>JAYKAV010001831.1:788610-1146438 GCA_035582835.1 Phoebastria nigripes
CCCGGCTCCGCCCTTGCCTTTTGCAAGCATAGATTACAGGCTCGCTCCAATTAAAAAATGATAAAAGTATCCTCATGAAAAGGAAAAGTTATTTTAGGCTCTAAGTTTGCCTATTTCAATGAAAGGCAAAAAACCCCACCCACTCAATCAATAAGATGACTAAGGAAAAGGAAAAAATGCTGTGGTCTGCAGAACCTTTAACTATGTAGTACAAAACTAACAACACAATTAACTAACCTCTATCACACCAGGTAGTTTTTTTTCTTCTTTAAAAAGCTTTAGAAAGCTGTTATTAAACATGCATGCTATATAGTATGGCAGATTAACACTACAGTTAAGCTATTTTCCAACCTGTACTTCACTCTTAATTGAAGATTAAATAGGCCCTTACAGGGAATTTGAAATATTTAATACCTTCTCTACTCCACATTAAGGTATCCTACGAAAGAACCATCCCTGTATCCTGCATAACTACCTTTGGGAGGCATGAGAATAATTTCCTTATGGTGCTCAGACAGAAATTTGTTTCATAAGTGAATTATTTCCCGTCACCTTTGTAATCATCTTCTATTATCACAGACAGCTCTTAAGCCTCTTTCTACCCACTCTGGAGACTGTTTAGCTCCTTACCTGTAGGAACTTGGACCTGTTCTCCAGTAGAAGCTTGTTGTCAGTCTTGACCGCCTGCTGGAACATGTAGTCACAAAACTGCTCCCGTACGAAGCCTGGGCTAGCCACCAGTACACACTTCACCACCTCAAAGTTGATATGCCGCTGGATGGCTTGCACCACCTGCTCGTAAAACCTCTCCAGGGCCCGGTCGTGCTGACTGCAGTTCCCTTTCCGCTTGCGGGGGATGTTCACCTCCACCTTGGCACGCGTAAGCGTCATGCTTGGAGTGACCAGGCAGACGTGAGCCAACCCTTCCTGCATGACCACGGCTGCCACATCGGCACTCCAGGCTGGGTCGCAGGCCTGCTCGATGCGCTCCAGCACCACGCTGTCCCACTGCTTCTTTGCCAGCGTGAACTGCCGGTTGGGCTCCAGCTCGATGGTGTGGTAGGCCCCCATCTTGACATACTCATTCTCTTGGATGTTAGTGCCCTTGACCCGCAGCTGGCAGGCCTGTGAGTCGAAGTCGATGGCCTCGACGCAGAGAGTGAGGGTGGTGCGGATGCGGTTGCTGCCCACGCTGCCCGTGGCCGACTCGGTCTGCACCTTCCGGATGGTGGAAGCCCGCAGGCTGTCACCCACCTGCAGCAGGTTGTAGGTGTGCCACATGTCCTCGGGCTCCTCGGGGATCAGCGTCACCTGCCCCGCATTATCCTTCTCCAGGTCCTTCCTCACCAGCTTCATCCTGGCGGTTCCTTGCGCCGCCGCGCCCCCCCCGGCTTCCCCTCAGCCGCGGCAGCAGCGGCCAGCAGGCCTGCCCCGGGAGGCCTGGCGGCGGGAGCCGGCCGGCGGACGAACGGCCTACCCCGCGATGAAGGGCCTCTCCCAAACACCGGCCTGCCCCGGGCCGCGGCGAAGCCTGGGCTGAACCTCAGGCGCGGCGAGACGGCTCCTCCGAGCACTCACAGCCGGCTCCTCGCCCCGCTTAGCGCGCATGCGCAGCACCCACTGCCGCAAGGCGCATGCGCACAGTCCGTCCTAAAGGCGCCGGCTGGATGCGCACCTACCCCTGCCTTTTCGCCTCTGCGCCCGACACGCATGCGCACGATCGCTGCCTCCCCGCCGCCTCTGGCTGAAGGCCCAGCGCATGCGCGGGGGTGCTATGCGCAGAAGCGGCGCATAAGACCGCGCCTTGCCGGCTGCGGTACGGTGCGAGTATCCTGCCGCCTCCGCAAGGCATGGCCGCGAAGGGTCGGAGATCTGCGGAGGGAGACCACCTGGGTGGGAACTACGTGGCAGCGGCCATGCTCCTGAGTGCTGGGAGGCAGGAGGGGACTGTAAATCGGTGTGTCCCCCCCCCCCGCTACAGCCTCTCCGTGAGTGAGGCGGGAGGGGGTCGGGGCCCGCGGCCCGCGCTGGTCCCTCCCCTCCAGCTCTGTACAGCGGCCGTTCACACTTCCAAAGGCTTCTAACGCAGTCCCTCAGATTTGAGAAGAGGAAAAAAAACCCCAAAACTAAGCGGTTGTGGAAGGTCATGGTTACAGATCGAGAAAGAGATGGGAAAGGTATGGCTTAAGTAGCCAGTTTCCTGGGTGTGGTGCGTGAATGCCGTGGTACGTCGGCGTCGGGGCGGACAGGCGGTACTACCTAGCAGTTGCTAGTGCGTGAACGAGGCGGCTAGTCGAGCGTCACGGAGTGAAATGAAAACCAGACCCAGGCAACATCAGAACCTGAACTGTTACTTTGACATTGCTCTTAAAGCGAACTTCAGCTTAAAAGTTTTTGGTTAAACTTGCTAGTTACACTTCAGCGTATACTGAAACTTGACCTGCTTCCTGAATCTACTAGTTAGTTACTCAGACAGTTCTGAGAAGCTTCAGAGGCGGATAAGCACGTTTCAAATGAAGTTTGATGTTGACAAATGCAAGTAATATGCCTTGCAAAAACGCACAGATCACTTCAATGATACTTGCACAGAAAAAGGACCTGAACAATAACTACACAGCTCAATCTGCAGCCTAGACAAGTTTACCAAGCCAGAAATAATATGAAAAAGATAACGACATTATGCAAGTACTGCGGCTTATTTTGAAATGGTGTATGGCACTGAAAACTCCATTTCAGAATGAATGTTGCAAATTTGGAAAGAATGAGGAAAAGAAAATGAAAAAAATGGAGAACAGAAAAAATGCCTGTATGAAGAATGATTCAAAAGAACAAAAAAAATATTTGAGAAAGTAGACAAACTAATGTGCCATGATAAGTGTATCAGGGCAACTGGAACAGGTACAGTAAGTTTGGAATGTCTACACACTCAGTGTGATAACCAAAAAGCAAGAGAACATCCTCTTAGAGATGAGAAAGTGGCAAATTTAGGATTGTTAAAAGGAGGTTTCTGGTTTCTTCTAGTTATTTCTTTTTTTTGGAAGAAAACAAAAAAAAACCTGTGGATTTTGGAATTTGCTGACTTAGAAAGGCTTTGGAGTCAAGGATTTAATGAGATACAAGGCTACTATGAGCAAAAGTCATCCCATATCTCCCATGACGGTATACACAGAAATTGCTCTCAAGTATCTAGAACTAGTCAGTTGTTGTGACAGGACACTGAACTCAGATCTGGCCCAGTAATGTGCCTTCCTTGTTTCTAAGCTTGATACGGATGTAAAAACAACTTTATCAGATATTACATAATAGGATTTATTTATGAGACCTCAGACTCTTGCTGTGAGTACACATGCTTAACTCTGTTAGCATGAATAGTTTCACAGAAGGAAGCAGGACCACCCAAGGGAATATAACATAAGCACGCGTATAAATAACTTTGTTTGATTCAGGCTTGCACATACTCATAATTTTGTATTAATGTTTTGTGGCTTAGGCAAAGAGTGTGCATTCAGCATTCACTTATCTATGTAAATGCCACATGGTGAATTTATGGTGAATTTTCTTCTTCACATTCTTTGGGATTATAGAATTGCAAGGGTTGACATCATGCTATTCTTTCAAGAAAAACTAGCTGTAGTGCGTATTTACCTTCCACATTAATATTTATTTTATTTTTTATTCTTTTGCTGCTGCATATTTACAAACTTTTCTCTGCTTGTTTGTTACAGTCTAATTTTTACAAGCAGCCTCACATCTCTGGAGATGCAATATATTTTAGATAAAGGTTGCAAGTTGGCATCCAGTACCATCCAGTAGAAAATAAACATGCAGTTCATGCAAGCAGGTGACTTGCTGTATTAAAAAAAAAAAACAACCAAACACAAACAAAAAAACCCAACCCAAAACAAAGAACAACAACCTCAAAACAAAGTTGCCACTCAACATATTAAATTGGCTGTTGTTGTAGAAAGAGACATTTTGGGATGTGCTGAAGTCCTTTCTCAAACAAAAATCACGAGATTTTATACAGTTATGAGCAGTGGTCCACAAGTATTTAGAGGCAACTGTAAACTTCAATAATCTATCCACAATTAGCAAGACCATTGTCAACTTACAAAGGAAAATATTTACCAATGATGATGCTTTGCCTACTCTAGTAAAAAGTAAGTATTGGGTATTGTTATTTGTTTGAATATGTCAAAGAATGAGCAGTAGAAGAAAAACAACATTTCCAAAAATTTTAAGAACCATATAACACTAAGTTTGTAAGTTCATACTAATTTCGCTAATGTCAGGGAGAGAGATGAATTTGACCCCAGCAGAGCCAAAACAAGTGGATACTTTTAACTCTATATGCAGTTTTAACATAAAAGTTGAAAATTACATGGTCTTCCAGTCTTGGTAAAAGATTAAGGCTGAGTGTAGAACCTGACAGTTCTTGCCATTTATTACTTTTCAAAAATAATTCTATAGATACTAATAATTGCAGCAATTTGGCATCCGTTTTCAGGCCTTCTTAAGCACAGTACAAGACAAGATAAAAATGGTGATAGCATATATTCATAGGGATTTTGGAGGCATGCTGTTCTTGTAAGATTATTATTTTGAAAGCATTTGAGACACACTGCCCTGCATCTTCAAGTTTTGATCAGCTGCTTTTATGAAGATGGGTTGCATACAGATTTTAGAAAAGGAGAGGTCATGTTCATAGGAAACCCTCTCTCCCTCATAACCATTTTAGCTAGAATTCATGCAAACACACTGAAGTCCTGGATAAGAAAAACAAGTGGGAAAGAATGTCAAATATAGGGGAAAATCTGCTGAGAAATGTTGGACGTTATTATTGCAAGAGCAAAGGAAGATAAAGATGGAGAGGGAAACTGGGGAAAATGTGTTTTTTCATGCTTTCCATTTATCCTGTGCCTGTCCTGCCTTTGCAGGCTCTGGACAAAGACCACTTCATTTTCTGCATACAGTTCTGTCTTTGTGATTACTGGTCTTGTCTATTATAAGGATGAGTACTCTTAATCAGTACCAACAACATGATCATCACCAATGAGGAGAGAATTCCAGGAGGGAGCAGGCTATGCGTAAAACTGTAAGTGAAGAAGCATTAAAAAGTAATGGAACTCTTTGGATTGATTTCTTCCTTCCTCTTCTGTTGAAACATAGGGCTGGAGAAAACTTCAGCACATCCCTATTCAAACCACTTATGCTGAGGCCAGGTGAAATAAACCTCAACCATCCCTCACAGGTGTTTATCCAACTTTGTCAAAACTTTCAGTGAAGGAGATTATGCAGGGGTGGGTTTTTTTGGTAGCCTGTTCTAGCAATTCATTACCTGAAGCGTAAGAAAGTTCTTCCAAATATTCCCTTAGTTTTTTGCACAGTGAGTTACGTTGATTTTCTCTTGTCCTTTGTTAGACATGGAGAACCAACTGTTCATCCATCTCTTTATAAACCAACATATGTGATACAGACAGTTATGATTGAATGCTCTCACAAAACAGAGAAAATATTGACATTTGGAAGAATATTCTCACTAATAATACTTTGGTAAAAATATATATTTGAAATGCTGAACACTTTGCCCTTAGTTTTCTCTCTTCTAGATAAACAAGCCTAACTCATTCAGTCTTTCTTCATAGATCACTTTCCTCAGCCCTTATCAGGCTTGTCGCTTCTCTGTGCACTGTCTGCATCTGTCAGACTTCCTGTACTCAAGATTCTCAGAGGCCTCACCAATACCAAGTTGAATTAAAAAAAAAAAAAAAATCTGTATAAATACACAAACATACACCTCTATGCATCTCCTTTATTCTAGATTGTTTTTGTCTGCTAGTACATGCCAGATTGTTTGCCTTTTTTTTTTTCTTTTTAAGAAAGAGGAGCATGTAATTAATTTGCATTTATTTTTTATTCCACTGTAATTCTAAAACTCTGTGTCCGTATTTTTATGACATTTTGACTTGTTTATGTAGGACTACTACTCTTATTTATCTGAGACAATTTGAATCCCATTCCTGGTATCTGTAATGCCTCCTCTTTTTTCTAAGTGCATTCTATTTCACACCAACTTCTTAAAAAAGAAAAAAAAAAACACAACAAAAACTAGTAAGCCCCTGACAGATCTGGATGGGACCCACCCTTGAGATGTTTTCCTATCTGACAATAAACGTTTTTGTCATTACTGGTGAATTATCTGTCAGCAGTACCAGTGGCAACTTTGCAACTCTGAAGGGAAGTTGTGGCACACTAAATTGTTGCCACTTTACAAAGCCGCCTTCTGTAAAGGAACACAAACAAAAGCATATTTTGGAGAATATCACTGTGTAATAAAAGTAATAAAAACATCTATGAACAAGGGCTAAATATGGCACACCAAAGTACTACATTCAGATTTTCACATTCTCCTGTATCTGTTCTTTCTTGCACAATAAGTGAAGAGGGAAAAACACTGGTCTTGCCTTTTCCCCACTTGCTGCCGCCTGCATTTTGACAATTCTTATGAAATTGATTTCCTCCTCTGTACTGCCTCAGGTTCACTGTGTGCTAGCTGTCAGCACATGAGCTGCTGGGGAGCTCAGTGTCAAAGTTTGCAAGCACGTGAATCCCAGCATTGCCTTAGCCTCTTTCCCACTTCTTGGGTTTCCCTGATTTCAGATAACAAAATGTTACTACAGATCGACTAGCTAGGTGGATTGCTACTTGCTGTATTTGTTCTACTAAAAAAGCAAATAAGTCCCTAACAATAAATGAAACCCTAAAAGGAAATATTACATATTCCATCTCCGGATGAACTCATCTTTCTGAAGTTAGTTGGGTGCAGTTAACCACTTCCTCACTTCCCCTTTTACCACTCAGAATATCTGAAAGCCAAACGGAGGAAAACAGAAAAGCTACCCTAATTTAAAAAAAGTTGCCAGTTGCACCTCTTTTCGCAAGCCAGATGCAATTACAGTACTACTACTCACCCATTCATCCTCATCTAGCAGCCTCCCCCACCCCCCCCACCCCTCCGCCCCCCGGGGTCTAAGACTGGTTTAGGGATTAAAGTTCCCAGGCAGAAGCAAAGCGAAGAAGTCCCTCAGGGCTCCAGCTGGAGGGCAGCTCCGGGCAAGGCATTCCTGGGGCAGGGGCAGGTGGAGGGAGCGGGGTGGTGGGACGCGGCCCCTCGGCTGCCGGCCCCCAACAGCTTCACCCCCCTCCCGCAGGGAACAGAACTGCCTTCGGGATCTGGGTCTTCAAAGCAAGACAGAAAGGGGGCTTTCCTCACCTGTCAGCATCCAGTAGGAGGCAGCCATGCCTGGGCTCCTGCGAGCCCGGGGCCGGGAGCCCGGGCCGAGGGTAGGGGTGGCGGGAGCGGTCCTGCCGCCGGCGCGCCCGGCGGTGCTGCGCTGCGAGTGGAGTTCAGCGCTCTGCACCGCCCGTCCGCCTTGCAGCCGAGTTAGGCATTTCCTGTTTGTTATTCAGTCTTTACGTTGTTTCTTCGCATCAAGAAAAATTTAGCTTCCTCCCACCCACCCCCCGAAGACCTCTGAGCTTTGGAAACCTCCCCGTAAAGCTAGCCCAGCGCTAAGATGTACAAATAAAGCCAAATCTCCCCCGCCACGCTGCCGGCTGCAGCCCTCGGAGAGCACAGCAGACCTTAAAGGGACATCTGCCTGCTCATAATTAATTAATAAGTGTCTCCCGCCGGCCAGCCCCCCTCCTAGTAGGGCAGGAGAGAGCTGGGCGTGCCCCACGGCCGCCTCTCTCGCCCTTCTCAGCAGGAGAAACACATCGTTGAGGTAGGGGGTGTGTTTGGCTGGACTTCTACATCACCCCTTAAAAACGCACTCTACGGCCGGTCATCTGCTTGCAGGAAGAAGCCAGCCACCCCCTCCCCATTCTCAGCGGCTCTGGGTATGCAGTAACTCTTCAGACAGTGAACGATTTTCTCGAGTCTTTGCGTCTCCCTGTGGTTTGCTGCGTAGAGGAAATACCAGACAACTGCCTTTGCCCTTACTGAACATTTGCATGGCATCCCCCCCGCCCCCCCCGCGCTTTCCCTGCCCCCTGAATGACTTCGCTACTAAATAACTGATTAAATCGCAAAGGTAATAATCAGCCAGGTTCAGGCCTGTGAGTAGGGATTTTCAGGGTTCATTAAACACTCAGTAAAAGAGCAGCTTGCAGGACTTTTTCTTTTTGTGTTTACCGGAGTGATGCTCAGGTGGAGTGACATCCCTTCAGCAGTGTATGAGTTTTTGCGCTGGACCTGGTGAAAAATGATTTTGTTGTTCATAAAACAAGAGAACCCATAGTCCCTCAACCAAGAAAAAGAGAAATTAAAATACTCTATAAGGATTTGGAGATATTGGTGCTACTAGAAAAATCGCCCGTTTTTTCTTTGAATTGGAGCAAAGAATTTACTGAATAAGTGGAAGTTAGTGGAATTTTTGTAAGTTTCTCTGAGGCTAATAAACTACAGCTGTTAATCATCACTATAATAGTTAAATACATCTTCCAATTTCTGTCTTAATTTTATGAAAACACTTTGGGTGTACCTTTACTTGCAGATCTGTGGAAATTTTAGAAAATAGTGCATGATTTCAAAGCTGGGTTTAAGAGCAAAGGTCCTCTTTCGGTAATAATTTATGCATATGCGTGCCTTTACACATTATAARATATGTTTAATTACCACAGTGGGACTACTCAAAGTTGATGAAATTAAGCATGTGTATAACTTTTGCTGAATGAGGATCTGAGCTCTGTTGGTACCAGTTTAAAAGATTAGACACATTTTTTCAGCTAAAGGTTTTATGCATAAAATTAAAGGAAACCAAAATGGCATTCAAATTAAAAGAAGACTGAGATTTTGGAAAAAGCTGTAATTTCATTTTTTGCATGTGAGTTGTATTACTACTGCCGGTTTCACCCCAGTTTCAAAGGTGGCAATAACTTCTTGTGTTTTATTTTTTTTTCTTTTTTAAACAAATCTTTGTATTCCCATTCTGTCACTATACTTCAATTAAATTCACATGGAAGAATTGAGCTTGCTTTCAAATCATAGTGAAGGATTTCTTTCTGTGATACAATTAATTACACCAGAGGAAGAAAGAGGGAAATGAAGGACTTTCACATGAATTAAAATAATCAGTTCAAATCTGTTTGAAGTATGTGTGATTTTTAGTACATATGCGGGGAATGTACATCATGCTGGAAAAGAAGACTTTTTGAGAATAAAAAGAAAGGTTCCTGATGTCGGGTTATTCCTAATTTCTTCCAAATTATTCCTGGTATTATTATTTATTAATTTATTTTTGTGGTAGTGTCCTATGCATCTTGCATCAGGCAATGTCAAAAGGAAGACATTAGAAAAGATGAACTGCTGGACTGAGTTAGCATTTTGTGTTGATTTACATACATTCAAAAAAATAAAATATGTTACAGACTTACAGACCATTATTTATTTTGGAATGCCAAACTAATTCAGAAAAAAGCAAACTCCTATTGCTTGTAGAGTAGCTGCTGCATCTTTTCACAGTCTTTGTTGCTTTGGGTGCATTCATTCAGGCAACTGTTCATAACATAGCGCTAAATGCTCTTCTTGGAGTTTAAAGTTTTACACATTAGTAGTATGGAACACATGTATATTAAGCAGGAATCCTTAGATGAGGTGTGCTCAGGCCCAGAAGCAGTAATTAGGTAATTTCAATATCTGCATAACAAATATTAATTAGTTTCAGTGGATCATAGTATAGAAAATCATTACCTATAATGATGAATAAAACAAAAAGGTGGAATTAGTTTAAAGATTATAATTGTTTTGCATATTCTTTTATGGCTTTCTAAAGTGTCACAGAATGCTGAGGAAGGATTTTTTTTTCTAGTGCTATAAATTAAACATGATTTGTCATTTCGAACTCTGCCTCCCAATTCAGTTTCAGCAAAGTATTTTAGAATATGCATTATGGATTAAGTACACTAGTAGTTCCATGGAATCTGATAGAAGTATTTGTGATTAAAGATTAATTTAAAGACTTTGAAGGATTAGACTTTGAAAAGACAACAAAAATTAAAAATATCAGGAAGACCCAATTCTTCTCCGTTCAAGTGGGTGTTATTCCTGCAAAAAACAGTGGAAATGCATTCTGTCCCAAAGGTGAGAGGTGAAGGAACAGGAACGAAAGCTTTTCAAATAGTTTCAAAGGCTGGCAGTCTTCTAAATAATGTGACTATAATGTACATAGAACTCATTTTTCGTGGAAATTGTTCTTCCATTCTTATAGGGGATATGAGCAATTTTAATTTATTTTGATTGTTGGGTAAAAAGGATCTCTAACCTGTAGCACAAGAGAGCAGTAAGTAATGCAAGACTTTGACTTCAAATAACCAGAAGCATGCTTAACTTACTTCCATTAAAGGAATACTATGACAACATCAATAATTGTGAGAGAGATGTAACATGTTTCTCCAGTGTTCACTGTTGTTATACACTGTATTATGCACTGCTTGGAAAATACTACAGAGCTTGTTTGTATAGCTTCTAAGTGAAGATTTATCATTGAAAGCTCTTATTATCATCTTTGATGGTTTACATTGTGCTGTAGATTAGTGGTAATTTACATTCACATTTTTTTACACTTGCTTATTCACAGTCTCCAAGTTGTCTTTCACCTTGATTACTCTGTTGTTCATTTCATAGTCTCCATTTTTTCCTATCTGATTCTAGGACCATGCTAGAATTCACTTGGCAGAACTTGTGGGGCTGTAGTCTTATTTTTATTATGTCTGAGATACTCAAGGGCTCCTTCTTCAAGTTCCAGAACTAAGACCTTGCAGGGTTTGGTATGGTTCCAGAAATAGTCTATGCATAAATCTTTCCATGTTTTACAGCTCAACTTTTAGCTGATACTTGATATTCTTGGAGAATGCCCATGTTTCTGCTCCATCTGTATTAACCAGTGGTACAAATGTGCCAAAAATCCTTTTTACTGTACAAAGGGATCTTCATAAAAATTTTGTTTTGCAGCTTGTGTTAGTTTAATTAATGTTGGTAGGAAATGTTACGGAAAGTGCCCTTTGTGTTCTGTGTATAATTTGATCTCTACAATATCTTTTATGTCTTCTTCGTTGGTCTTTTTTGGATTATATATCAACTATCATAGAGTATTTGCGAACCAAATTAATATACAGTCTGTATTCTTACCGAAATAAAGTAGTCTGATTTTCCCCTTAACAGATTTAAAGTGTCTCACATCCTCAGTCATGCCGCTTTTCTTTCTGAATTTTTTCCTGACACATTTTTTTCAATATTCATCCTAAATTTGTAGAGATCAAAACTAGCTGTATCACAAAAATACAGGAAGACCAGGAAGAGATGAGTTTATATGGCATCATTTACTGATACAAATCTTCCACCAATCTCTTTATTTTATGCTTGTCACTTTGTACTCATGTAGAAGGATTTTTATATTAGAATAGAATTTAAGATTCTTGCAGATGATACCTCTATGCTTTTCATCATTTCTTGTGCTATTTCTATTTCCTTTGAGTCAGCTTCTTACAATTTAAATCCTGATTCACAGTTTTCTCCTGCAACATGGTTTTAATTTTCTGCTTGCTTATTTACTTACCTATTTATCTATTTACTATGTCAACAATGTATCTTTGAGCTCTGTAGTATATTACCAGACTTTAACATGAATATATATTTCTTCAAAGAAAACACAAATAAGGCTAGAAAAACACAAACTGGTTTATCTATTCAACTTGAATGAGGTACTGATCTCTCTGGCCTGTGTATTTCAGCTTTTTTTGTGCTGAAGCACTTTTTCTGCAGCACTGAAGTCATTGGAGCCATGGCATTGAGTCTGAGGGGAATGGAACTGGTAACTTCAAGTGGGGGGAGACGAAAGAAATAAATTCATATTTTATTGTACAAAATCAAGGGGCTGAACTAGAAATTGCAATATATTTATAAGGTTTTTGACTAAAGGTACCTATAACATCCCAGCTAATGTTGGTCCATCAGTGCATTGGCTCCACTGCATTACAGAAATGAAATTATTTGAAATGAGGCCAGAATTTAGGGGCAGAGGTTTAATTGATTCTTATTATTATCTTGGGCTTTCTGCACTCCACCCACACTTCTTTTTATTACAGCTTCTTAACAATTAACTATCTTTTTTTTTAATGTGCTGCCTATGGTATGTTGCATAACCAATATTATTTATTGTTCAAATAGATTTCAGTTATGAAACTGTATAAAAGAATAACTTACTGAGAGCGTGCTGTGAAGGGAGACTAATAGATGACAATAATTTCTCAAAATAATTGCATAGTCTGCAGAGTTTTACATTGTATTGCATTGCACTGCATTCATTGCCTTCACAGCTGGTCTGCATAATATAATTACTTATTACTGTTTGGTTACAGAAAAAAGGTAGCTGTGACTGCAATAACCATGTTGAAAACTCTCAGTTTATTCTATTTTTTTCTTTCTATTCTACATAGATAAAAACATTAACTTTCCCTTTTTTACTTGATGCACGCACACTTTCCTCTTCCACTTCTATTATTTTGCTCAGTTAGCGAAAAAACATTTAGATATAGATCACTGCCCAGGCTTCCCTTTAATGTTCATAATCAGGAAAAAAATCTTGCTTTTTACAAGAACATGAGCCTGGTCATGATGCCAGTGTATATTTTATGGCATATATTTAAAAAAAAAAAAACAACAACAAAAAAAGCCAGCACACACACAAGAAAAATATCCCTGTAGTGCAGAAACTTCAGCTTTTGCAATGATTACCTTTTTAACTATGTGATTTTAAGACAAATTACGAGTTTGCAACAATCCTTCTGTAATGAGCAACACATTGCTACTTTTTTGGTGGATGTTGCAAACCAGACTCCTGCTGGGACTCCAGCTTCTGTAGATTGCTATAACTCTTTGTTTCAGGGGTGCTACAGTAATTTTTACCTACTAAGACCTGTAATTTAAATCCCACTGCTCCACCTGCCTTTCCATGTGATTAATTTGTTTTTGTGGTCTGAAACCCTTCGATGGTTTTATCTTAGTGGTTAGGTCACTCTGGTAAGAAGACAGTCCTGGGCCTCATATAGAAGCCCATATTGGGGTTTATTATCCTATATTGGGTTTACCAGAAGTAAGATGATTATCAAACACATGAGTAAGTCTGAAATACAACCTCTTTTTCAAGCCTAGGTATTTTAGTGCAAGACACAGACAGATAGGCATCTCCAGCCACCTCCAGGCTGGAGTCTGGAACCTACTGAATGTGAGTTACATAGAAACAGTGGACAGCTGACAGAGGAGGTAATATACATCATTTTGTTAGCAGACTAATAAAGCACTCAGCTTCAAAGTCAGAGTTGTAAGTTGGTGTTCTTTTTCACATTGAAAGACTTTTAAAAAAGCACCTCCAATCTCCCAGAGTCATGTCAAAACCAGCAGGCTTTTGCCTAACTGGCTGTAGCATTATGTTGAAACTAATACTGTATACTGGAGAACTAAGGCTTCTTCAGTCCAGAAACGAGTAGCAGAATAATAATTCTGGAAGCTACCGCAATGGGCCTTTTTTGCCCATGCAGGCTGAGTTACATAGCTCTTTATGTCATGAGATGTGCTCTCCTCAAGTAACCAATATGTTAACATGCCTGTCACATGACTGAATACCCATGTATATGCCCGGTCAGATGAGTACAATGCAGATATTCCATGACATTGTGCTTTTGCATATCATGCCTTTTAGATATGATAGGCATGCATGTGATCATGGGATGAAAGAGGTGCGGCCAGGCCCTCATGAAAGAGGGTGACAAAAGACAAGGCTATCAGGACAATCCATTTAGTATGCTGCCTACTCTGTCATCATATCCAAACAGCCTTCAGGTAGCCAGGAGGAGGGCCTTAAATGTGACTGAGTTGTTCTGGTGGTCTGGATCCACCCAGTCATTTTAGGTTAGTTCACTTACATAGAAGTGTCCTGAGCATCATATAGAATGCATATGGTCCTAGGAGAAGGAACCAGAGATCAGGACTCTCTCATCACTACAACGACAACTTGGCCATCTTGTCAAAGGACTCAAAAGCTGGGACATTTTTCTTGGGGTATAAATGTTGTGAATCCATCCAGACTGGGAAGGAAAGTGAATCCAATGAATGCTGTAAACATTAAGCTATTGCAGAAAAGGTGGACACAGTCTCTTCTTCCACCTATGCCTTAAAAGAAGTGGTGGCAACTGCATTTTGTGAGGAGACCAATCCTATCAATTTGTGCTAAGCATACTCTGAGTGTGTCTATAGGGTCTGGCTCTTTAGGAAAATTGAGGGGAAGAACGTCTGGTCTGGAGGTCTGATCCAGACACCAAAGTGGTTTGGAAGCACAGTTCTAGCCATGCAAAACCAAAATGCTAAATGTCTGGAGAACCTTATGGACTCAAACAGTTTAGCGCCCAAACAGATACATCTCCAAGTTCAGAGAAGAGGTGAAAGAAGAATTTTTAGATCACAATTTTGGATTTAAGTACCCAATTTAATGTAGAAATTGCTTTGTTAGTATCAGTGGATCTAGATCATGGGGCAAGCATACCTTTGGGTTTAATTTAAAAAGAGAGAGATTTCTTATAGTATTTTAATCAAGTGGTGGCAATATTTGCTGGTACGAAAATTAAGAAGCTGTGTTCCATTTCTGTAAAATGATCCTTGGGTATAACAAATATAACTTTAGCACTTCCTAGAAATTTTTTAAAGTATATAGTCATAATGAAAGAGGAAGTTCTGCTCTGACAATAGGAGTTTGTGATCAGTAGCTTTTTCTTAGTCTGAAAACTCATCTGTGAAACACAGCAAAGTTGCTCATGCTGTATTATTCTCCTTTCTAGTTTATCAGCAACAGAGCTAGAAATTAATAGAAGTTATACTATACATGTGTCATTGTTATGCCATTTGTGTGATGTCTAAATATTTTCTGTCTGTTGTAGAAGTGTAATCTGAAAAAAGATAGATGCACATATTTCCTCCAGCTCGCAGAAAATTGTAACAGGTTTTAGAGACCAGAACTAACCCAAAACTCAAGGGGCAAGGAGAAAGTTATCTCTTAGGTGGAAATTTTCGGAACTGATGGTTATCACTGCCATGAACCAGGAATACCATGGACAGATGTGCAGTGTTCTGCTGCAGGGTAGTGTTGACTCAGATGATTCAGCAGTAATAGAGGCAGCTTCAGAGTGAACTGGGTTTTGTACACAGGTGGAAGTAAAAAAAAAAAATCTTATTTCATACACATTTGTAAGATCTAAGGAAAAAATTTTTCTTCATCCTCAAGATATTCTGCAGTGTAACAAGCATGAACAAATCAACCTGTTTCTCCAGACTATGTAATGTGCTTTCTTTTTAAAGAAATTGTGTCACCTTCATCAAAGATGGTTTATTAGAGTATAGCAGAGTCCAAGCATCGAGTGACCACAATGGCGTTGTTAAAATAACCAACATATCTGCCAGGGGCAGGGTTAATTTTATTAATAATAGTGTGCTTATTGGTGAGTCAGTGGATATGAGTGTTATGCCTGGATTAATTTGTGTTTACTGTCTATGGAAATCTTGTTTCTCCAATAGGACTGGGCTCAGAGCCAAGACCTTGGTTCAGGTCAACACCCTTTGCAGAGGCTTTAAAGCTAGCTCAGCAATCCAAATAACTCCCTGTGGAGCAATTCAGGAGAACATTCCCCCCAAAGTCTGCAGCCAAACTAGCCTTTTTGACCTTGTCCAGAACTCGCAGGTTGCAGCTTCTTGATTAACTCAGTCTGGCACCATTTTCAAATACCTGTGCACCTAACATGCATTTATCTGCCTGGGATCTTCAACTCTTTTAGGGGCCTTCCAGGCTCTAATGTAAGGTCATGTGTCACCAGGACATAGTTTAGTTTTGACTGCTAGAAGAACAGCATTTATTTGCTTTCATGAGTGCTCTTTGAGTCTCTTATTAAAGTAACATGAATGGTTATATCCTTGACCATGTTTGTTCTCATTCCCATTTCCTCTCCTGTTTAGAGTCTTATGGCCTTTTCTGAAAGTATTTTACTCAGCCAGGGTGGAGTACATATCTCACAGATGTCAAAACTTTATTTCTTCTAGGAATCTATTACCTCAGTTCTCACCTAAGTCATTATGGCGGCTGTAAAGCTGATTGAAAAAGCTAGAAGAAAAATATTTTTGGTAGGTCTTTGCCGAGATTTTGAAGTATTCTGCAGATGAGATTTTTTTCCAGGAATGGTCCAAAGCTGGTGTCTCACCAGCTTGTCCACCTGACATTTGCAGCCCACTTTGTAAGCTGATTTGGGGCCAACCATCACAAAGCTCCAGGAACTGTATTTTGTAGCTTCACAGCACCTTATCAGATGTGGTTCCTAGGCTTCTGGATTGTTGGTCTGACAAGAAGCTAAAAATATTAATCCCGGCTTCCAGTTTTATAACTTCTTGAATGACACGGATACTGGTGTATAGAGATCCAGGTAGGCTGCTAGATGGACTGTACCAGTTAGTAAAGTGAGGCCAGTGGCAGTATGGAGATATGGGCTCGTCTGCCTGAAGTGTTTCACTTGCTTCGTGGAGAAGGATAAGAACTGGGTGGTGAATTTGAACAAAACCAAATTATACAGGATAAAAATCACCTTTTTGCATACAGTTGAGTAGATTACACTGTCTATACTGTAGCCATTCCTGTAACTCATGTAGACACAATTGGAATTATTTTATAGCTAGTTTTCTAGTTACATTTAAACTAACTATATTGATGTGTTTGAGCCATGTGGCCAGCTAGTATTTAGAGCAGCATGGGCACCCTCCTAAGTAACAAGATAAAGAAGGGGGTGCAGAAAGCGAGGAATTTAGACCACAGTGATCACCACACTGTTGTGCCTTGCAGTCACAATATCTAATTTAAGGTAAGACAGCCATCTTAGCTGCAGCTACGGCAACAAGATTCATAGTAGTGATTATGAATCAGCATTGTGTGTTTCATGTGGGAAATAGCAAAGCTGTGGAGAAGAGAGCCTTGAAAAGTCACAGGGTTTCTAGCTGTCAAAACAAAGTCACTCAAACTAAAAGAGAAAGAAATTTTGAGACCAAATTTTTTTACTGTTATTTGTAATATGTACAATGCCAAAGGAATTTATGCAGCTAGGTACATAGTAGCAGTGTAGGTACATAGTAAGATTTTCTAAAAATCTAACTGAGCTTTCCAGTTAGTGAAACCCAGTTTGCTGTTTGAAATTTTGCACAAGGCATCAGTATGTGGTTTTTGTGAACCAAGAAAGCTATGAATTAATGTCAAGAACATTCTGAACTTGGTGATTTTTTTTTTTAGTTACTGACTTTTCCAGAATTTGTTTGCATACAGAGCTTGATTGGCAAATAGTTGGCAAGGGCTTGTTTTGTGAATCAGTTTGATGGTAAATTCATGCATTTAGTAGAATTAAAATTAGAGTAAGTAGTATAATGATGTAAGATATATAATGATACAAGCATTGTAATGATAACATTATATAATAAAACTGGCTTCTTATAATTTGATTTAACCTTTCTTGATACATTATATTAGATTCATTGTTTACATTTTGTTAGTACTGTTTGGACTTCAGAGACTATTTTGGTGGGGAAAAAAGCTTTTAAGTTCAGATAAATGCTCAGTTTTGTACTTTCTTTAAGGATTCAAAATCCAATATATAATATAATTTTAAAATAATCCAAGCTATTCAATCAGTTTGATTTGATATTTTGCATACCATGTTGTCTGCAGTCCTGAGATGCTGTTATTTTACGTTACAAAAGTAATTTACTGCATGTGTTTCAAGACATGTTTTATTGACTCTCTCCAAATCTCCAGGCCTGCAAAATATGTAAGAAAACCTGTCACAGTGGAGGAATTGTATTTCCAGCGGGATGGCCAAAAATTTATTTTAGTGTGAACAGATTTTAAGGCCAAGGGAATTACTATGATTGTTTAGTCTGACCTGCTGTAGAGCACAGAGTTCTGGTTTAATATTCTCTTTAGGTCAGATAAAAGTATGAAATACRTTTATATAATATTAGACAAAATACAATTCAGTACAAAATACACCAGTTTAATAGACAAATTTTAATTCTTTTATCTTAGATCTATCCAACCCATTAATTGTTGCCTTTTCCAGCAGAGCTGAGAATTTTCAGATGGGGCTTCAACTGAAACCAGTAGGGTTGAAAGAGAAGTTGGAGAACCAAAAAAGGAACAGAATTAGAAAGATATCCATTTATATCCATTTGTTAAAATCCTTGCTCTGACCATTGCCAATAACTTTTGTCTAAGCAGGCAGTGGGTAAGCTTGACTTAGGTCTATTTTTCAACTTTTTCATGGACTTTAGAAGGCAAGCATCAGGCAGTTTATAAGAGCAAATGTGTGCTTAAAAGTATAATAAGGCATGGTATGTTCCTGTTGAAATGCAGCTTTTTACATGAAAATATTACAACCAGTCCATAAGCTAGCTCAACATGTTTCATGCTATTAACAACTGAGTTCAGTCATGACTGTATTTTGACTGGTTTTAGGATATATGATGCAAAATCAGAATTTACAGATATAATGAATAGACACTATATTTTGGACTAGAATTCTAAGTTGATTGGATTCAAGTAGGTCTCGGGGATTTCAAGAGGGAAAGTGAAAGGGGCTTAAAGGATAAGTTTTGGAATATCTTCAAAATATAAAGAATATTATGAAGAAAAGGACAAAGCAGTATAATCTTACATAGCAGGAGGTAGGGAGTTAAGCTACAAACAGTAACATCATTAGTCCTGTGTTTATTATGAACTCAACCTGGTTTCCTGTTAACAAACTGTTTTCTATCTACTCCCCAGTATAAAAAAAACCCAACGCCACAACTGTAAACATTAACTTAACCTGCATTAATGTTTATCAGAGTTCCACATGTAAAAGAATCCTATTAGAGCAGCTGAGGAAATAGATTAGCAGACACGCATGTAACAAACAGTGAATAATTCTAACATTTTCTCCTGTCATGGCCTCACAAAATGAGTTCCTGAAAAATGTAGTCTGAACATTTACATAGTCATAGCATCCAACAGAAAGGATCCTTCTTAGGCCCTGTGAACTAGAATTCTATTTATTTTTTCTTTTATTGGTTTGTTTGAATGACAAAGTTTACTTAGGAATGACAGTTAAAATGATGTTGCAAGAGGAAATCTGTGACAATTTTACCTGAAAAAGGGAAATACAGCTACAAAGAAGTATATACTTTACATTCATAGATGGCACTTGTAGTTCACAAAGACTTATTTGTACTGTCTGTCTTTACCCGCAGCTGAACTAAGTCCTATGAGTAAAATTTATCTGAGTAAATGGAGATATCTTTACCTTAACTAGTCATTTTAGGCTTTTCTTATAATCAGTGAAGAGAAACAGGCTTTCCCAGTGTGTGAAAGATGTCATATTTTAAGAGGTCTAAAAAAGATTAGATAACTCATGACCTGAAACACCCTTTTTCTCTTTATTGTCTGTAAAGCACTCTGGTGGATAGCTGAGATGTAGAAGTCTACACTGTACACATACAAACTAAAGAATTGAATCCATCCTGGGACTGAAATCCTTCATTCAGAAAAATCCATGACAAATCTTTTGATGGCTTTGTTAGGGACAAAATGTCAACATGTGTTCTGAAAGGGACGTACACACCCTATGGAAGGTAGCTAGGATTACAAAGACTGGTTTTCTACTTCTCATTTTCCACCTACACAATTGATGTAACTGCCAAACATTCATTATGTGTTCATTGGTAGCGAGCAAATCTTTCTATTACATTGTGGCCCACATAATAAATACATGGAGATTTCCTTGTTCAAAGCATCATGAAATGAGAGAAACCACTTCTGACATGATTTATTCAAAGAATGCCAGTGGGCRTTTTCAGGGAGGTAAGTCAGAGTTAAAATGTGCTTGACGTGTATCTATAGTAGTTACCAATCTTTTCTGCATATGTTGATGACAAAGGGAGATTTGTCACCATAATTAGGAAGGGAGAAAAATATCCACTTGCTTTAAGATAGACTGCAAAAAATACTACGTTTTCACGTATCTTTGTGATGGCTGATAGTATCAGTGTTCATTTTTTGGAATACATGGGTATTGGTCAAATGTTGTTTTGCAGTGAGCTCTCCTGTCACAGAAAGAGAAAAATTAAAAAAAAAAAGAATGAATAATGAAGAGGAACAAAGGGTGTCATGATGTGGAAAAGGCATCGGAAATCCAGCAGATGATAGATATTTTTTTCAACTTCTCTTACGTGTTTATTTGGTCTATATTGCTAGACGGGAATACATGGCATACATAGAATTCACAGTCATAGTACCTAATCTTTTGTTGTATCCCTTAATGGAGATTTTTTTTCTGTTTTCATTTCTTTGTCCTTACAAGGGCCCTGCTAAAATGCAAGAGAATAATTCTGAGTAACTGTGGTGACCCCATTTGGTCAAGAAAATGGTGTTTTCAAATGATTACAAACATACTCCTTTTTCAGCTTTTAATTTTCTCATTTTATTCACCCTTCTAGAGTTGAAGATTGCTCAATTATGCTGTCAGTTTATCAGTTCAATTGCATATGTGCCATTTTCCTGAGTAATCTTTCAACCTAGCAGTCAGTTTCAGCTGGTTCCATTTGAGAGAGAAGCAGAGGACTGAGTATGGTCTCACAAGTCTGGGGAAGTGTGGGCATTAGTCAAATGAGTAGGGGTAAATTACAGCCTCATCTTTTCCATCAGTTCCCCTGTAGGATGATGTTAAAGCCTCGATCAAGCAGTATATATTATACTAGAGAGCTAATTATCATGCTTAAAAGTTCAGTGTAGCAACAGGACTGTTTCTCATGCGTGGGGAAAGGTGTTTAATAGGAGATGTGGGTGAAGGGAAGGAAGGAGAAGTTGAGATTGTCACAACAGAGGAAGAGATTTACAAGACAAACTCACAGAAAAATAGCCATTTTTCATTAGTTTTGTTATTCATAGAACATTTTTTTTTTAGATTACAAATAATTCGTCTCATTTGTATTTAAAAATTTAATTCAAAAACAATAAACCTTTTTGGTCTTAAATCAACTTTCAGTTAGATATTGAAAATGAAAGGATTTTGTTCCCTTTACAAGAAACCCAATTAAAAGACTAAACCTTGTGGTAAATTTACTGGAATTCTGTGGCAACATCTGGGAAATGACTGGGCACAGCTATCTGTTCAAAGTTACCAAAGTTTGGTAGACTAATGAAAAAAAGGTGTTGCGACATTCTAGCCACTGTTGTGAAAAATAAGAATACATTGTAAAATTTTGAAGACATATTGACCTCTGTTCTTTATACATATAATATTGAAGAAAAAACAGATACTTTGAATGCTCAATTCCATCTAATGGGATTTTAAAGATGCTATTTTGAAATAACAGTCATTAATTGATATATGATACATGATTTTTTTCTGGTTTTGTCTCTGTTGATTTTTTTTTTTCACCTTGAAATAGGGACCAAAACATTATAAAGTAAAAAAATGCAAGATAGAATCTACAATTAAAAGAATAGGATAACTTCAGCAGTATGATTATAGTATGATTTTTTTTTTTTAATGGTTACACAATTTGAATTTGAAGTACTTTTACTTTGAAGTACAATATCTATAATTAGAGGTATAACTGTAATATGTATTTTTTGTTATGAGTCAAATACATAGTTATATAGCGTGAAGAGTTGTATCATATTTCTAAACAATATTTGTGTACTATTTGCTTATCAAAATAAGCTGATGAAGTAGTTTTGTAAAGTTAATTTTCAGGTCCAGCTTAACAGCTTCTTTCTCCAGCAACTTGCACACAGATTTCCTCCAGTGTCTTTCTGCAGCAGGACTGTGTGAGTTATATTGTGACACAGGCCATCCAGAACTGCAGAAAAACCAACACAATAGCAAGAAAGCAATATGTTATTCATATTTTTTATCACCAGCTTTTCTGGGTCACTTGTGCTCTATTTCCTGTTACAGAGGTCAGTATAAAAGCAGATGCTATCATAATTAATAGATGATATTTTCCCACCTATGAAAGGCAATGCAGATTTTCATACCAGCCTAAGTTCTATCTAGAGCAGAAATATTTGAGGGAAAACCATATACTATATTTTGCCATAGGACGCAAAAACATTGGGAGATGTATATTCCCAAAAGAACAGTGTTCAATAAGAAGTGGTATGGATTTAAAAGCTTTATAACAAAGCAAATTCCTTGTAAACATAGTTTCAGGAAATTTCGTATGCAAGCTATCCACGCCTTTTCCTGACAATGCATTGTATGATATCTGTGAAACCACAGTTCTTTATCCCAGGTCTAATACTTACAAGGATTTTAGTTATCTTAGACAAATGGTGGGTCAAGGTTTAGTCTTTTTTGTTTAAATAAAAATTGCTGAGGAGTTTTACATGAAAGATAGGTGGATTTAAAAGTATGTGTAGAGGTCAGTGCAGAGAGTGCCTTGAAGTTTGGTGGAATTTGTTTTCTCAAACAGACCACTGAAAAATCGTATTTGCATCTCATGCTCCTCATATACTAGATAGTTCAAGCTTTTCATACTGTTTGGAATGCAAAAACTGGTTCCCTGAATTAAGTTTGTACAATGTCTCCCATAAAATCAGTTTAATGAAATTTCCCTGGCTTTGTTTTTTACTGAGTCAGGTAACATTTCCCCAAAATGACAGTTTAGCTTTTAAAAGTCCTCATTCTATTGAACAGTTAAGTAATTCTTTACCTTTTAAGAGTCAATTATCTCTAAAATGTGCACTATTTGATTGTTATAAAGTCTCATCTAGGTTAATTTTCATCTGACATGATAAAATTATTTGACAAAACCCAGAATTCTCATATGCAACCAAGTAAAATAAAAATATGATCCTCTGAAGGCTGGAAAAGGGACATAAAATCTGAAAGCCAGGCACAAATAAATTAGATTCAGCCTTGGATGAAATCTAGTGCCAATACAGTGCATATCAGACACAGGGTTTTTGATCTTCAGTTCTGTTACATTTCTAAACAGCCCTGACCCTGAAATTCCATATTGGAGAGGATTCCTTAGTAAGTCATGCCACTGCATTTTGTGCTAAGATACATCTTCTGCATTTAAAATGTGTCTGTCTAATCTAAGCCATTTGTCAAGGCTCATTTTACAGTCAGTGAAATGAAGTAACCCTCTAGCCATATCTAGTCTACTTTTCTCAGAACAGCTACAGTAGCTTTCCTGTGCCTTCTTTTCTCCATCAACTCTAGAGGGAGCCTACCTGCCATCTTAGGCTAAGAGTATAACATTTAAATGGTTAAAGGTAGGGGAAGGGAAGTCTACCTTTTGTTAACTTTCTATGTCTATATACAATACAGAAGTATTACCATTGTTATTATTAGGAAGATAACAATTAGTATCAGCTAGATCATGATTTAATATGTATGGGTGTTTTTATTTATTGCTTGTTTCTTCAGCCTCTAGTTCTCTAGCTTTGGAGTACTTTTTTTTTCCTCTTCAGATCCTTTTTTCAGCATCAAAATTTGATTAATATTTTCTTGGAAATTGTTCTTAAGTTTGGGTGTGTTTCTTTTTGTTCAAGTTAATTAAATTGGAAGTGAAAGTAGCTAAACAATGTATGACCTTGAATAAACTAACATGATTTTAATACAATGTGAGTGAACCTCCAATCCAAAATAAACAATGTGGCAAGTTCTTGAAATGATGCAACACATGCTGTTAACCATTAAAAAAGCGCTGTGTGAATAACTCCATATTTGAGCATTCAGTATAAAAACATTTCGCACCTTTTCCCAGGTGCTTCAACATTCAGGAATGCAAAAAGACATTTCATTGCTTGTCTTCCAGGAGGAGAGCTGCAGTGGTTTATAAAATAAAAATAGAGCTCTTTTTTACTGTCAGGTTTCTAGCTGGGCAAATAGACTGAAGATAAGATGAAATAAAAAGTGTATCTGCTGAGGTTTTGCCTGCAACTGTAATTTCATCCATGGGTGGTTAGAAGCTGTTTTGCCCTTGAATGATGTACTGTAGGAGAGCTTGAGAAGTTTTCAAGCAGCTAAGCAGGAGATCTGAACTGGGATTAAAGGAATTTCCTCATTTAACATCAAGAATTTGCAATATTGTCTTTTCTGTTTCAGTTCTTGGATAGATCTGAAAAGATTTTTCTGACACTGATATGGTAAAATAATAAATTCCTTAATCCTCAGGTTTGTTCAGCCTCAAACTGACTCAAGGGTTCTATGTATATTTTGCCAAAAATGGGATTGATTGTATGTAATTTTTGACATCTGAGAATGTGGTGAAAGGTAGCTTTTTAGCCTTCCTCTATTGTTAAAGAAGAGGGAGAGTTTCTCCAGGAGCTGATTCTTTCCATCTTAAAATAGGTGTTACGAGAACCTATGGTCTAGAGAAGCTCTCTCTTGGAAGTGTACACAGGAGGAGCCTAAATAGGGAATTGGACTAGCCATCTAACGTATAGATGGACACATTTAGTAAGATTAGTTACACCCCGAAGCTCTAGGCCCTATTATAACTTGACAGTATGAATCTTCTCCTTGCCTTCAGGAAACAAGTCTGTTTCACATGTAAATATTTTCCCTAGACTAACCTGGTCCCTTAAGAGGAGTTCTACTCAGGGATAAAGGAATCTTATCAGAGACAGCCATGTCCTTTGTCTTCCTTGAAAACTGCCAACGGCTCTGCTACAATATTATTTTTAGACTTTCTTACTCCCTCTGTGAATAATTCCATAGACARCTATATACTAGGAAACTCCTGTTAATGTGTTCATCATGTCAGTCTCTGACTGGACTACAGGGATTCATGGCTGACCTATGTATCATTACAGTCTCTGACAGACCTTCAGAAATCAGTGTGCATATTCAGAAAAAAATGCACATTTCAAAGATGAAATACCTATCTGTGAGGGTTCTCACCCAATAAAGCAGAAAAATGTTGTCCCTGAACACCAGTTTTAGAGAAACCTCTATCTCCATCTTAATACGAGTAGGAATTCTGGACTGGCATCATAGACAATATTTCTTTCAGGAAATCATGATTTGCTTCCACTCTGGCAACCAAATGTGGGCAGTGCCCCATGTTCAGAAGCAGTGTCAGTTTCTGTTGTAATATTACTGCAAAGAAAGATGTGCTTTAGGTTTTATTTCAATAGCTTGCATTGGCTGTCACAGTTTCAGGTGGACTTCCTTACAAAAGTGGAGGAAAAAGCATCTGGATCTGTTACAGCTTGGCTGATGATTACCTGATGATTTCTTCTTGGGCTTGATAGGAAATTCCAGTGGTTTTAAGGACCACTGCAATACAAAATTACAGGGATTTTTTTTTTTTTTTTCCAGTCTTGACTGCCTTTTCATTAAGCAATGGGACCACCAGCCTTCAGTCTTTCTGTTAAGTCACATCCTTAGGAGCATGGGTATGCTAATAAGCAGAGATTTTGTTTCAGCCCTAAATGGACTTTTATATGTAATAATAATTCAGTAATCTCTTTCTACATAGTTGAAAATACTGAGATTCTTCAAAAATAATAATTTGAAATAGCCTATGAACTTTAAAAGCAACAAGAACATTTTAGCTGACTGCTGACTGCTGACAGCAGTGTGGGAATCCTTTTTGCTGAGTCAAGTAATGACCTCTAGTTTCCTTTTAACGAGAAAGTTCATAATAGATCAAGGTAATTTTTGCAATGCTAATGTGGAAAAGACCATTTGGCCTTCAAGCTTGCAACAACAATATACTTCCTTGTCATTTCTGTTGTGTAATTAACAAATACTTTATTTGTTCTCAGAGCATTTATACTTGGAAGAATTACTTCTTGCTTGTGCAAGTAGTCCTTTCAGACCAATTGGATTTATTCACTTGAGTAAATATTGTTTTAGTAATCAAAGACTGCAGGACTGAACTCCAAATATAAAATGTTTTTCTTAGTTTGGATCTACACAGGATATAAATCAATAATTAATTTAAGATTATTGAAGCAACCTAACATTTTAAAATTTCTGGATTTTAAACCAGATTTTCGCACATTTCCATATTGATTTGTGTGTTTGCTACAAAGACTTTCATATATTGTTGTTTTCATCCAAAAGAAACAGAAAATTTTACAACGTGACTTGATTCCTATTAACTTCATCCCACAAAATTATATCCATATTTAAGGTAAAGGGCAACATTATAAGCAATGGGATACATCTTAACTCTTTTCTTCAGGTGGCTATGAAGACTACAATGAAATTGTCTTGTAGTGAGTGAAATTTAAATTTATGTGGTGCTTAGGTATTAGCACAAAGATTAATTTCATTGTCTGTAAATTGCATCTTGGAGCTTATGAAGGATGAAGAAGCAAACCTGTAACCAAATACTCTAATACATCTCTTTTTAGGGTATCATACTTCTATAGATTGGCTTAGATTCATGTCCTGTTTCATGGTTTGAGTATATATGAAACCTGGACATTTCCTTGCCCCATGACAATTTCTTTGATATGTTACCCAAAAGCACCGYTTCTGTTCAGACTACTTTTATCCCACATCTTCACTAGGACATGTATGTGGAAAGGCCTTCCATTTCTTCGATTCTGGCTATTCTTCACCTCAATCCCATTAACAAACAGCTGGAACAGCTGGATTCAACAATGCTGACAAAAAAGCATTGCTGGTCAGTTGGAGCTGAAGTCTGAGCTCTATGACACTGCAGAATAGTAAGTTGCATTTCCCAAGTGTTTTTCATGATCCCAGCTGGGGACTATAAATATAATTCAATGTGGGCAGGGATATCTGGATGGAAAATCATTTTTAGGAACACATGTCATTTTGTGGTCTAACTGAAATAGTGTATTTTGGAGTTATTAGGCATCTTAATCAATTCAGGCCCTGTGTTGAGAAGAAAGCCAAAGGCAATAATGAACACCCTGGAGTCAAAAGAGAGCCCTTCTATCATAAGGGGCAGCTACATCTGGGAGAGTGACATCACACTGGAGTACACCAGAGCTTCTGTGAGGAATCATGTGGGATGATCTCTGAGACTAGTTTTCATGTGCTGGGAATACTGAGGAAAAAGAGAATGAGAAGTATCTGTAGTAGAAGAGTCAAAAGGAGTGAAGTGTAGGGAAGAGGCAGGAGGAGAGCTTCTGGAAGCCAGGAACCTTAAAAAATATGTCCAGAATCTATGCAGTAACCTCACTGCCACAACAGACACTTCTGTGGACACATTCTTCACTCCCCATTTCTTCTTTTAGAAGAATTTTAGCTTCTTTTAGAAGAATTTCTGCTTCTTATTTGCGGCTTTATGGTAGATTTATCTACCATACTAAGTATGAAACTTTTTTGATGGGAGTGTGCTTCCAGTCCAGGTTCCTTGGAAGCTGAACTTTGTCAGTCATTGCTTGCATTATGCTTCCTGGAGCTCCCTAGTCACCTCTGGTATAATGTCCAGGTCACACAATAGCAAGCTGAAGGGAGGAAGTGGAACCACAGATGTTCTTGGCTGACCCAAAGCAGAATTTTTCTATCAGTGAAGCACCATCAGCCACAGTTAGCCTGAATTAAGAACTATCCAAGTAGCAGAGGTTGCTTTTTAATTGTGATGCTTACTGTCAGCTTGTTGACCCCAAATAAGCTTGTAATGAAGTGGGATGAATACGATTGCCAGATTCTGAGTGATCATTACCTTTTTAATGCCCATTGGCATGTTGGTTTCATGCCCCTCCAAGTAAGGAGAGTGCTTAGGGGCAATCTTCAAATGTCACGTCACCTCTCCCTCAGTTTTTCCTGCTCTGGTGATCTTCCCAGTTTTGCTTTTCTGATTGCTTTGCTCAGCTTTGCTCTTAAGACTAGAGTTGATAGCTATGGGCAACAATACAGCATATTAAGGACCTTGAGGGCTGTCAGACTAGTTACTTTCTTTCCCATGTCCTTATGCACAGCCACTTCCAAAATGGGATTTCTGATCCCACCAGCCTAAAACCTGAAGGAGCCAAGGAATACCACAGTGCATCGTGTGGAGAATCCTATGTCAGACACAGACAGACCTGGAGTAGCTTGTAGACATGGAGTAAGAGTAGGCCTTCTACTCTAAAAGACTGCTCCAATTCCACCAAGACCRTGCCTTCAGGATGTACAAGACCTAGGCAAGGGTATACTACTCCTGATGCAGACATACTGAGAAGCTAGAGAGTGAGGGGTGAGATAATGGAAGTGGGTATTTCCTTTGGGATGTGTTSAATTCTGAAACTCCAGCTCTACTGCTTGCTGTAGGCACTGTCAACAAGGAACAGTCTGAGAGATGGTGACTCCTCCAAGAGATGACAGGTTGATTTTGCTAGCTGTGCAATTCTGACCAAATTTGTATTGACAAGTGATCTAGTAATGGACAGAACTGATACAACAATTATCTGAGTGTTGCCTGAGCCAAGTTCACCAGGAGCTAACTGAGGGATATGTACCACAAAACTGCATGAAACTCTCATTTGTATTTAAAAATTGGTTCCTGGAAGAAGAACAGAGAAAGTAAGCTCGCTGGAGTTCTCTGTATGCGACAACCTTGTAATGCAGGATGCTGGTTCCTCTTTGTTTATTCTGAGAGTAATACACTTGCTAGTTTTTTTTGTGAGTGGTTTGCTTCATTAGTAATGCTATTTGCTGTTTTAACACTCAATTTTATTTCTGGCAGAACACTGGCAGAAATAACACAGCAGCAGTTGGAATGATGGAAGCTGTAATTGAAGGTGTTTCTGAAATTAACTGCAAGGGCAGGCAGCATCATCTTAGTGAAGAATACATGTATTAAATCAAGAAATATGTAATGTACCATTTATATTTACTTCCAAAGGCTGTGCTGTAACTTGAAACAAAGTAGTAATCCCTGTGTTCCCAACCCCCTTCTCATAGCATTGTAAAACTTTTCAGACCTGGATACACAGCTCTAGATATTACTGATAAAAAACAGAGGGCCATTTGAATGAGAAGAAATCATAAACCTAGGATAGCTCCCAAGGAAACAGATCAGGAGCTAAAGGACAGCCAGGCTGTTTCTAGTTTAGCTAGCTCTAACAGAAAATAAAAATGTAAAGCTATTCTACCTCTGTCCTTTGCCAAATATTTGTCAAGAAAATACCACTCTGAATAGAGGAGACAGTGTTTTGCCTCCCATGAGGAACTGTGCAGGTACCAAGCCTGAGGACAGCCATTGTGCCAATAGTGGTGGAAGCCCGGGTCCATTCCTTTGGGTGGAGTCTGTGTTGCAGAATTTTCACTGTGCTTCTGGGTAGCGGTGTTAGAACGGCTGTTTGTGCCCTCTCCTTGTCTCTCCTTCAGCTCAGAGACGAATAGTGGTTCCATCCTTTGTTCTTTAAACTAAAGTAAGCTGTTGCAGTTCAAGAACTCTGTCAGGAATTTCTGTTTGATGTTATGACACAGAGATATTAAGAAGTRTCTCAATGTCTAAATCTGCTATGAACTGACAAGGCTGTTATATGTGCTTACAAAAATCAATCATTAAGCCTTGTAATTGCCTAATCTAGAGGAAATGCCTTGGGACAATAGATGGCTAAAGATTTGGTGAACTAGGCCAACCATGTTTCTCTGCAAAGATAGTTTTGCAGAATGGAAAATCCCTAAGTCAGGCAAAAAGGGTGGATGTAGGGCTTTCTGAACCAGAGACTGGTTGGGTCAGCAATGACTCTGTGATCCATAGTACATGCTTAGGTTAGGAAGGGGAAGAGGTGGGGATGTTATATGATGTAAATGTGCAGAAGTTCCTGTTTGACAGATAGAGAGCTGAGGAATAAGAAGCCGGGGAGTGGCGGGGGGGGAGCAGGCGGGGGGAGAGAGAGAGAGAGAGAGGAGGGACCCAGAATTCTGGGGAGATGCCATATGCATGGTGACATCCTACCTGCCTCATACCACTCAACTGTTTCGGTTTGTTCTGTTTTTTCCCCAATTTCTTTTTAGCATAGTGTGGAAAGAAGGCAGAGAAAGGAGTTACCGTGAGATTTTTAAAATGTAAATTAAACGTAAAATATGTATAAATATACTTTGGTTTTAGAATCTGAAACAAAGTTTATTCTATACTTACCTCATGCCCCTGCTTATTACATTTTAAATGCAAAGTGCTGGCATGGTGGACTGTATGAGGAAGGGCATGTTTCAGTTGAGTGGGGAGGCAAGCACTGACTGAGGGCTGTGGAGTCCCTGTTCTGTGAAGAAACGTGTGCCAGGCTGCTAGGAGAAACAGTAATGCTTCCTTTCTGGGCCCAGGGTAGCTTCAGAGCCCAGAGGCCCTACAAACCAGAAAATAAAAAAAAAAGAAAAAAAAAGCCAGTTTGTGGATTGTGCAGCAGGAGAAGTACAACAAGCGCTTTAATCTATCAGAAGGACAAGATCTTTTAACCTGAGCAGGACCATTGCAGCTAATAAGAGTAATGACAGCTCACGTAAGCTGGAGTGGCAAGACTTAGTACTGAATGCCGGGCTTTTTTTTTCAGTAGAAGTATCTATTTATTTTTAATTGTTTTAAAACATATATATACTATTTGAGTATAATAATACATAATGTCATTTAAAATGTAGATGCCAATGAAGCAGAGAGTTAACGGACAAAAATCCATTAAATAAATTGAGGAAAGTGACTCTATTACCATTACCGTTAAAATGACAATAGTGTCTCTAGCAAGCCAAATATTTTTGACACTTCTAGGTGGTCTCAGGCCAGATTGTTAGACAGCTTTAATAATCAGTGACATTAATGGGGGCTATATTGATTGATGGCCTCTGTGGGTTTGTCTCTCTCCAGTTTTGCTATGAAAAGCTGAGTATGTCTCCAGGTAAACCAAAACAGTAGCCAAACTTCTTTTTCTTTTGGTATTTCTTCTTCACCCTCTGTTGTCAGTAGGATTCCCAGAAAACATAAAACAATATAGTAGGCCTGATACCAAGATTGCTGACATCTAGGGCATCTGTCCCTTCCCTCTCCCCCCCTGCCCCAACCTGGCTTTTGRATCAAGCCTGTAACTTAGGAGAGGAATATAATGTAACTGTGAGTACCTGCTCAGTTGTACTAATTCTTGTTTTGGTTGCTAGCAGGAGAGTTGGCATTTATAAACAAAGATATTTTTCATTACTTAGTTGTCTTTATTTTCACATACAGCTTCTTTTTCCTCTAGCCTCAGTTATAAAATCTAGGAGTTTCTATGCTCACTTAATAGATAATCTTCAATTCTAGTATGAACAAAAAATTTTTTAGGAAAACAATCAGGAAACGTCTTAAACACCAACATTAATTTTAGTGCATTATTGGTCATAGTAAYGTATTACCTAATTCACACCTTTTGTCCCTCTGAGGGACAGACTGAGGCACAGGTGAGTAATGCTGAACACTGAATGATGCTTACAGTATTCTCTGAAACTCCTAACAAAGCCCACATTGTTCTCTGAAACTCCAATTCACTCATTTCTGCTCTTGTCCRTCCTTCTAGGGAGACATTCTGAAATCCTACTGTCCCCTATCAGTATCTTGAGCACCCAGAGGCTCCCCCAAGCTTTCCCCATCCTTTTCTTTACCCTGACCGCCACTGAACTATTCCAACCTGCTAAAACTCTCATTGACATTTCCCAGGCTCCCTCCCACCTCCAGAACTTTCTGGACTCCTCCCAGCTGCTTGTACAAAAATACTGCACTGCTGAGCAGGAGACTGTCTCTGTTCAGGTAGACCATTACCAAAGTTTAAACAACAGTATACTGGAATGTAAAATTTGGATTCAATAACAGTTCACAGACTGCAGGAAATGCTACATTTTTAACAAGTGCTTCCTGGCTTCCATTAACTGGAAAGCATAAGACAAGGGAATTCTGTCAGGAGTTACAACAGCTATTGCCGTACCCCAAACCTAAAAAATGGAATTTGTTTTAGTGTTCAATGGAACATATATATTTCTCTGCATCAGTAAAGACTCCTTACTGAAAGGTTCATAGCCAGAATCACTCTAAGGAATAGAAGTCAATACCCAGCTATTCTGCAAAATACCTTGCTTAAGAAGCAGTSCCTTTCAGGTCAGAACCCCAGTCCCTGACATGACTGCATAAAGCAGCTGCAGAACTTCTTTAATGTAGAAGTTGAGAAGTCTTCCTGATGTGGAAGAATAGTGGTTATCAGAAAGCTCTTGAGGCTTGTTCTATATGTTGTCTGCTCCGCTATGTGCTGTGGCAAGCTAAACATAAGATTGGGAGATAAGATTGGGAGATAAGATCTTACATTCAGTTGGCTTACTGTGGTACTAATACAGATATGGAAACACTAATGGACTTCCCATAGAAGACAACCATTTGCACCCTGGAGAGAATGGGAAAAGAGGAAGAAATAAAATGGTCATCAGAAGCTATCCATCAGCTGGACAGTAAAGTCTTTTAAGCACATGTCCACTAAATATTGTCCTTAATAGAGAAATATTTCTTTGAGATACAAAATCTCTGTGTTCAAGATATATACCAATAATGAAATCAGCCATTTTTGATTTATAGTGGATAAAGTCATTCAAATATTAAACTATTAAAACAGATGGATGGATAAGGAGAGGAATAGTAAAGGCTTCATTTAAACTAGCATGGGAACAAGATAAAAGAATAGAAAGTGAGATAATGAAGCACAGGCAGAATAGGTGTTTTAAAACTACAAAGCTGTATGAAACATAGTTAAAATTAAACAGATCTAGAGTATTGAGTAAAATATTTTAAGATATATGAAAACACTCCAGCAGCATCTCCTTATTTCTGCTAAATGTCTCCCTAACCTAAAAAGTAGAGCAAATGAACTACAGAAAAAATAGATCTTGCTTGGATATTAATCATAGATGAGATTATATACTGACAGTAGATAAAGCAAACCTTTCCATTTATAAAAGATGAACGGATAAAAAAACCGAAAGAGGCAATATAGTACAGTGTTTCTCTGTGTTGTTAAAAAGCTGCTAAAAGTGGAGAGTTTGCTGCCTTTCTGTGATGAGTGAAATTAGTCCTTCATATATTCTTCCACCCGTAATACTTTGCTAATTGAGTGGTAGGGCAAAATCATGTTACCACAGCTTGAAAAGATACTTTGTGCCATTGAGACTTAAGGTTATTGATTTGACTTCCCATTTGCCTTCTTTATGAGCATTTACATGGTCAGGTGGTGCATCCCTTATAACATTAAACCAAAAAATTTAGATTGTATGTTCAGATGTCAAGAGATGAAGCTGATCAAATGTATTTAGTCAATAACAAAATGCTTAGAAGCAAGAATACTGTTAAAATAACACTGACATCAAATCCTAGCCTACTAAGTTCCCAAACTTCATATAATGCTATTCCTACATTGTCATTTTCAACCATGATGAACCTACAATAGCGATGCACACATCAAAAGTATTTTGACATGAACTTCAAAATGCAAAATCTCATGTCTGAGCTGCTGGTGTTACTTTAAATAATTTATTGATATTTTTTATTTTAACATGGGAAGGTTAGAATTTCTGCTAACATTTATTCGTGGTCTGCTGACTACTCCAAAATAAGTATGGTGTCGTGGTTTAACCTGGCCGGCAGCCAAACACCACACAGCCGCTCGCTCACTCCCCCCTCCCCTCAGTGGGATGGGGGAGAGAATCCAAAAAAAAAAAAAAGTAAAATTTGTGGATTGAGATAAAGACAGTTTAATAAAACGGAAAAGGAAGGGAAATAATGATGATAATAATAATAATGATAGAATATACAAAATGAGTGATGCACAATGCAATTTCTCACCACCTGCTGAGCGATACCCAARCMRCGATCGCTACTTCCTGGACCACGCCTCCTATTTATATATTGAGCATGACGTCACATGGTATGGAATACCCCATTGGCCAGTTGGGCTAGCTGTCCAGGCTATGTTCCCTCCCAGCTTCTTGTGCACCTGGCAGAGCATGGGAAGCTGAAAAGTCCTTGACTAGCAGACTACTTAGCAACAACTAAAAACATCAGTGTCTTATCAACATTCTTTTCATACTAAATCCAAAACACAGCACTAGGAAGAAAATTAACTCTATCCCAGCTGAAACCAGGACATATGGTCAGCTTTGCCACACATGATCAGCTTTGCACACCAGCCAGAACAAGCAAGCAAAGATATTTAGTGTCCTCCATTACCTTTTGAAATGCATTATGTATAACGTTATTCAAGTGTATATGGACACAGTTGTTCAGTATTATCTGGGCTTTGAAGAGATCAACAGATGAATGCAAAGGGTGAATTTTTCACTATGATGGATCCAAAGAGTATATGATTACATTTTAAAAATGGCAGGGAAAGGAAGGACAGAGAGAAGCAATGTTATAAGTGAGGCAACATGTACTATGGAAGTTTAGGATTATGCTAGCTACTTGTATTGAGTTATGAGTGAAGTTCAGCATGAAAAGGAATGGAAGAGAAGTGTGACTAACAAATGAACATCATCCTATTTGGTATTTCAATTCAAAGAGGAGGAAAAGAATCAACAGGCTGTTCAAGTTACTTGAATTAATGTTTTGCCTATAATTCATGAAAAGATATTGGTTTTATGTTCTTAGTCCATGTGAATTTGTCCTACTTCAGAGCCAGGCTCAGCTATGATCCTGATCTGGAGAAACTGAGTAATTTTGTCTGTCTTTAATATTATTGAACAATACTACTTTCTAGAATCTTGACTGATATTATGGTAACAGTGAGATTCTCAGAAGTCTGTGTTGGCAGGAAATAGTATACAATCTAAATACCAAATTTTTCTGCATGTGAAAAAGCCAATTAATTGCATTGTGCTAACAGGCATCACAATGCTAAGTCAAGGCAACATGTCTAGAGTTTGTCTAGGATGATGTGTGTTTGTTTTAGGCAATGGCCTGTCCTCACTCCCATGTTCTTAGTACCTGTTCTAAATCTTATTAAAATAACTGGAAATTCATGGGATTTTTGGACATTTTCTTCACTGCAGCCACATCAAAATATGTCTCCTTGAGAAATTAGTTAAAGTGTAATATAAAGGTGGAGAGCTGTATTGTAAATAGCCAGGCCCAGTTATTTCGTCTCATGGCAATTCCTCTACAATCTATAGCAGAACAGAGTGTTCAGAAGTATGCTTATTCTTAACTCGTTTTCTTCCACATTTTACATCAGAGAAACTGACTGCAGTTACAATAGTTTGTGCTTCCTATTCTTTACCTATTGCAAGAAACTTTCTGAGTTGTAGATTTAAAAACCAAACCAAACCAAACAAAACAGTGGAATGGCACTTAAATGACATTGCATTACCCTGGAACGGCAGCGGGGCAACTGAGGTCTACGCTAAAACCTCAGTCATGTGTATATTAGAATGAGTGCATGTCAGCCTTGCTAACTCAGTATTCTGCCCTTATTTTTAAACAACCTCAGTGCTCCACTTGCAACCACATCACATGCCTTATATGCAGGAAAGTACTTAGATATGAATTCAAGTTTCATCTCCTGGGAATGCAAAGAAAATACAGATACAAAACTATCTAGAATAGTAGTATGATGGATTCTCCTTTTGCCTTTAAATGTCTTTATATCAATGTATCCTCATTAGTATAAGGGGAACCTCAGTGGCTGTGAGGGGACAGTCTTGTTTTTTGTAGAAAATATGACTTAGATATTTCCCTCTCCTGCCTCCCATACCTATTGTTATACACTGAACTGCTGATGCAAGCCATGGGCAGCAGCAGGCTTTTCAGATGGGAAAGTGCAGGAACCAACTTGGTGTAGGACTTTCAGGTACTGTGGTGTAACGGTTGGTATGATTTTATTTGCTTTTGATTTGTATTTTGTTCACAGAAATAATATGTTCAGGAGTCATACTAATCATTCCATGAAAATGTCAACCCGGGAAATGACAGATATGACACAATTACTTATTGGTCTTTCAACTTTATGTGATTGTCTAGTTACTTGCAACTTTGAACAGGGAATAGAATAAAGAACATCCTGAATAGAAGTACTCTGGGCAACTATCGAATATATCTAGGCTTCATATTGATGTACAGTGTATATCTAAAAGACTTAATATAGTGGAACTATTACTAATGACCCTGCAGTAGTCCGTATTCATAGTGACAACAATTTCAACAGGGATTTTTTTGGATGAAGGTTTTAGAATCTAACAAAAAATGTCTCTTGCTGATCCAATGCCATTGCTAGACGATTGCTATTACTGTATGGTTTCTTTTTTGAAGTATTTTTTAATTTCTATAAAAATACCCTAATATTTCTTAGATTCTGGCTGATGTCTTGTATTCTACAGAGGAATCCTATTCTGCAAGTAAAATGACAATAATGCAATTATTTTTGAAATGTTAGAAGGGGCCCTGATTTGTCATGTCATACATCATTGTGTTTGCTTTTATACAGATCCCCAGGAACTATTACAATTTTTATTCTCAGCCTTTCAATAAACCAGGAAAATGGATGTGGGAACCATCATGCTAAATCAGACCAGTGCTCCACTGAATCCATGTCACTGTCCAGTCTGTAACCAAAACCAACTGGTTCAGAGTTGGATACATAAAACCTACAGAAGATTGGTGATTAAGTCTGTCCACATTTTCTTGACTATTTAGGTCTGATCACACCTTAAAACTCATTGTTAACATTTGTAGTCTCTGCTTTACATCAGACAGCTGTATTTCAAACACTCACTCTCTATAAAGCACTGGTTTCTTACTTCAGCTTTTCCAAAATGGGAGTCATTAAAAATAATGTGAGAATTGAAGTGGTGAAGAAATCAAGATGGTATTAAGTTTATTGTGTTTTGCCTAGACTTAGGAAGCCATTAGTTACCAAGTACAGGTGCTCTCAGGAGCAGTAAAATATTCTAGACTATGCTGTGGGACCAGTGAACAATAAAACACTGTGCTGAGTTTCTGATTAGACGTGTTTTTCCCTGACTGTGGTTAAGTGCCATCTAGCTCAAGTGCTTTAGGTGACTCATACAGAATTAGATATGTAATTGATTTTGTTAAGGTTTTAGTAAGTTGATATGGGATACAATACTTCCAAGAACATGCACAAGATTTTGTGTGGAACTTCTAGAGTTAGTGCCTATCCAAATGGTAACTGTTTGAACAGCTCTAACATCCGTGTACATGGTATACCTTGTTATATATATCACTGCAGTACAAAATAACTTGTCCAGCAGAACTGCAGTTGACATTTCTGGTCACCCTGAACTGGCATGTCAGCTCTTGCTAGACAAGAAGGTAATTCATATTTCTCCAAGGAATTAAGTTGAAAATCAAACGAAGATTGTTTATTTCTTCAGATACAAAGGTCCATGTAATATCTCCACAGACAAAGACAGAGATTATACAGATGCTTATTTTGCCATCTACTGGTTCTCTTTTTACTTATGAACAGTAAAAAAAAAAAGTTATTTTTTCTGTACATTTTCTATGTAATGAATTTCAGAAGTTGTAAGTAGAAAACAGTTGTCACTTTTACTATATCTATAATATGTATCTATAATATATATTTAATCTGGGCTATAAGATTCTGCAATATTTTATTTTTAGTCACTCCATTATTGGTAATTATAATGGTGCCTGCTAGTCAATTAAATATTAATTTCACTCTTTCTTATGTATACATTGCCAGTACTTCCCAGATATCTTTATACGGTTATGAGTTTGGAAAGTTTGTCATGCCCTTTCTTAACAGAAAAGGGATCAGCAATTCCATAACATCAAATAATGTAGTAGGAAACCTGCTTTCTGACCTGGCTGAAATGATAATTTATGCAGTGTTCTGACTGTATCAATGGGCCTAAAAAGAGAGAGAAAGAAGGGGAGAGGGAGGGAAAGAGAGAAACCAAAGCCTATTCCGAACGTCAAATGCTAATTGCAGCTGAAGACAAGCACCTGAATTTCTGCCACAAAGGGAGAATAGTGTTGCCAGGAGCATTGCAATGGCCATTTGGCATTTCAGCTGTCGGCCCTGCAGCATATAATCACAGTGTGTATTTAAGTTCTCCAACAATTGCAAGTCTACTAAAAATGTAGTATTCTGACATCCATCAAGCTGAAGGAATGACAGGTAAAAAATACATACGAATATAAATTGCGTTCATCTTGAGGGTGCTTTTTGTATAAAAAGTGATTGAGCTTGCATTTGAGTAAGATTTTTTCATTCTTCTTCTCTGCAATCCTTGAAGTCACTTGGTAACAGTAACACAGTGTAATTGTTTTATAAACTATTATGAGTATTTATCTTCATAACGACTGTGCACTATGCAGAGAGAAATTTTCCACTGCTGCAGCATGAGTCTCTGTGCCTTTGAAAAGTGCATGCCATTTCCCTCAACATGTCAAACAGTTTTAGGGATGGTTGTGAGGGATTTGGAAACCACAGCTGTCTGTCTTTCCAGCTCCTTTGGAAGCTATCTGTGCTAACAGCAATAACCGCTGTTCCCTTCATGTGATGACATTCCCAGAAGAAATATCTTTTATGCAATGGCTTCCAGGTCATAGAAAATAAAAGTCACTGAGTGGCCTATGTGGCAAAACCTAAAGAAATGGAAAGAAATACCAGCTTGGTGGTGACTTGGTGGTAGAAACCCCATATCATAGGCAAGTAGCAGTTAAGCCCTTGCTTACCTCTGTCATTGTGGGCTTCTGATTGAAAGCTTATCTTCAAGAGATAAGATATTAAGGTCCCTGCCCAACACATCATTGATACGTAGGCTTAATGTTAAGTATATTGGTAATTTACTGAGTCAAAAATAGTCTTCATGACATACAAGAAATTTCCAGTTAAAAGGCTCAAGTAGGCAGTGCTATACAGGCAGAATGTTGAAGAATTGAATGAAAAACATAGTTTTAATCCACTAAATCAGGGACATCTTTTCCACTGTAGACTGAAATATGAATTTTCTTTCCCTTCAGGAAATACCTTTCTTGAAACATATTTTCTTCAGCTCCATCTCAGTACTGGCAAAGGGACAAGTTTGAAGGTCAGACCTTAAGAAGATCCTTTAGTTCAATACCTGCAAAGGTATTGAACAAAACAAAGCTCTGCTGCAAATCAATCTCCAATTTGGAGTATCGTGGACACAGCTAAACAGGATTATTGGCAGCTGCCTAAACTCATTACTGTATTCATTCTCTCAGACTGAGTATACCTTGCTTACCTGGATATAATAGCTTGAATCTTTCTGCATGGCACTTTGTTGAATCTTGGAGTTATAGTTTACACAGCAAAATCTTAATTCCTTACCCATTTTGCTGGAAGTGGTGTCTAAATAATGACACAAAAATGAACCTTCTGCATCTGGATTGTTCACCTAGTTGAAAAAGCAGAAAAACTCTCCACCATGCCTGCAAATGGGGTTCAACATTACACACATTTACCTGAGTTTACAAGCAAATGTACGGCTAAAATAATGTCTCCATAGTAAACTACTGCTGCAAGCAAGCATTATGAGAATATCTGCATCAAGGCATGCCAAAATGATGACTCAAGACCATCTACTGTAATATTTTCCTTGAATAGCAGGAGGATAATGAAAGTGCCCAGCCTCCACTATATGCTTCAAGATTTGTCTAATGATAGGAGCGCTTGAAGGCTCAACAAGTTTTAGGATTAAGTACAGTGTGAATGTAGGAAGACACATCTTGTGTTCTGATGTGCACAGAAAGTAGATCTTGAGCGCAGTCACAGCTACCACAGACCCAGACCGAGGCCAGACTCTGGGCTTGACTGGGGTAGGAGCTGTGTTAATTCAGTGTAATAGCTAGAAAGCCTCTACAAGCAAGGCTGCAATGGAGACATAAAAGGAATTTAAAGCTACTTCTCTGATAAAAAAATGAAGAAAGAAAGATGATATTAAATGCAGGGCAAGAGGCCACATACAGTCGCATAGCTGAATATTCCTGAGGGGAAAAAGAGAAAGGAAAACAGGCCCACATGAAGAGGTGCTCTTAAATTAGTCTTGAAGCAAAAATCTGTGGTGACCACTGATCTGAGATCTTTCGTTCCCCATCTCTAGCTGTTAAGTTTGCAGATCTCAGCTGGGCCCATTTGGTATTTATCCTTTCTCTAGGGAGAGAAGGGAAAAAACAGTGTATAGACTTCCCAGTCTTTGAAGGCCCAAAATAATAGCTGTTATGCTTCACATTGGCTGACCTTTGCAAGTGAGGACATGCCTCCAACTGGCTCAGCTATTTTCTCAATAGAGATGTCAGTGTGCTGCACATACTCCACGTTACTGAAGGAAACTTTAGGCATATCTTAGTAATTGAGACTCCAATGAAAACAGCTTTCATTTTCATGAGAAGATTCCTTCCAAACTGCACCTGGCAAATTAAGAATTGTTGTGAGTTCACTGTGTTTAGATTGTGTGACACTGCTAAACCTAACAAATGGTATTACTTCATAAACTAAACATACATTTTGTTGTAGTAATGCATCAAAAGATGATGCCCTAAGATAGTTCTTCAGGTAACTCTGCAGGCACTATAAAATGATTACTTCAAAATATGAAAGCACAAGAAAGATTGTTTTCCATAGCCTGTACTATAGACTTTATGACCAAGTTTTTAGCTGCATCTGGTCTAGCCATTTTCTTTGAACTTCAGAACTGTGACAATGAATGTGGCTTAAAAACTAAGATCGATTTTTGTCATGCCTGAGAACTCTTTTCTCCTTGATAGTGCATCTGCCACTATAGTAAGGGCTGGGATCAAGTTTAAGAAGGCTGTACCATAAAAAAAGAGGGAAAAAAGCATGATAAAAATGAAATCAGCTTCAAAAGAAAAGTACTTCTTACTCCAAAATGCTCCGCTGCCTGGGCCATAAAAAGATCGCAAAGGAAAAGGAGGGCAAATGAAAGAAATGTTCTTTCTTGTTCTGTGCATGATACCAAAGACCTTACTATTTAGGTAGCAACTTTACAAGAAAACAAAGCTCTGAGACCATGTGAAGCACCTAAACTTGTGGATGGATTTCAAAGTGTGGAGAGTAGTGGAAAAGACATTCTCGGTATCGGCTTAGTGGTAGGTTATATTTTAGGTCCCAATCCACAGGAATTTAAGAGAGGCTTGGAGCTCCATTTACATTTGTGTATGGTATGGCTGGACTCTAGATAAAAGGGTTGGGAGCAGAATGAATGAAGTGGAGCCTCTTGAACTTGGGGGTGTGGGGTATCGGTCTTTTACAGTTACTGGTCAGACAAATAAGTTCTAGTTTGCAGCTGCCATATGGCCACCTCATATACATTTCCATGTCCTGACAGCAGCTGGTGTGAGGTTCAAAATTATTTTTGTTCAAGACTTTCTCTATTGCAGATTTCAGAGGCCAGAATCAGAGGGTGCTGAATTCTTTCAGCTCCAACCAAACACAGCAAAAGTTGAAAGCGTGCAGATTGGACCTTTTGAAGATACCAGTTGAACGTCTTGTGGGAAAACTGTTTATGCTTACATGATCATGCTGCTCTGTGTATTACACATCTTGGAAACATAAGATTAATGTTGTGCAGGAAATACTGTAACAGGCCAGAAAACTAAACAAACAGCAGTCATTCCCCACTCTCAGCTATTTCATCAACTTTCTGCTATTGTTACAGATGGTTTGACTAAAAACAGAGAGAAGTGAGTCTGAGCGTCCCTCCTACAGGAAAACTTGCGGTGCAGCATAACGGGTAAGGAAATCTCTGCAAATTCTATTAGAGGGTTCTTCTCAGTCATTCCAAATGAGGAGGGGAGGAGGCAAGGTTTCTTTCCTGTAAAGGAACGCAGCAAATTCCTGTGGATATCAGCTACAGTCTGACGTCAGAGTGATCCCAGGCAATCAACTGCAGAGCAAACCATTCAGCCATGGAGCTATCTGTAACAAATTTGCACAAAAGATAATCCCCAGGGAGAAGCCTCAGGAGTAAACACGCATAATCCTATTATGACAGAAGTCCCTAGAAGCTTTAAAGGTTAAATGACATCAAGGCCTTCCCAAAATAGAAACAAAACAGATCATCAGGGAAATGGTTTCTGATTGTTAGAATATCAGAACAGTGTTGCCAGTTCAAACACTCTAAAGGACATTTATCTGAGAAACCGTATGACACAATTCATCAGACAATGACCTGCACACACAGCAAGCTGCTGTCTAGCTGCTAATACTGGAGTCATGAGGAAGGGGAGAAAAAAATTGCTATGAAAAGAACCACCATAGGATTGCAGGAGAAAATTCAGCAAATGAACTAAACTCTTATGGAACTGTGATTCACAAAAAGATAATTTCTTTTCTGGATTACAGACTAGGAGAGATGTATGGATTCCTAAGACCTGTTAGAGTTTCAGGTACGTATGATGGTTCTGCACTGAGAATACTTCACAGTTTACTGAGGATGAAGAGTACTCATGGTATTCCTAACCATGGTTTGGTGTATCTCAAGCAGGGCAAAATTGGATGTCTTTGTTTAGAATGAAATAAAAAATGCTGCAGTGTGACAGGCAGTTCAAAAAAAAAAGAGGAAACATAAAAATGCTTACTTGAAAAGGGCGGAAATGAGAAACATGCAAACACTGTGTGAAACAAATGAAAGGGAATGTGTTCTGAAAGAAAAGGCTGGCTGCAACGTGAAGACTTGTCCTTTCATAACATGCAGCACTGGGCTGTGATAAACCGTGTTATTTGCCAGTGTTATTTCTGCCTCTCTGATGCATACATTAAATTTATATACAACTGAGTTTTTCAAGTTGTGGCATAAGCCTTTTGACTGTTAATTTTGAGTGTGTGGATTGGAACATGTGAACTGTCAATAGCATATCTAATTATTACCTTGCTTATTTAACTAGCATTTTACATCCTCCAGAAGAAAAACAACAATATAAGTTGTTCATCAGCCATTTGAGTTTCTGCTGTTGGAACGGCAGACTGATCCACCTGCAACACCTTACCACAGTTTATCTGTTATTTTATCTGTTTTGCAGGTGGGGTGCTTCTCCCTACCTTTGGTTGCCCCAGGATTTCAGCTGCCATTATCCCATTGTTGACTTTTCAAACAAGCACTGTTAGATCTTTTCCAAACCTGCCATTTGTGTTTGGAAGGAGATTCCCAAGATAAGAATGCCTCTATCTCCAGCCAAACCCACCCTATTTTTTTTTTCCCTGTGATGCCTACAAAAGCTTCTGCAGTTGTTATGTTACTGACATGCAGACCATTGCTTAGGATGGTAAGACACCATCTTTGTTGCCTGTACTGCTTCATCTGGCTCTTTCCATCCATTGATTCCTGTAGACTAAAAGACATTTTCAGCCAGGATCATAATTTTCTTCTGTGTTTGTAAACAACATAGATCTGAGACTCCAGCAAGGCTCTTAAGAGCCCTGGTAAACAGCAACAGCACCAAGCAACAACAAAATAATGCGTGTGGTAGAAATACTGTTGTTGGGTGACTATACATTTAATGGAGAAGACAGAAAATACCTTTTGTATGTTTTTTTAATGAAGTGAATGGTGTTACCAACATGAGTAAATTAAAAGAGCTGCACTGAAAGGTTTTATGGCCAACTTGATGCCACAGACATGAAGTTTAGGAGTTGCTTTAATTATTTTGAGGGAAATAGCTAAATGGAAATCGTGTTTTTTGTAGTGAATTAAATGATTGCTGGAATTCATGCAGGTGGTCTTTAATGAATGGGAAAGGAAGTGAAGACACAGGGGGGTAATATATACAATGAGTGAACACAGGAAGGAAGAATTGTCTAAAGTAAGCAAATGGTTGACAGAACGAAAATTATATTAAGTAGTGAAACAGACAGATCTAGGAAGAAAGAAAAAAAGAAAGAAGAGTTTTGAGGGAAGAACAATCAGAAAGTAGAGACAGGTATTGGGCAGTTAAGAGCATCAATATTTGAAAATGTTTAAGACACCTGCCTTTCAAAAGAAAACATGGGAAATGAAATAAAATGAATTGAACATGGAGTACTTTAGCAATCATTTAAAAAGCAGCATAACTAAAGTAATAATAACAGAGATTTTTTTTTTAAACAAAACAGTCAAAGACGTTTGCAAAGAAAAAAGTGGAAAAAACAAAGGTTTACAGCATTATTACTGTAACTTGGTATTAAAAAGAAAAGAAGCAAACTGATTGTCTTTTACAGTGTTGTAATCTGGAAAACCATGTTCAGTAGCTAAATTCAGTAAACTATCGGTGAGAGCTGAAGCACACTAAACAAGTATGAACTGTGTTAAACAGAGGACTATTTTTCAAGTTACAAAACTATCTGATTTGGTGGCACACGTATGTTAAGATGCAGTTCTTCAAACACTTTCCTTTGGAAACATTTATCTGAGATTTGATCAAGTGTTTCTGTGGGGGATCTTAACTTAGTATGTAAAAGGGTGGTAACAAAGGAGTTGATATTCTGCATTAGGCCCATGGTCCATGTAACCCAGATGCCTCTGACTGGCCACCAAAGACATTTAGTTCAGGAATATTAGAACTAAAGCAAGCACTGAGTAATACTTTCTCTATATGGATACAGCATTCATTTATTCCCTAACATAATGATGCTTCTCCTTTATTTCCCATTTCTTTCCTAACTTTGGTGGGTTTTTTTTTTGGTTTTCTTGGTTGTTTTTTTTTTTTTTTTAAATTTTATTTTATGCCTCAACCAATCACTGAATAGACATTTTTCAGATAATTTAAGTTGGTGGTTCTCTTTTCTGACCAGTAAGAGCTAATTCAAAGGACAGCTGTTTTTTCCTGGATACTCTTAGGAAGAATTGGGGAATGAACAGTCCCATGGAATGCTTATTATTTCCCCCAATAGCTTTGTGAAGATTCTCATAGAATACTCCTACCTGTTTTTTTTGAGAAAACCTTGTTAAAAGTGTGTTTGTGACAAAGGGCTGCCAAAAAGTAGGAACGAATCCACCAGGCTTATTGCATGGAAGGTGCACTGTATGTGGCATAATGCTGACAGTATGACAAGAAGTATATAGAGTTTGTGAAGTGTCCCTGTGGTCTACCATGTAGTGCCTATTCTTGCTTTCTTGATGCACAGCTGGGGAGGACATGTTTCAAAGAGTTTTGCTCCCTTACCCTGAATTTTGCAGCTGAAAATGTCAACTGAACCTTTAGCATGGCAATCATAGACATGAAAATGTGTTTACAAATACAAAGAAAATAGGGATATAAACCCAGAGTAATTTGTACATTCGCACAGGGACAAATTCTGCTCTCAGTTATAGCTGAGACACAATCTTGTTGACCCATTTAACATCACCCAAGGGCCAAATTGGCCTGAGGCTGAGTTGGCCCCTTCTTTTTTGAATAACATGATTATTTGGAGAGGAGCTGTAGGGTAGTCTTAAAGCAGAGGTTAATAATCTAATTGTGTTACATTTTGGTCTAATAAAACTGTAGCATTTGAGTGTGATGAATTATTGAAGAAGACAGAAAATCCTGGGTGAAGTAATCAAGGAGAGATGATAAAGACAAACTTATTACAATTAGTAAGTATCACTGAGGTGACATGTGGTAGCTTATGTTTAGTTTACTGCAAGGGAAATTGGAACAGCTACAGTCAGTAAAAAAAGTAATGAAGTGAAAAAGAAGCATGGATATAAATATGAAGCAACAAATACAGAAGATAATAAGATTGAGCATAAACAATTATAATGCAATCAGAAATGAACGATATTTAAGAAATAAGTGTCCAACTAAAACAAAACTCTCCTCATTACATAAGGAATAAAGATAAGTTAAAAGAGATAGCAGAGCTTAGGATGTGATTTACTGACAGAAAGAAGTATACATAGCCAGACTTATAAAAAGACTTATTTAAGTAAGAACTCCCAAAAGGATATAGGCACAGACAGTAAAAACACTCATTTACCAAGGGGAGAAGAAGAAATACKAAAGAAAACTAAGAACTTGCCAAGAGAGATGATCAGGAAATTAGAATGTCTGAAGCCTGTGAAAATGTCAGCACAGACAGATCCATTCCAGATCTCCCAAGGAAGCAGCAGGAGAGATAGGGAAGGTTTTAGCGGATACATAATAGGAAAAGCCATTCTGAAGGAGACAGGGAATGAAGCATTGGCTTTACTTAATATTTTAGAAGATATACAGGGAAGATTAAGATGACAACTGACCTCTGAAATTAAATCAGCAGACTGTACATCTGGAAGGCAGCACTGACCAAGGTAAATAGCACAGTGGGTGTTTGTGAGTCTCACATTTATAACAGCAAGTTGTTGGTGGATATTGGCAAATACTCAATTTATGCCTCAGTTTCTCCATCTGGAAAGTTGGGATATTGATATTTATTACAAAGAATTCTAATTGTAGCTAATAAATTATTTACAACTTTTTTTTTTTTTTTTTTTTTTTACTTAGGAAGAAAGGAAATCTCCCATTAATGAGAACTGGTTCATCATGATTTCACACACTTTGGAGAATCCCAGCCTAACTTTCTCTAGTTTCCACAGGGCTTTGCGGTCCACTTACAGTATTTTTGACAGAACTTCAGTAGCTACAATGGACATGTTTTTCATATGAAATCAGGAAGTTTCAAATACTCTGGATTTCAGCTCTGTTTAGTGTTATGGTCTTATCTGATACCATTGTTTTCTGATGATTTAACACACAGGAGAGACTCCTCACTTTCTCAGTACTAGATGATTGTTTCCTTATGCTAYAGCATTCAGCCAGACAGGAGATGCAAAACACTGACTCCTCTTTCTAAAATTCAGTCAGGTCTATTTTTTGGAGTCAGACAGTGAAGGTGTAATAGATTTGGTTTTCTCTGACTTAATTTCTRTTCTTAAGATCACAGAAGATTATAAAAAGGTGATTTATTGAAAATTGCTTTGGTTGTTTTAAGGATCAGTGGTATAACAGAGAACACTTAGAATTCGTATTGGAGTTGAGGGTTTCTGGAGGGACATTATCGTTTCTGCTAAAAAGTTGAGGGTTTACTTCAATTTGTAACAGCAATAGGTGGATTGTGCAAATGTGTATCACTGTTGCAGTGGCTTCACGTTAGTTATTTTCACAAGAACAGGTTTCAAAATTGCACAGCAATAAAACTAGTATTATAAAAGCAGTAGTAAACAAACTGAAGTGCTTTCACAAGACAACAGACAGTACTGTATATAAACCTGAATAATTCAGAATATGGTAATATTTTGTAATGCAAAACACACTAAAAAGTGAAATGGGAATTTTGGGGAGAACTCGGGTGTTTGTTTCATTAGCTTTAGTGGGTTTGGGATAGGCCAAGACAAAAATCTCATTGTGAAAGTAACTGCATGCTAATGAAAAAATAGCAGAAGCAATTAATAGAAATGCAAAAGCTTTTGAATGACAGTAATTCTGTCTCAGAAATTAGGTCTTTTAAAGACTGTTGAGAATTGTCTGCTTCTATCTGTGGGGAGAATTTGGTCAGATTTCAGCTTCAGAGACATTCTTCTCATCATGAAGTCCATATTTAGGCACAGATTCCCAAGCTGATGATTTGCTTGAGAGAAAAATTTATCTATCTCCAGCTGAAGTGATTTGAAACGTTCCCATTGGCTCCAAATGGGAGTTGGAGCAGGCTATGTGTAAGAAGGTAGCACCTAATCTCTCTAGCAGACTAACTCATCTTTGCTGCTTTTTAAATTAAGTTTTCTAGCACTGCCAGATCAACCAGTTTCAGTTGCTAAACAAGATATCAAACCAGGAGATTTCTAAGCTAGAAGTGCTAGAACAAGGCAACCTGGTTTAAATAGCCAACACTGAGCAAAATATAGTAAAACAGCGAAAAAACTGTACAAAAAGTAAAATAGGATCAACCCAAAATAAAATTAGCCTCAAATCCTATCTTGCTGTTGTTCAAAGTAGCACTTTGGCAGATGTTAATGAAAGTTGATTTCTATCGGTATAGGTGGGGAATTTTAATACGGTCAAACAGGGAGGAGAATTTCACTCTTGTGGTGTGACAAACTATTTCCTTTTTGTGCCTCCCCCCTCAGTTCTTGTATAATGTCATCCTTTCCCCACTTACACTGTTAATACTGTTTTCTGGAATAGAAAACATCTCCTGGTTTTGTTGGCCCTCAAAACAACGAAGAATATTTCCAGACATTAGGAAAATTGTATGCTAAACACATTTTGTAGTTGAAATGGCCTCAGTACATTTGTTTGTTGTGCAACAATACTGTAAAAATCTTGATGCAAATAGCAACACAAAGTTATGGGGTAGCAAACCAAATGGTCATAGATCCTTGGCTGGTACACTTTGGCTCAGTGTCCTACTGTTTGCAGGATCCAACCTCTGCAGTGGCTATTAAGCTCTGTAGTTTTGGGTTTGGAGATTTTCCCACTTCACCACATTACTTAATGTCTCTCAAGCTTCTATTTCATGCAGTGCTGTTCCTAGGAGTGACTGAGATGGAGGAGTAAGATAATCATTCACAGAATTGCTATGCTTTTGCAGAATGAATTCGCAGATAGTATTTTCATTTACATTTCTGTTGAAAAAAGTGAAGAAGAGTCAGAAAGTTTCCTGACAAAGGGAATGTGTCATTTCTTCATTAAAGACTTTACAAATTGGTATATATTCATAGATTAAGAAGCAGCCAATTTTAGGCGTAGTTACAATGCTCATATATTTACATTGGCATAAAGTTTAGCTATCTTGTTTTCTACCTCTGAAAGATGAGAGCAATCAGTCCTTAACAGCTGACGTGTAATAAGATACTGTGCTGCAGCTATGTTATGTATTATTAATTCAGTTTTGATAATGCTGTAGACTGGAGATAATGCTGGAGATAATGCTGTAAGATACAGGGGGGATGATGGAAGGAGGGAGAGAAGATCAGGTGAAAACCAATTGGAATCAGTTTTAAAACAAGTAAAAGGATAGTTCTTCATGCAATAGGTAGCTCATTAGTGCAACTCCCTGTGAAAGGATGCTGTGGATAGTATAAATCTACATAGATTCAAGAGGAAAATGGAAAATTTAATGGAACAGAAATTCACTGAATATTACTAAATGTATAGAAACCATTTCTAGCTCATGAAGAGCTGAAAATACTTGAAGGCTGGAAGGTTTTAGGGAGGGACAATGTACATCCTTGCCCTGTTCTTACTCATACTTAGGTATCTGCCTGTGATCCCTGCTGGAGACCAGGCTCTGGGCTTGACAGATTTTTGCTGTCATCCAGGATGGCTTTCTAATGTTCTGATGTTTTAGGAATCAAAGTTTAATATTTGCTGAATACAGGAAAAAATTTTAGTTTACCATACATTATCTATAATATATATATAATATATAGAAAAAGAAATATATACCACAAATATGCATAGTCCATCATATTCTTCYGATGTAATATTCCATGAAATAATAGTGATCTCATTGTATCACTGTCTGTCTCCCTATGAACCATAATTTAACTAGCAGGAAAGCTTAAACTGAAGGTACTTAAAAGTATGATTTTCATATGGGAATTTGAATGATCTGCTTTGTAGTGGCTTCATTTGCCCAGAGTGGGTAATCGGAGTTCTCTGAATACCAGGTGTCTTCACTGGGGCATTTAAAATAGAAGCATTAGAGAATTTTGGTGACATGACATATGCTTCTTCTAAAAGAAAACATTTCTCCAGCCTAAAATGAAATACATATGGACAAACCCCAAGTGCCTTACAGTGAAAATCAGTGCAGGCAGAAGGGTCCACCCATACAGACTAAATTCTGGGATTGGATTCCAAACATGTAACCCCCCCCAGCTCCATGTATAGCACACTGAAGGTTTTCCAAACACAAAACATGTGTTCAGTGATACATCATTTTGGATGCCTTTCTGATAGCATCCCATAACCCCTTTAGCAATTTTTCTGCCTTGATATGATAAACAGTGCCATGCGTTATGGGGTGAGAACTCTTTGATTTATGAGCATTTCAAAGGAGCAATGTGTACTTGTTCATTTGGTATATGCAAGAACAAATTCTAGAAAAGCTCGTGTGTCTTTTGCTTTGGTTTGTTTTGCTGAAACATTACAAGATTGAGTTTTAATATTTAAAACTTACAAGAAAAAAATGCAGAATTTTATTCTTTTGTGAAGCCTGGTCCAAACTCCTTGAAGTCAATGGGAACCTTGATTTGACTTTGGTTAGTCTTGGATCAGCCTTTTAGTCATCACAAAATAAAGATAGATGATTTTACAATCAGGCCATATTAGCACAAAACTTTATATTTAATGCTGTACTTTAGTACTATTTTGATTGCTTTAAAAATATATTTTATTTTAATGCTTATTCTGCATTCTGCATGTTTAAATGGATTCTTTTTATTCTCTTTTCAATTATTCATCTCTGATGTATACTAGGGTTCTGCTGCTTCATGACCCTAATTCTTCTATTTGTGATTTATTCTTTTCTTACAAAAGTTTTGTCCTAGTAGTACGCTGCTTATATGTAGAAATGTTTGTAGAAGACTGAAATTATTTCACTGTAGTATTTATGCATGAGGAATTATGTGGCAGTAAAGTAAATGGTGAGTGGAAGGAGGTCATGTCTTTACTCTTTTCTTCTTTAAAGCAGGATCCAGTGGGTGTGATTAGCAGCAACTTTTAGTTCAGCATCTGCATTTAATCAGAAGTTATCCCCCCATTTCCTAGACTGCTTAGTGTAACACTTCACCACTTCATCTCTCTTCCCTGCCAGCCAGGCAATAAAAGAAGGTTTTCTAACTTTCTCCTCTTTTTTTTTTGGCCAACCTTAATAAAACTTAAATATCTGATTTTCTGTAAAGAAGTGACAACATAAGTAAAGTAAATGACTAGACAAAACTTTTCAACTCTTTCTGAAGTTTTTGTACACCACGGTGCAGGAGCAACTCAGCAACACAGAATAGGGTGAAAATGTTTAAATAATTACCTACATTTAATTTTAAGTTCAAGTATTTATTTCAGCTTACTGTAATTAAAGTTGCAAAAGAGCAGTGGTTTCCTGGTTTCTGGCACATCAATGACATTTACCGTGTATCAAGACTCATGAGTTTGCATTGAGGAATCCTCACCCTTGAATCTCCCCCTCCCTTCCCCTGACAAAAGGGCTTAATCTGCTCTTCCATGTAAGCAGTGGATCAAAAGCAATTGATATATCCATGGGAAATCACATGAAGAAACAACCATTTAACTATATAAGTTGAAAGAAATTTTTGCCTTTTTTTTTAAGAAAAGAAGCCTCCCTTTTCCTGTATAAGGTTTGTAGCCACAGAAACATTGACATTCACATTCAAATGTAGGTAATTCTTTATAAGGTAGAAATGTCATTTTCTTCTTTTTTTTTTTTTGTTTCTGTAATCAGACACCAAACATGAGTTTGGTTATATTGAAAGCAAAGATAGATAAAATATCTTTTAAAATGATCTCCCGTGTGAAAATCTGCCAGCAGGTTTAATTAGTATTAGGCAATTAATAAATTAAAAATTAATTCCCTATTACTTTTCTTTGAGCTAATCTCACATGAGATTTGTAATTACATTCTGTTGCCCTTCTACTTCCCATTTCTTTGCTTGCCATCACGCCCAAATACTATGCAAAGATTTTTATGCTATATATAATACATATAAAATATCATCACCACAAGAATCAGATTGGATGGGCCCATATGGCTATGCCCAGAAGTTGCAGATAAGAAATAATCAGTAAAGAAACCTCAGCAATTCTTACTTCCTGTAGGTGAGGGGGTCGTGTGACCCTGTGCAGATTGATACCAAACTGAAGCTAATTGCCTGTTCACTTCCACATCATGGGAGCTACAGAAGATTCCAAGAAATTAGTAAAATATGGAAAAAATGTTTAACAAGTTTACAAGTTAAAAGTTCATAATCCTGTATCAAATGTTAAGGTTTTAATCAATCTGTTGCAGAACTGTCCTCTGTACATGAAAGTGAAGGATTTTAAAGTGTTTTGTATGGGGGCTAAAATCTGTCTCTAAATACTTACAGAAGGTGATTCCTGTCATCTAAGATCTGAATTGCCTCAGAGCTTAGACCCTTGAGCAAGCCTACCCTTGAAGTGCAATAGTAACATGAGGTAAAGTACAAACTAAAACAGAGAAAAAAAATATGTAAACTTAAATAGAAGTATTTTTCACTCTGCAGTGTATTACACAAGCGCAGACAGTAAGGCAGCTAGTATTCCTTAGAAGTCTAGAACAGAATTGATTGATAATGATATTCAGCTCCAAAATCTTTGTTTCCCTCTTAAGCGTTTAAAGAGAGAAAAAGAACAGTAGTTCATGGGTTGTGAAATACAAATTTTAAGTCTTTGTCTTTAATGAGATTTTGTTACATRTTACCCAGATTTTCCCATCACTGAACTTCCAGGCACAGCTGAATGTTAACATTTATGTCATTAAGGAATGTCTGGGGGCTTTTTTAAGGGTGGGAGGAGAGAGCTATGTGTCGTGGTTTCTTTTTTTTTTAATGTATGCTTTTCTTACCTCTTCAGACATCCATTACATCATATAAGTGGCTCAAATTAAAGTTATTCTGCTACCTTGTGGCTGTAACTTGAAATACCATATACTCAGTGGTCTAATTTATAAAATTCTCAATTATACTGATACTCATTCCACTTGGCATTTGTTAAACTGCATCCAGAATACTGTATTTGGTTTTAGACCCCTCCCCGGTAGAAGAGATAACTCTCTTGTACCAGAGGCTGAGTGTCAGAGATGATAAATTCTTCTTTTTTCCTCACCCTTCTGTCTCACTTTTGAAGCATAGAAACAGAACATGGAGGGGAAATCTGCACTGCTGCTATTCTTGTGCCTGAACATATTTCAAACTTTGATGAGAGCAGTCCAGGGATGATGGAGAATGTCACACATAATCCGGGAGAACTAAAAAATGTGACAACTTTAATGTTTAGATGACACAGAAACTGTATGACTTCAGGATCAGAATTTTATGTGCCTCAGTGTTGCGTAGATCCCACCTTAGATACCCTTTTTTAGCTCTTCTTACATATCCTCCTTTAGAATGTTTTTTTACTTTCTTGAAATGAAAAAGGCATTTAGTTCAGAGGAATCATCTACGAGGCACTTGCAGTGACCATGTGTATCATACTTTGTCAGTGGTGGGCAATGCACAGCGTAAAGCGTTTGTCCAGTCTATGTGAATAATTGACCCATAGCTCTCTTCGAGACACTTCTAGAAAGGTCTTCCTGTGGACCTTAGACGTGAGAAAGATGTGATTTTGGAAAGCTGAACTCTTCCATTAGCGTCTTCCTGTGGACCTTTAGACGTGAGAAAGATGTGATTTTAGAAAGCTGAACTCTCTTTTCTTGAGAGCTTTGTAGTATGGTGTCCATCATGTGCCCAGACACACATTTGTCCAGTAGTAAAAAGAGACTGTATAACCCATTTTAACTGAAACTTTTCCTATCCTGACCTAATTAAAATGAGTATAAATGGCTTATCATAAGAATTACTATGCTGAGACTTTGAATCTCTGGGCCTTTCTAATTACCTAATTTTGAACAGTTTATGCAAATGTTACTTAAATTCCTAAGTGTTCAGAATTCCCAATTTGTGGTGTGCAATTGTAGATATACTGACATTAAAGCATCACTGACTTCATACTTAAATAGCATAGAAATAGTCAGATAGTCTCTAGCCTCAGTGTAACCATAATAATAACAGTAAGATAATTCAAATATCCAGGATCCCATTCTGTTGCAGGTATTTTGAGAAATGTTTTATATAGTTGTATTTGCTAGTCCATCTGCAGATGACCTCAAAAGACCTATTCTCATTGAAACCAGCTTTAGATCTGTTCCGGTATTTGTAGCTATTCTTAGCAGGAACAGTTTGAATAACTCAATTAGCTTTTAACATAGTGCAAAACAGTGATAGAATAGCGTCTTAATAACATCAACTTTCTAGCCATATTCTAGAGCAATAATTTATTCGTGCTAATATTGACAATAATCATAGATTTCTGCAATGAATCATTATTGTTTATTATATGCCAAGTATGCAGAGAAGCCGTTCCTTCATAATCTCCAAATTGTGTTGCACTGAATCAGATTTGCTGGATGAACTGTCTTCATCTTGCATTTTATATAAAAACACATTAACTAAACTTCTCAACAGTATTTTCCTGCAAGTATTTTTTTATTATATTAAGAGATATCAATGGTCATGCTGATAAAGACAGAGCTTCAGAAGATCTGTTTAACATGAGAAGAAAAAAGCCTTCGTTTTTTGAGTTATCAATTCAAAATTCCATTAGAGGCCCAAAATACTCGTTTCAGTACTATTTTGTACTTTAAACATTGAACAGATTTTTGCTTTTGAAACTGAAGGGCAAAGTCCCACTCTCTATTGACAGAAGCACATCTAACACAGAAGTAAGTACAGATCAATGTCAGACAGTGAGAAATTAAGGAAACATCATGCAGCAGAAGTTGTTTCAGGAAATGGCTGTGTCTGGGGAAGCTGCTGATAGAAAAGGAAAAAATCTTCCATTCATGTTATAACTAAGGCATTTAGGTATGGAATGACAATATCATGTAAAACAGAAGCCAAATAATTGTAGATTTGTATGGGCAGATGCTGAACACCATATTTGTACAAGAATATAAATTTGTAAACATTTTCTTATATTTTTATACCAAGATGTTCAGCTGTCATACAAACTATTGTTTCATCTTATTGTAGGAGACAAACACACAGTATAGGCTTTACCTTGCTATGGCATCTCATTCACGATTTACCTCACTGCTTACTTTTGGTGGCAAGATACTTCTGCAATATATAAAAAAAATATTCTTAGAGGGGAGGGGCATGTACATTATTTAGTACAATATCAACATATGCTCTTTACTGCCATTGATTAAATTACATACCAATTTTTTCTTAATAGCTACATCATGTTGACAAAGTAAGTTATTTATTATCAGTAATGTTGAAAGTGGCCAAAACTCTACAATTAAAAAACCTTATTTATTTTTCTTATAGGAAATCTAACTTTATTGATAATGGTAGGATACCAGAAATACTTAGACTGGAATGATAACGCAGCAAATCCATGAATCTGAAACTCTGTTTCTTCAAAACTTTCAAAATAAATGTCTTCCTTAAAACATGGCTGCTGGGTGGCTTGGATTAAAAACTGCTTAGTATGTATATTAATCCCATTTAAGTTGATGGGATATGTTAGTGCAGAAGCTTATGTGCCTTGTTAATTTTTGACATAGCATTATAACTTTTCTCTCTTCAGTCTACAGTGAAAGTTCCTTAAAGGGGAGACAGGAAATTTTTTTTTTTATGGATGGCATTGGACGATAATAGGACAAAGCTTAAGAGTGTGAACTAGATATGAAAGTTAGGTATTCCAAAGGAGAAGACCAAATGGTTGTTCTTTGGATGCAAATCCCAAATCATATATTAAAATTTTGCCACCACGAAAGAGAGACCTAGAAAATGCTCTCACCCAGACCTTCCCATACATCCTATTTTAAGTAGCTGAACAGCAGTTGCATTCAGCTGTTCCTTCATACATAGAATCATCTTTACATGTGTTGTGGTTTAACCCCAGCTGGCAACTAAACACCACAGAGCCACTCGCTCACTCCCCCCTGACGGGATGAAGGAGAGAATCGGAAGAGTAAAAGTGAGAAAACTTGTGGGTTGAGATAAAAACTGTTTAATAGGTAAAGCAAAAGCCGTGCATGGAAGCAAAGCAAACCAAGGRATTCATTCACTACTTCCCATCAGCAGGCAGGTGTTCAGCCATCCCCAGGAAAGCAGGGCTCCATCACRCGTARSRGTTACTTGGGAAGACAAATGCCATCACTCTGAATGTTCCCCCCTTCCTTCTTCTTCTCCCAGCTTTCTATGCTGAGCATGACGTCACATGGTATGGAATATCCCTTTGGTCAGTTGGGGTCAGCTGTCCCAGCTGTGTCCCCTCCCAGCTTCTTGTGCACCCCCAGCCTACTCGCTGGTGGGGTGGGGTGAGGAGCAGAAAAGGCCTTGACTCTGTGTAAGCACTGCTCGACAATAACGACAACATCCCTGTGTTATCAACACTGTTTCCAGCACAAATCCAAAACATAGCCCCATAGTAGCTACTATGAAGAAAATAAACTTTACCCCAGTTGAGTGAAAGTTCTTTTGTTTATAGCTCCCATTATTTTAATTACATATGTAATCTGTCATGAAAACTGGGTTTATTTATTACAACATCTTTGGGACTGTCTAATGCTTGGAGCATTTTCTTTGATTTTTTTTTTTTATTTTCATCAGTGGACCAACTAAAGCAGCTAAAATCAATTAAGATTCAAAGTTTTCCAAATGGAGGGGATTTAATTGTAATTATATTTTGATGCAAAGGGTGCATTTATTTCAGACTTGTGACACACTTTCTATAGGTCATGGGCTTCTCCTCAAATTAGTTCTCATTCTTCAGCAAGGGGAAAAACACAGCTGCTACTAAAAATTCCCATCCTTCTCATCAGAAGGACCTGCTCCCCTGAAAGATGGAGGAAACTGTTGCTGAGTTGAGTTCTTTGACTATGGAAATAGAAAAATATCATATCTGGAATGATTTTCCAGAAGTCTATAGTACTACAGCATTAGGTGACTATTGTAGATGCAAACTCCTCTGTTTTTATGTGTTTTTTACAGCTATGAGCATTTACTTTCTGAGAGAAGAATGTATAAAATTTCCAGTCAGGATAGTTTTTATTTTGCTTATAAAAAAAGTATCTAACTTTTTTAAGCTGATTGTAGGCAAAAAGGGCCACTTTCCTCCTTTGCCCTGGTGCCATCAATGGCCAAGAATTGGCCAGCTGATTCTTGACCAGAGTGCAACTTTTTTTCTATTGTATATAGGACTGGCTGCAAATATTTGAGCTTTGGTCATTTTGTAATGCATTCTGAAATTAAAGACCAAATCTGTCCAAGTGGCTGCTGGAATTGGTGAGGCTGTACTGCTGAGTTTGGGAGAAAAAAGCTGAAACGGGGACTGGATGATTCCATCCCACTGCTCTGGAATATCCCAGACTCAGATACAGTCTTGTCTGGGCAGTCTTGGACGTCATTGTGAAATCAGGACCCAGACAATGCTCTCAGTCTGGCAGATAAGATATTGGAAAGAAACAGCAGGGAGGAGCCAAGCAGAAAATGAAGCTGGCAAAGCAACTGTTAACACAGGTTAAACAGAGCAGAAACAGATCCTAATTCTAGAGTTCTGACTAGTTGCTTTTTTCCCTGAGCAGATCAGCTAGGTGATTCAGTCCCTTCATACCTTTCTTTCTTCTCATCTGTTTAGTCCACCTTCGCTTGTCTAGGTTCTCCCTTCTGTACCTAACCACAGAACTGTAAAGTGTATATGCAGTCTGCAGCGTTACAGTGCATATTGCTTGCATTTATTTATTTGTTTTTCTCCAGCTTTTCACTTGCTTGTGTGGAGGTGGAGTTTATAGAGTGTCATTTTCACTATGGACGGTCCTGGTTTTGTTCCTACGTAGGCACTGCCATAAATATAAATAATAATTATGCAGAAATTACACAGTATGATTGCCCACACATGGCGTAAGGGTAGAACAGTGCAAACTGTCATTTTTTCAGTTCAAAGGCTCAGTTGGGCAGTAATAAAAACAAACATTTAGTGTATGATAATAATAGCTCCATTACTGCATTGAATAATGTAAAATTACTCAGCCCAAGAATAACATTATGTTCACATGGATAATGGAAATTATTAGCCAAAGTTTCCTTAGTATGAAGGGTTCATCTGGGTACAGGTAGATATATTTGCATCTAAGCTATCCTAAGCTCTGTGAAATGACCACAGAGGAATGCGGTAGTTAATGTCATTCTAAAATAGGTGTCTGCAATTGGTCAGATGAATCATGTCTTAAAGTGTCTTGTTTCTCTTCACTGACTATATAGAGAGCCTACAAGGATAGTCTCAGATGTAAAATGTATGTTATAGAAATCTGAAGTGAGATGAAATCAGTCACACCTGAAAGATTTTGTTTCCGTTTTCATTACTGTTAACAAACACAAAGCCATGAAGATAAATTTATATGTCTGTCAAAAAACAAAAGATGAAAGAGAAGCTACAACCATGACTTGGTAAGAAAACAAAGCTAAAATACCCAACTGTCAATCGTCAGGATGCCACCCACTTAGAGTACTCATTTCAGTTATGTCCATTGCCTGAAGGCTTCCCACTTTCCAAGAAATATCTTCATTAGTAGACTATAAGTTTTGCGTAGTAGAAAACTGCTTCCGGTTTTGTTGTTGACACTCTGCCACTGTGAGTGGCATGCTTAAAAACAAGTCACTGGATACTTAACTTCTGATGGACTGAAACTTCTTGACCTAGTGAACACTGGCCTAGTGTGATTATGAGAGTCAGGTATGGCGTACCACTCCACACTCTCAGCACCCAAAATACCCTGCCTCAGATAAGCAAATGGGCATACAGTTTTTCATTTCATTTTTTCTGAAATGTCAGGCCAAACAGTGAACAAGTCTGAAAATCTCCAGTAGCATATTGGGGAGAAGCAAACATTGCCAGTTGCCAGTTCAAGTTCTACCAAATACATTTGTTTCCTCCTCTGGGGGAAAAAACCCGAACCAAAACCAAAATAAAAACACCCACATGAGGAGAACATAGCCATGAAGATTTCACCAAACCCAGAACTTTTTATTTGAATTATTAAGACCCTGATTTCATAACTGATAAGCAAAAGGCAGGTGAGCTAGTAATTGGATCAGGTTTGGTTCCATGTTTTGCATGGAAGCCCAGTCTGGCTCTATATGATCAATGTAACCTTTTGTAATACAGTTATTATAACACTGCATATCAGTATCAACACTCCTGTTTAGTAATGTAGAATTCACGTTGCACTTGAAGATCTGAAACCTTATGGTATTACTTAGCAAATAAATTCAATTTCTATTCTTAGCATAAGAAGTTAGTAACATAATTCAGCAAGCAGGAAGCCTTTTGGAATTCTGTACTTGTAGGAAGCAGTTGTGTGCTAATTTGGTGATTATGTATATCCCCACGTGGTATCTATATTTCAATAATAGCTGGATTAGAAAGTCATGTACATAAATTTTGAAGATATGCCCTCAGGAGCTGCCTCGGGTTGAAGACCATTATATCTATTGCACTGTTACAGATGTAGCACACTTACTACCTCCAACAACAGTTGCATCCTAAAAGATCTATTTACCTGTGGTGCATTACAGTTGCACAATATTTTTCTGATGTAAAGTTTTCTGTGGGAAGAACTTTTCATGAAAATCTATGTTTTCTATAGGAATATGTTAATCTGACAAAAACTTTGTAAAAATTGCTTGAAGGGAGTTAAAGCATTCTGACTTTTTCTGGTCTTTCAGTATTTCCTAGCTATATAAAAATGAAACACAGCCTTCTTCAGTTCAAATTACTTGTCACTTGAAATAAATGACAGGCTATAAATACAGCTTGTCTGGCCCAAAGTAACATTTTGAAAAATTCTGTTTCATGGCAGAATTGTTTTTTGTTCTGATTTCTAATGGGAAAAAGAATTAACGGTCAGAATTTCTTCTCAACTGTCTTTTACCTGCCTCTATTGCATGAATGCTATGATTAAATTAATATATATATAAAAATATAAATATTTGTATTGAGCCTAGAAAACAAGGTTTATGTAATCAACAGTTTGCTCATACACCCTAGAATTTGAAATTGCTAGCTAATTTCACTCACATTTAGAGAAGGGAAGAAGTCTCAACAATAAGTGTGTTTCTATAAATTTTACAAATACAGCAGCTGGATGGGAGAGTGGAACCCAGGTCATTGTGTTCCCAGAACAAAGTGGAAGCAGAACTCAACTGTTACACATTTTATTTGGCAGCAGACGGCTGCCTGCTAGTCCTTCAGACCAGCCACAGTACTGCTGATTCTTTCCCCGGTGAGGATGTGGAAGATGTGTGTTGAATAATACGAGGGAGTAAAGAACACAAATTCTGAATCAATGCTTCACTAGTTCTGCTTACCACAAAAACAGTTTTTGATTGTTAAGATAGCATTCTTAGCCTATAGTCAGCAAGTAAATGATTAGCCTGTTTATCTTTGACATCTATCACATTGGACTAAGGTTATCTTGTTGGATTGGGATACGGTTGATGTGATTTCTGATGATCTTATGTGAGACTAGACCAGACTGGCAGAGCAGCTGTGCAAATTGCCTTTGAGGATGCTGTATCTATATTTTAGGCAATGACTTCTATTTACAGTGTTCCCTAATATGACTTAGGCTTTTTTCTATTTACAATATTTCTTATAGCATTATGCCTAAGTTCTTAAAATATGCAGTTATAGAAAAATTTAGGTGAAAGGGACCTCCGCAGGTCTTCTACTTTGGCCTCTCGCTCAGTGCAAAACTCACGTCAGGCCTCAATGCAGAACTCAATGCAAGACTCCTGTCACTTCAGGCTCTTGCTCAATGCAGGACTAATGCCAAGGTTAGATCAGGTTGCTCAGGGCTTTGTCCAATTGAGTTTTGCAACCCCCAAGAATGGATGTTCCACACCTTCTCCAAACAACCTCTTTCAGTGCTTCAGCACTATCATGGAGAATAATTTTTTCTTCATGTACAATTACAATTTCCCTTGTTGCACCTTCTGACCATTATCTCTTCTCCTTACGCATCTTTCAGAAGAGAAGGCTAGAATGCACCTTCCAGTAGTGGAATCTGCAATTAGATCTCCTCTTCTTCAGGCGCACACGCACAGTCCCCTCAGCTTCTCTAACAGCATGTTCTCCAGTCCCTGATCATCTGTGTGCTGGCTCTCTTCTAGATTCTCTCAGGTCTATCAGTATCTCTTTTGTACAGGGTGAGGTGTCTAAAACTAACCCCAGTATTCCMCATGCAGCCTCACAAGTGTCTAGTACAGCAATGTGGTCACTTCCATCAGTTTGTTGGCCACACTGTTGTTAATACAGCCCAGCATGTGTTTCATCTTCATACTGCAAGGATACACTCCTCACTCATGTTTAAATATGGTGAACATCCCTCATGCCCAGTTTAGTTGTTATCAGACACAATTTTCAATAAGTCCTGAACAGCTTCTGTCTCAAAGGGAGACTCCTTTTTTTTTTTTAACTCAAACTAGAACACTACCAGTTTGTTACCAACAAACTGAAACACTAACCAAAGTTGCTAATCTCTTTGAGGTGTTTTGGCCTGTGTACTTACAGGGTAGTGTAGAGAGTTGAAGATGTTGTTATTGTTGCTGCTCTTCTTGTGTCTTTTCTCCCTTTTTACAGTCTGTATCCTATGAATGTGGCATTTTGTTCATCTGAGGCTGACATGCCCTGACTTCACTCTTGTGCTCCCTCATAATTTTACTCTGCTTTGGGAGTCTGGTTTATGAGCAAATTTGCAGACAGAGAACTCCATTCACCTGAGGAGTTGTAATTTCTGAGTTAGGAACCTTAGCTGAGCACTTCTGTTGAGACATTTTGCCAGCAGGCTTGTTAGCAAACAATTAGAGCCCTCCTGACTGGTTGTTGCTGTCTTTGAAAATGCACTTCATGAATCTTCTGCTTTGAAATGTTACATCTACCATTTCTGTTGAGCACTGAGCTTGCTCTCAAAGCCAGCTTCACTTGCTGTCGGTGCTGTTAACCCGCAGGAGAGCTCACTGTGTTTCACCCTTTCCACTTTGGTAAGACAGAACCCCTTGCTACATGCACGGTTCACATATTTCCAAGTAGTCCCATTTCTAAGTCAACAGGCTGGGCCTTGGTCTCATTTCTGTCACATGGGGAGATAGGTGAGAACAAAACATAGTGTTTATGAGCTCAGACGTGAATGTTCCTTAAATCTTCCCATTCTATATATTTAGTTGTATTACGTGACCCAGCATATTTAAATGATGTTCAAGCTTCTTTAGAAAGTTTTTTCCTTCCTATTTTTTTCCTATTTGATTCTTCTCATTAAGATGATACTACCTGACTCATCATCTCTGTAGTTGTCATCCATTCCAACTTTACAGCCATGCTTCCAGCTGTGTTTACACTGAGAGCATTATCTTCTGAAACTGTATGTTTGGCATTTCCCAGGAATTGGCTATGTCCAAACATTAAAGCAAATAGCTCAGTGTCAGTGTCTTCCAAACAGAGCAGAAGCACTCTCACATTGCTATTGGCATTAGCACATGTTATAAATTATCACTATTTTTACTTTGAGATGCTAATCTAGGATCAGGATACATATTATCTTAGTACTTGTATGGACACAGTGAAATGACAGAAGAAACAAGTTTATTCAGCAATGATTTGTGTAAGTAAGTAGGATATATGGGTACCTAACATAGGACCCATATAGGACCTTTAATGAGCCACATGCTCTTCATTTCAGCCTTATGCAGATAGCTAACAAGTCAAGAAGAAAAATCTTTTGGAAGACCTAGGAAAAGCGAGACTTGCCCCTGCTTCTGAGGCTTATAGAATTGCAGAAATCAGCGTTGTATCAATTGCATCCAGGTGCTGTGAATGAACTGCTTTTTTCTGCTCCATCATGTATCCTTAACTGCTAGTACTACCTACTGCCCCACTGGCCTGTGGACTTCCATCACATCCCTGCCTTCATTCAGGAGCCATTGAATTCAAAGTATGGCAAAAGTGGATTTCACCCTCTCAACTTCCTCCAATTAGGAATTTGCTACAGAAACTCCATGCCTTGTAGCTAAGTGTGGATGAAAAAAATTCCACATCCTTCCTTCTCTGAATAGAATATTGACAGTTCTAAGATCCAAATTTAATTACGACATGGAAGAAAAATTCTATTCAAGTAAATTCTTATTTATAAACTCTCTGCATGAAACAATCATTTTTTTCATTTTTATTTAGATATGTGCATTTTCTTCATCAGCCACAAGATGGGAGTATTGACCTTTAAAGCTGTGTTTTAGTTTTTTGTTTTTCTTTTTTCCCTTATGCTGTGCCAGGCAAAGACACTGAGAAAATGTTTTGTTCCCTCCTGAACAAGTTCTCTGCAATGAGTTAAACCTGAGAGAGTTTCTGGAATGTTTAGAAAATGTTAGTCAGCCTTGTTCCCAATATGAATCCAGGGGGCAAATGTCATGCGTACATTAAAAGAATTTCTTGTGACTAAACATCACATTTCTCTGATACAAGTTTCAGATGGTTCTTTTTCAGTTCTTCACTGACCTGACACCTTTTCAGATAATGGTTTCCCTTTAGCACTCTCACTAGGGTGTAAGGATAAGTAGAGTAACAGATCAAAACATTTCATGCTGCATTTGCAGGTCACCATCTGCAAGTCTGATAGAGCACAGCTTACTTGATAAAATGACCAGCTCTGAGTAATTTTGGGAACAAGAACTCATGTTAAGAAAACATTAAGAAATAGAAAATCCCACAGTTAAATTTTACTACATGGGCAATTGTAGGACTACTTGTTCTGCCTTTAGGCTTATTTCTGAAAGGTGTGAGCGTGCAGTGATGTCCTATTTGTCATGTGACACATAGTGCCTATGAAGGCACTAAAAGAAAATGGACCAATCCCAAACTATTGATTCTAAAATTTCTGAGCGTTGAGGAAGTTCAGATATGAACCTCCTTGACCTGTTCTCAAAGCATTCATAACTTTTGGGGAACTTTTATCTGCACATAAGCTATATGACACATACCCCTTTACATCTGAAACACAGCATCACCCAAGCTTCCTTTTTTTGTTTGTTCAGTTTTTTTTCTTGTCACAGCAATCCTCCTCCTCTCCTTCAGTTAAAGAGGGAAACATTTTACTAAGGAGTGTGTAGGAGGTACTTGCATACAATTGTTACCTGTTAATGGAGTTTGTATATGTATACAGATGTCTGTGAACAGCTTTGAAAAATTGTGAAGTGTAAGCATGCATGTGCTTATTTTGAACCAGCTGGTGCAAAGAAGAGAGGGAATGACTTAACGATTACATGGTGTGTGCAGGTATTAAAACAAGAGCATTCAGACAAAATATAATTTCCAGTTTGACTCATTAGATGATGTTATAAACAGCAGCTGATTAATGCTTTTGAAAGGTAGTATCCTAATCCATTTTCAAAGAATTTGGCTCCTTTTCAAATACTGAAAAGAAAAAGCAGATTTTTCCAGAAGCCCAGTACTTGCCATTGAGAAATTTTAATTTAGACTATATTGTGCACTGTTGTTTTTTTTAAAGTAGCATGCCAAAGTTTCATTCTGTTTTGTTCTTTTCCATTAAAAACTCTTAAAACTGATGCTGGATTTAAACTAGTTTATTGAAGGTAGATGTAGTAGGAAAGAAGAACCCCTTATTTGGTATAGATGATATTAGTAAAAAATGGATTAGCCATTACATTTTGCATTGGTAAACCTCATCTTTTCAGGGTTTGTCAACTGTACCTAGCTGTAAATTATTAGCCAACTTTTGGCTGCATTTTAACAAGCTGAAAACTTGAAACTTCTTGCTCCTGTATTGCAGGCAGTTTGGGCTTCTCTTCCTTCTTTGCAGTAACAAAACTGCAGCAGATATGTTCATGCTCTCCCCATATGCCTGGGCCTCCTGTTAAACCTGAAACCTTGTCTTCCCTCACTGTGATCCTGCTAGGAACTTGATATTATGGCCTCTCCAAGGATAAAAGAGACTAGTTATAGACATACACAAATAGCTGAGGAAATATGCCTTAGACATAGTGCTACATTTAAAGAAATAAAAAGAAGTGTCACTAAGAGAGGAGGAAAGGAAGTGCAGCATTTCCATGGCAAACAGCATGCTGTTCCGTTGGCAGAAGTGAGCTTGGAAGAATATGCTTTCTGCCTCTGCTCTCTAGCTGTCTGTTTTCTCCCTGAGTGCTGTTGTACTATGAAAAATGGCTGATGCCTTTTTGTACCGTGTCTTTACTCCTATAGATTCAGAATCAGACCTGTTTGCCTTCAGGTCAGTAAAACATTTATTTTTGTTTTCATTTCTGTTAACAGTGTAACTGTATAGCTATGTGAGAATCTTTCCCTTAATGTCTATATTCACAACATAGTTTACTGACTTGCAGTCAATTTAATCCTTTCCAGTCTCCCACACAGCATTAAGGTAGTTTCTGGAAGAAGAGCCCAGAGACAGTAGGTTTCACAAAGGAGTACTCTGTGCCTCCTGAATGTGACACTACAGCTCTTCTGTGGTGTGCCCTTTCAGGCTTTCCTAAGGCCCTCCTAAGCCACCTGGTGCATATTTATGGAGGAGAAGAAGGATTAATTCCCAAGTGGGAGGCAGACCTAGCTCAAGGAGTACAGAAAATTTAAAACTAATTGTTTGCTGGGTTACTCCCTTAGCTGGGAACTCCTGAAGAAAAATAAAGCTGGTTTTCTTTCCTTTCCTAGTATATTTTAATGGGGATTTGGAGTTTCTGGATGTTAAACTGCCTGGTAGGAAGGCAGCCAAAGACCTTTGCCAGCTATGCATTGTTTTGATTAAATGAGAACTCCTTTGATGTAGATGTAGAAAGGATGAATCAGACAATATAATATTGGAGATGCCACTTTATTTAAAAATGTTGTCTGAGTGAAAGAACCACCTTACAGTACCAGACTGTGTTACTTCTGTAACAGTTTCAAGTAGGACCAATGGTTTCTACATACAGTAAAATTGAAGATAATCATGAAAATCATGCTCTTATGTGCCCACAGGTCTGAAAGGCTAAATTCAAGTCTGTTTCCACCCTCTGTGATAAGATGGGAGCAAAAGGAAAATCACAAGCTGGGTGAGACAGGAGTTGCAAGTCTCTAGGCAATGCCATGTCTGGATCAATAAACAGTCATAAGAGGCTTCAATGCGCATCTCATTAATTTGGGGATTTATTAAGGTGTTTCTCATTGCCTCATGTAGGAGACTTTCCACTGGATAAGTTGACTTTTGTGGATTGTATTATAAGGAACACAATTCCACGCAAGCATTTAATAGAGGTGCCTCAGCACCTGCCTCAGAGCTCATGAGACAATTCAGTCAGGTATTAGGTGACTTCCATCTTTTTGCCCTGTCTCATTTACAAGTCCATTAATTTCAAATGCACTGGCAGTCCCAAGAAAGCCAATGGTCCTTGTCATACGTGCTTATAGGCTTAGTGTCTAAAAGGGCTTTCTTTCTGTATTCCTGAGATGCTACCCAAATGTAAGATATCATGTTATTGCAAGGACAACACTGATGAGATAGAATCATAGAATTCATAGAATCATTAAGGTTGGAAAAGACCTCTAAGATCATCAAGTCCAACCATCAACCCAACACCACCATGCCCACTAAACCATGTCCCTAAGCGCCTCATCTACACATCTTTTAAATACTTCCAGGGATGGTGACTCAACCACTTCCCTGGGCAGCCCGTTCCAATGCCTAACCACTCTTTCAGTAAAGAAATTTTTCCTAATGTCCAATCTAAACCTCCCCTGGCGCAATTTGAGGCCATTTCCTCTCGTCCTATTGCTAGTTGCTTGGCAGAAGAGACCAACACCCACCTCGCTGCAACAAAGATATAAGACTCCTTACTGCAGTTGAATTTACCTGTTTTTGTTTAGTTATCTTACCACAGCAAACTTTTTTTGTGAGTAGTATTTGTCCATGGATTTTTTTTTCAGTGTGGTGACAAAGAATGTTAACAAAGCAGCATCACAGAAGTGTGAAAGAGAGAGGCATACCAGCATGAAGAGCTGTAGAGACATTTTGGTTTTTTGTCTGCAATAGTTATTAAAAAGTGGCAAGAAAGAATTTTCTTTAAAGATCTAACAGGAACTGGGGTAAAATGCTGGTAGCATTTTTAATTCATGGAAGGCTGTGGGCAAACAAAAATATTTCCCATACTTCGTGCAAGTTCAGAAAGTATTGTGGAACAAATCTATAATGCAAACCTTGTAGAGGTGGAACAGCAACGTAAGGCATTTCTGGTGTTAGTATCTCCTTTACAATGCTGTTTTGTTTTTGTTCTGTCCTCAGGTTGCAATCTGGGTGTAGCTGCACTGCCCAAGAAGCCTGTCTGTATGCATAGAGATCACATGTGTCATGTGCAGCACCGCCTGTTGTCTCTGCACACTCCCTGGAACAGTCAAGGCAGAGCAGGGAAGGGATAGGGAGAATTGGGTCTGGAGTGGAACTGGAATTCAATTACACGTCTGCTGTAGACCCATTCTCATCATAAAACCTGGCCTGACAATTTTAGCTTTAATCATCCCTATCTGAACTCTCTTTGATGTTAAAGATGTGTTACTCTCATCCCCCTTTCTTGTCATATTGTGGGCAAGCATCATTAAATCAGGTAGCAAGACGCAGACCTTTCAGGAAACGCAGACATGGAGCGAACAGTTTTCTCCAGCCCTTGAAAGTACGTGGGATTGATCTGTTTGCTGTACAATCCCCAAGCCCCAGGCTAGGGATAAAATTTCTTAGAAGAGAGGCAAACTAAATCAATTCTCTTCTGTTGCTGGGGTAAAGTTGGTCAATAGCTGATATTTTAAAGCACCTCCATCAACAATTTATGAGATTTATTCAGTTTATGCGAAAGAGCACTCCATAATCATCACTACACAGTGATGGCCCGACAGGGTGTTGCTAACTGGATATCATTTAATAAAAGTTTTTCAAGTGCTCAGCATGCTTTCATCAGAGGGTGATTTTTGTTTTTATCCTTGTTTTGTATGAACATTAGGAGGTAATCAAGAAGTTATAAAAGTTGATGATTTATGAAGCTTTTGAAGTGGTGGGTGAAATTGTAGGCTAGATATAATGCTCATATTGATCACACTGTTGGTAAAAGCATGATAAGACTGTTGACTAAAAGTACTATTAAAATAAATTTTATGACAGACTGTTAAATAGAGATTTAGTATTATTTTCATAACTTGATTTTGGTTAATAGTGGCCTTGGTCAACAATGGGCTGTATAGTGTTGATAGGGGCATAAACCTCACAAATATTACCAAAACTGGTGGATAGTCCCGGTGTGTTTTCAGAATTGAGATGGTAGTTACACAGTTACCAAATCTCTCCTACACCAGCTCTTCAATTTCTTAGGTTGCCAGCAGTATTCTTTCTCTTACACTAACCTTTGGAAATTTTTGTTCCATGGTCATGGGTTCATCCCAGTCTGCTCCTTTGATACCTCAATCTCCTTTTGCTTTGTTGATAATTTTATATACAATTCTCCTACTTTTTCTTCCTTTTCCTTTTCTCATATCCTGAGACTACTTCGATTATTACCTTTCTTGTTCCAGTTTTGAAAGCACAAGGGAAAACAAAGTCATGATTTATCTTTTTGCATATGTAGTCCCATACACATTAGTTCCTATCACACATTATCCACCATTTACAAAGAATTCTGAGAACTTCTTTTTAAAGTTTCATAAGTATCTCTAATTCAGTCCTCCTTTTTATCTCTTTTCTCTCCCGCTACTATGTTTTTTCATTTCTGGCTACTTTCATTCTGAAGAGAGTCTCAGAATTCATATTTCTCTTTCTGATAAATCACCACCAAAAAACATAAGCAAATTTTGGCCRAATTTTGGGTTCTTATTTTGATACATTTTATCTTTACATATCCTTCCTCTACTTTATTTACATTCTGTTTCACTGCATCCAGTTGAAGAGCTGGTATCTTCATATCAATGCCTTTTCAATCTGCTAGTTTTTAATTAGGTGAATAGATGCATACTACCGCTAAGTTTGGAAAACAATCCAGTGCTAGCCTTTAGGACTGTGCAGCTTCCCTTTCTGTCTTTTTTGTGTGCAGATTTTTGTTTCTTTGGTTTTCTCATATTGGTGCTGACCATCATTTTTCAGATAAAAATACTGGTTCATATACTTTTGGAATGACATCTGGTTTCTTTGGCTCCTTTAGTTATCACACATCTGATATGTAATCTAGCCATGATATGAGACTGTCCAATGCTGTTATGAGAAAACTGCAAAATCCATTTAATACTAATATAGAATGATGTTTTCGAAGTAAACAAAGGTATGTAATGAAAAACACGTGTCAAGGACCTCATCTGAGAACACAGCTGCCGTGGTCTGTATTTGTGGGTGATCATCTGAGGCTGCACAGTACAGATATCTGCAGGATGTGCTGTGTTCCTCTTGAAGAATCACTCCCCTTCAATCTAATCCACACAAGCTACTTATATTCATAGATGTTGCCACCTTTCCTCTTTCACATATAAGTAAATGGATTAAAAGTCACCAGAATAAGATTATCAGTATCATAAAACCAATATGAAAAGGACTCATTTACTCATTTAAGGTTAGACTGGATATTTTGTTATTCTTCTACAATCTTATTTTGACAAAGAATAAAACTCAATTTTAGTTTTGTTTCTCCTCAGAAGCATTTCAGAAGCAGAGATTCACTGATGTTAGTTATTGTGTTACTGTTCATTACAGTAGCTAAACAAATGTTTTAAGAGTAATATTGTTGAAGAGACACAGTACAGTTGCTGGAAGTTTTTTTCAAATTCATTAGAAAACGTTGCCAGGAGTAGAGATTTTTTTATTGTTCATACAGCCAAAAATACCAATGACAAAATCTTAGCAAACCTAGAAATGCTGTCAAATCTGGATGTAGTTTTCATTTCTCTTGAAAATATGGTGAGTTACCTCTGTAGTATCTCTGAAGCTGGGAAATTCTAGGACATACTGGAAGGACTTTCCAAACCAACAGGTGTTGGTATATCTCTGTTCAAAGGTTTGGTTGCAAAAAACACAGAAAACCAGACTGGAAGAACTCTCTGTGAGCCAGTTATATATAYAGAAATTATACTGGATATTAAAACTAGACTAAATTTGTGACTAAAGAGTAAGAATAACATTTATGTCTGTTGCTGTTACACTCAAAATATATTATATAGTCTTTCCTGAAGCATGTAAAGTAGTACAGAAGATAAAAAAGTAAATTATAGCAATAATGTGGGACTAGATTTTCCACAATATAAAAAAAAAAAAATTATTCCTATGATAAAAAAAWGTTACTTGTTGAATAATTGATGCTCTTTTAAAATGCTTAATTTACCTATCTTTGCTGAAATTTGAGATAGTAATAAACTTGGATTTGTTTATATTTAACATGAACTCATTCCTCTCTTGATAATGAAGAAATAATAGTGAAGAGGAATTTAACTTGTAAAGACAGTAGATGTTCTGGCACATACACGTAATGTCAGTTTGAGAGCAAGAGAGTTGTGAATTAAAAAAAAGAATTTTTCAATCCTTGAGTTTTCTGTGAGACATACAGTGAAAGGTAACTTCACAGTTACCTGAAACAACACAGAGAAAAAATTGTTGTAGACATTAGACATTACAAAAAAAAAATTGTGAAAAAGAACACAAAGGATTGAGGAAAGGTTGGCTTAAGAATGACCTTATATAATATTCACATATGTGAACTTTAAATGACTGGCTGTATTTATGGACATTAGACAAGTGTGCAATTCTTTGGAAACTTATCTAAGCAGTATGGGAGTTCTCATGTTTTCATTCATGATGACATAAATGATAACACCACTGATAAACCTAAATATTGAAAAGAAAACTAGGAGAGAAGATTATATCATTGTTAGATTTTTTTTTTTTGTTATAACAATTAACTGAACCATCCTAGCCTTGCCTGCTGAATCATTTGTTTGGCTTGAATCTTTACAGGTAGAATACCCTGTCAGAGGGTTGCACCACGTTCTCCTCCTAAAAGTCCTTATTGTCACCTGAACAGATGTGAGAAAAATCTTTTGCGGTGTGTTAGAAAATTGGCAAAAACTTTTCTATGTTTATGCTCTGCACACTGATCTTTTTTAGCATGGATTCCCACATGATACAAATCAGAACAGCTCTGTTGAAGTCAGTGGTGCAAATCGATCAATACTCGCTAAGGGTTTTGTCCTCAGTCAGTGTTTTCATGGGAAGGCAGAAAAGGGACACTTTTCACTGTCACGTACTGAAAAACATCATGTGTCTTACTGGGTCAGGCTAAAGACTACCCTTTGGAAAAAAAAAATTCACTGCCTCTTGGCTAAGTGAAAGAATTGTGCAGTTTTGAGTACAAACAATAGAGCCTTTGAACTAAAGATGTGCAGGCATGAAACTGTTTATTTACAGGGAAAAATGACCCACTTCTCTAGGAACGTGACCCAATTTAATCTGCTAGAAAAAATTTGAAAAGATATTTGACCTAAATTTTCTGAAGTAAAAGGTGTGTGGCAAAGAGAACTGTCCATAGAGTTCATGAGGCAGCATCATTTACAGGTCACTTGCTCCATGAGTCAGACAGGATTTTGTTTCTTTTAATAGGCTGTGATTAGGAACATTACCTGAAGAACTTCCACGGAGCTTTGATCTGTTGTGTCACTCTTTTGCAGCTGTCTTAGGGATGCAACTACACTGTAAACACCCATATCACTTAAGTACACTCAGAGTTTCAGGGCAGGCTAAGATAACATTTGGCGATAATAAAGTACCTTCCTCAGACAGATGTGCAGAGACTGGAAGACCTGATCATTGAATTGTCAGATCTGAGATAATTTGGTTAAAGGATTCATCTCAGTATGGTTGTCCCAAGACCTCAGCCGACAATACCACTGCTTTTAGAAATGGGCAAAAAAATTGTAATTTGATTAGTTCAGATGGTCAGTATGGTGGAAATCTCATATGCTTATTTGGTCTGAAGAAATTCATGCTCCCTTGTCCATGCAGGAGTCTTTCCTGGAAACAGACCTGCTTTGRCTTTGACCTATTTCTTGTTTTCTACATATCCATCAACATACTGAATATCAGAGGCAGTCAAAACTCAGTCATTGTAGAAGTATTTATTCACAATATTTCAATGGCAAGTCTTTCCATGCACTCTCCTCAATGTGAATACCAATCCTACAATTTTAGAGGATTGTATAAGTGGCATGTGGTATTCAAATCATGTTGGTGGTTTTATTAAAAGCCCAGATATGTCCATTCCTCTTCTCAAGTAAATCAAAAGCTGGATAAAGAATGCTCAATGGACATTTCTTCTTTCTGTCTACAAAACTGCAAACACAAAATGACTTACAGCTGCTTCCTACTCTTTTGCTTGCAGAATTATGAAGGGACCACTAATTTGGAACAAAGAACAATATGAGCACACTTTCATCCAAGTTTTTGGTAAAACTGACTATGTGAGATAGCAGTAGCAAAAAAAGGTAGTTTGAGACTGTGACTTTCAGTCACACTGAGACCAGTAAAATTAGTTGAGGTGTGAGATACTCTTCATCATGGGGATTTCAGCATTTACTCCATAATAATTTCTTCTTATATGTGTATAGACAATGCGTGACAAATAGGAGAATGGATTTTTTAATTAATGTTTTTGTTCATTTGTTGTTTTGTAGGTACTTTGTATTACCTCTGTTTGATACTTTGTACTGCCTCTGGATGGGCAGCAAAAAGTCCCATGTGAACTTGGGAAGCAACTGAGAGGTGCTGGAAAGTAAAATAAGACTGGAGAATACCCTCAAAGGATATGGTGGCCAGAGGTAGGTTGACATTAAAGCATTTTATTAGGTCCCAGTAATTCTGCCTTTCTCAGTGATTTACCTTACTACAGGTGATTCTTGTGGTGTCATAAAACTTCGGCTTTAACAGCTTGATTCAGTGGGTATTACCGCTAGGATTTTCACTGCTGTCATGACGTACAAAATCATAATATCTTTTGTGGAAGGCATGTGATATAATATAGCAGCATGCTGGAGAACAGCAGATTTTCACTCTGCACCAATCTCAGTTTTCTCTACTTTCTTTAACAGAGGATGCACTGTGTGGTTCATTCAGCCACTGAACATGACTTCACATAAATGTATAAATGAGGTTATGTGGCATGTGCAGGGCCTGAACTGGCCTTTCCAGTTACCCCTACTCAGCTCTATCTACATTGCAGAAACTCTAATAAAAGACAAATCAATCTGTTGAGCATCTGGGAATAAGTATTCATATCTTCAAAAACTAGTAGGATTGGCAGAAGAAGATAGCAGTTATCTCAAGCACAAAAATGGAGCAAACAGCAAAATTCTCCCAGCCCAGGTGTGCATATGTCATAAATAAAGAGGACTCATGAATATCATCATATCAAATTCACTCCTTCCATTTGCAAAGATTTTCAGATACAAAATACCTTTCAGTATCTGTCCAATCTGTCCAACTGAAATGCTTGCTCATTCTGATGAGATAATTATCTAGCAGTATCAATTTTGACAGTGATTCTCAACAGGCAAATGATTTATCACAGGATTTTTCAGTATCTGTAGTGAATCCAAGTCGGTAATTTTCAGATGCAGGGTTTAACTCCCCTAAACTAACCAGAGCTCTCCAATTAGTGTTTGGAATTATTTGCTTGTTTTCTTCACAATACTCATCTTCAGGTTTTCCACTTTCATATTTGCCCTTGTATTAAGTGTCGTGCTAAGCACTACTTGTATGTCACAATGACAGATTTACAGCCTTGATTACCGGTAGCTTTCCTAGTCATCAACGGTGTGCATTTGAATATGAACCTTTCACAACAGACTCATCTTATTTACAGACAGCATGTGGCTTACCATGGCCTTTTTAATCTAATGCAGGAATTTAACATTAGAAATCGAAGCTAATTAAGTAAAGATAAGAGCACTGCCAGTTGTTATACAATTGGAAATAAATAACTGAGATGATTGGTGACTGAAGTTAGTGGAGTATCGGATTGTTGGGACTAAGAAAGTTTTTAATTTTTAAAGGAATACTTCAAAATTGTTAATTTAGCCAATGTAACTGCTAAAAACTTGTTCAGAATTTCCTCTGAAAAACACTATAAAGAGAGCCTTGTGCTTTTAGCGAAGTTTCATATCAAACAAGGATTGTCAGAAGTACTTGGCTGACAAAAGCCCTCATCTTCAAGGTCACCTGCAGGTCCATCCTACTTTCCTCTTCTGTCTCGCTGCCAGCAGTTCTGCTCTGAGTGGTGCTGCCACTGTGGTACAACTACTAGAAATTATGAAAGGAAAACTTCTTACAAGCATTTTTAATATCAGGTATGATGGTACAGCTATTCATTTCCTTGAATATTACGTTTATTTTAAATCAGAGTTATTTCTTTACAGTTAATAGATTTTTTTCCTACTCACACACTTCCAGTATCTACATTTCAAAAATCAGAAATCTGGCAGTTATTTTAGGTATGGTTATTTAAAAATTATTATTTAAAAATGATATGCTTTTTTCTTCGAAGAGTACCTATGGTCTATACGGTATTAGTCACTAAAATGTACTTTTCATTATTTTTTATTTAAAAATATTTCTTGTGTTTATTAGCAGCTGAATTTTCCTCCAAATCCTGCTTTGCAGAATTTATTTAAATGTAATTTCTGCAAGTGAAGCACGGAAGATTGTTTTTATTTAAAAGAAAGAATTGATTTATGCATGTACTAAGTGCTTCTGGAATAGAGTTTGCAGATTCAATCTTACAGTGCTGCACAATTTGTTACAGAGCTGTGATTCAGCCCTTGGTTTGGGAGTAAGGAATGAAATAAAAAATATGAAAAAAAGAGACCCTTCTCCCCCATATATACAAAAGATATAAAACAAATTAACATTTACCATGTTTTCTAAATTGCCTTTTAGATTCTAATAACCTCTTTAATAGACATAACAGCATGACTGCTTAATAACATTTATTTTCCATTGTTGCTTTAGTGTCTTATTTTTGGCCAAATCCTGGTTCCAGGAGAGCCCAAATAGCACTGCTTAGCGTGAAAGTGCAGTAACTTCCCAGTTTGCCATTTGGGAAAAGAAGTGCTGTAGAAGTTGCAGTAGTCTTATGGCCTGCATCTTGCTCAATCTGTTTCAGGCACTTTGCCCTTCCTCCTGCTGAATGAAGCCATTGCCTGCATTCCTCTACTTGAAATAATCACCTGTCTTATGGCAGTTAATTCAGTTATGCAGATTTTTTTCTGTCTGGTTTTGGAGCTACAGCCTCCCTAAGCATTTAAACATCAAGATCCATTCCTCACAACTCCTTCTTTTCCATGCAGAGGTTTACCACCTCTAACACGGGGTGTGTACTCAGAGCAGTGCACCCCCCACTTAGCAGTCAAGAGGTCTGTCCATCACACATCCCATCCGAGTCTTCATGATCAGTTATGATGCAGCTGTTCACCCCAAATTCAGCTTGTTCCAGTTAATTTTCCTGAAGTACTCCTTCCAACACCTGGCTATCTTTATTCCAGACCCTTATCCCAAGCTTTTCCTCTCCAAAATTATTTTTTGCCAAATCCTGGTTCCAGGACAGAGCCCAACAAATCAACAGTTCTGGCCATTGCTTACTGGGAAGGAAATGGGATCCCTTCCCCAGTTTCCATCTGGGAAGACAGGTACTATTGGCCCAAGAAATTTCCTTTGTCATTTGATGACCCTACCAGCAGGTTATGTGCTCTGCAGATTTCCCTCTCAGAGAGAAAAACCATTTTATTTTAACCATCTTCCTCCTTTCCAGTCAGCCTCGCTATCATCCTACAGTTCTTTTTGCTTTTGGCAGCTCTCCCAGAACACTGGGCTGAAAGCAGGAAGAAACCACACCGATTCTGTAGTTTCCAGAAGAGATCAAGGCTCCTTATTACATATTTCATGCAGCTGTGCTTTCTTGGCCATCTCTCTCACTTCCCCAGCTAAATCCCAGTCTTTTTTCTCCATTAACACATATGGATTTCCAAGATGATCAGGTCAATGACTCATTGTACACACTTGTTAGAGGGGATCATTTCGGAGGTGCTTTGCAGTGAAGTGGTCTAGTTCAGTTTGGGTGTATTGGAATGCAGAATTATTTCTCTTGCCATTGGAAAGAATAAGTGCTTCTAGTTTATGTCTTCTTGAATATTGGGAGGCAGCTTTTCATGCTAAAATACACTAATTTATCAGTATCCAAACTGTATACATCACTATTAAATCACCTTTAAATATGTTCACTTTTAGTAAACCTGTACTTTCTTCTGGGCTCTGTCAAGGAGATTATGGAAATACGGGTTTCATCGGTGTGACTGTGTATATGTGTGTCAGTATATATGTATATTTTCAAACATATGTGTATACAGAGAAAATACCGATGCTTTCATATATCATTTTTTCAAAATATAAAAGTAATTATGATGACTCATAACCATTCTTTGCAATATAAATTCCAAAAAGAGCTTAAATCATGATTGGACTATATAACAGATAGAAAAATGATATACACACACACAGACAATACTTTTTTTTTAGATGGGTAATCCAAGTATTATTTGTCTTGTACAAGGGGAAAAAAAGAGAGGTTGTCAAATCTGTCCATTTAAATTGTAGWAATTTCACACTTCTTAATAGATTTTGGGAGAAAATGAGACATTTTACTGTCATTAACATCTGAAGATAAATGTTTAGCTTCAGAACTCTTTTGGGGAAAAAAATGTAATTGAATGATATAAGCCCACATTTGGGATAGGAAAAGTGTATATATTATTGAAGGTTAATGAAATGTAGTTTTAGGTTTCTAAATATGTTTTCCTGTGATATTGTCTTTCTTTTGTCATAATCACCCTGTTTGCAGAAAGGAAAGTCGTGGTTAGAACCCCTTACCCTGCATTTGGAGGTGCACAGAGAGCAACAGAAATGTGTTAAAGGAGCCTGTAGCCCTGCCAATTCTGAGAGCTGGCTCCTGGTGCAGCTCTGCATATTCTATAGAAGTGAAATGCTTTCTTTGTGGTAATTATAAACATGTGCTTTAGAAATTAGAAGTCAGATCTCACCAAACTTTATGCATTGAGGAATTGTTAGTGTGACTTAGTGTCACAGGCTTTTATACAAAGAATGAAACGGCTCTCCCTGTCCAGATGGCTGCCTTTATCTCATCCCTACCTTCCAGTCCCTTTTGGGTGCAGGTGTCAGTCCAATTACATTTCCTGACACCTGATAGCTGTGTTTAGCTGTGGTTTCTAGATCACATATTTTTCAGTGGATCCAGCAAAAATTGTAGGGAAGTGAAAGCAACAATTTCAATTATACCCAAAGTTTGCATTCTAGATATAAGGAGAACACTTTTGCTCCGAATAGTACTGCATTGTGAGAAACAGGAAAACAAAGAATAACAAAAACAGAGTTTCTAACAGACAACATGTGGCACAGGTTCCTTCTGTACCATAGAGACTGGACTCTCCCTCACACAGCAGCAGTGGTTTGAGCAGATCAGGGTACTTCAAGAAGGCTCCATGCAGGAAAAAAATAGGAACTACTGCACTGCAACTCTGATGTTTGGGGTTGTGCAATTTGAACAAGCTTGCTGGGTTCATATCTTTTTTAATCCCTGGGGTTAAGACATGCTGAGAGAATTAACTAAGGGCTCTGCACAGCTAATCTCCCATCCTGAATTTGTCTTGAACGAATGGTAGAAAGATGCAGCTGGGTTGAAGACGTTGTGTTTAATTTGGCTGACCGCTTCTCTCCCTGTTTTATTGACTAGTCTGGTAGTTCATCTCATAATACCTTTTCCTAGCCTCTTTTATGGGCAGGGATCTCACTGTATCACTGCCATCTTTGCATTTTTACAAATGCTAAAATTCACTTCAGCATGTGGCTCTTCTATACTTCATCTCGAGGGTGTGATATGGCAGTATTCCAACACTGGCTAAAAAAATAGAGTGAAAATGAAAAAATCCTTGAACACACAAATATTTACGGCAAAGCTGTGCATTCTTACTTGGTATAGGCTTTCCTGACACTGTGATACACCAAGGAAGATACTTTCTTCAGATTCAGGCTGCCATTTCTGTGCAGCTGTGCTCTAATATGAATTTGTGGAAGGATTATATGAACTGTGGATGAACWTTTCTTGGCTACCTCGCTACTAAAAATTTTCCTCCATCGCAAAACTCCCAGTTAAGGCTTGGTTCATAAATGTATCAACTAAATAGTTACTGGATGCAGCTGCATGTGTTAATAACTTATGAAGTACAATAATGATACATTTTTACTGGGTTAAAATATTATTAGAGCAGAAAGGAAACAAGTATCTTACTTTCATTTATAGTATGGTAGCCTACAAGAGTTGGGAAGAAATTCTTCTTCCCTCGTGTAATTATCTAGTTACATTAGAAGGGTGAAAGGGGATTTGATTTCCAGCCTCTACTGGAAATACAATGATGACTAGATGAAGTAGCAGTCTACGCTAGGATGGAGACACCGATTATTCATAGATTTTAAGACCCAAAAGGGACCATTATGATAATTTAGTCTGACCTCCTGTATAACATAAGCTTTATAATTTCACACAGTAATTCTTGCGCTGAGATCCTAACACATTCCTGTGCATTAGTAGAACAGTTTTAATAAACCAAATCCTGAAGTCTTACTTTGGCACAGAACAGAAAGTGGACATCAATAAGAGGGAAGAATATCTCAGTCCTTTCTCTGTTCCGCTGAAATCAATGATAGGTTCACCTGAGTACATAACAAAGGACAGTCAGTAAAGGATTTCAGAGCACAGTCCCGTATTAATTTCCTGAAATGTGAATAATGTAGGAGGTATATGCCAAGTTTAAATATTGTAATTAGCTTAGACTAACTGTAAATTGTTCATTAACATTTCTGAATTTTATTTCTATATCACCTTTAGCACCATGGGGACAGTTAGAGCACACCTGCTTTACTGTTAGTGTGCTCCTTCTACTCTTAGCCTGTGCTTCTATTTTGACATTGTTTTTCTGTGCCAGAGGAGGTCTTTAATGCACACAGTGTCACCAACCTGTAAGGCTGAGAGCTGCCTCAGCTTATCTGCAGGGTAATGTTACTCTTCCTGAGCATGAAGTTGTCCGTGTTTTTTCTTGACTTCTGTCACTCGCTTATTTCTCAACTCAGTTAACTGATTTGCGTTCATGCAGCCGAGCCCAAACTTTCATACAGGTGGATTTTTCCTGCGTTTTCCCTGTGTTTTCATCTTCTCAGTTCTTTCACCTTTATTCTGGGGCAGGGAGATGGGGGAAGAGAAGACTTGCAATGAAGTCTCGCAATGCAGGCAGAGAAACAGATTTATACTCTAGTACTTTTTTGCTGGTGAGTGGTGGATACATGTTTCTTAGCTACTTCTGGGACAGCCTAAGCAATGGGAAAGATAATTTAGATAGTTTCAGAGGACGTGTTGTTTGTATTCCTCCTCTTTTACTTTCTGTGCTTTTATCACGCTCATATCATCCCTTCAGTAGAGAGAAGTTCCTCAAAGGCATTATCAAGTACGTTCAATATGCTGTTTTGCTTTTAAATCTTTTTATGATGTATCAAGATTGAACACCTGGAAGATTATTCTGGAAAAAGGAAATTGGGTAGTAGATTTTCATAGGAGTCTGTACTGGGCAGAATCAACTGGTGYGATTCTGACAGAAGCTTGTGATGAAGAAGTAGTATAAACTTCAGTCCTTAGATGGATCTGCAGATTGAATCAGGGAAAGTGTGATCTGGATCTTAAGTTCGCAGAATGCATTAAAAATAGCGTTAGAAAACCATTATGTAAAGGAAAGGTTGATTACTTACTTCAGTAGTGTTCAGGCTTTCTTGATTTTTTTCTAAAATATTTAGGAACTGAATCCCATGGCTTATATGGAAATACTGGCATGTGTTCCCAGTATTACAGATCAAATAACAGGCTGTTCATGATAATACCCATATTTGCATACTAATTTAAGGTCTAACCTACTACTTTAAAATAACATATTAAATAAAGGAAGTAAATTAGCAAGGAACAGTGTATTCTTTCATTTTTAACAATGAACTCTAAAAGCTTTGTTCCCAAAATTTATGCAAAAATTATTTTGCATATAGTGGTTAGTTTAGGCAATAGCTGTATGGTACAGTATTGTTAGCTAGATCAGTAGCACCAAACCTGAAAACAGACTTTATATATACATAGATATATATACAGATATATATATATATATTTTTTTTTTTTTTTTTTTTTAATATGGTGATGGAGGAGGCAGTGTTCTCCCAAATTCTTTCCTTTTGGTGACTATGCTTCTAAATCTATGTCAGTCCAATCTTTAGTTATACTGCAGTTTAGTCTTCATTGCAATGGTAAGATATGAATAACGTGTAAAAATATCAGATTGTGAGTTTAAGGTGGATCAGACCAGCAATACTCAGCAACTTTGCACATAATCACTTCTGTCTTTTTTTCTGTGCTCAGGGTCCTTAGAAAGAACTGGGGAAAAAAACCTGTTTTTCCTGTTATCTGTCTTAGTATTTATTTTTTTCTATGTGTTTTGCCTGGAAAGTAAACCCCAACTGATTATTTTCCCTTTCACTTGACAGTCAGTTTCATTCCTATTTCTCAAGTGCTCATGTTCTCTGTGTGTGTGTGTTCAGATGTTTGAAGCGTCAAGGAAATGCACATATTCCTCTTTTTGCACTTACTGCTTTTTATTTTAGCTGTATGGAAAACATAACAGTGTATTCACAGTGTGCCATTTCCTTCAAAATATGTACATAGTTGCATTAAAGTATCTTTTGACCAATCTACTCAGATAAAGAGATCTCAGAAATATCCTGACTATATGACCTGAGTTGCTAATGCCAGAATAAAATGCAAGTAGAAAAGGGGAGTATATACGGGTTTTATTCTGATTTGTTTTCCCACTTCTTGGGTGGCCACTATAGAAACTACACAAGCTAACCTGAAGGAAGAGGTAGGATTTAATGTTAGTTAATGTTAGTTCCTAACATCTTCCTTTTGTTCTACTGATACATAGCTATCTGTCAAATGTGCCAGGGCAGTCTGTACCTGAACTTTATCCAAACAGGAGCAAAATTAAAGAGAAATTTGGCAGACTGACACATAGTCCCGACACCTATACTTCTCTAGCATAAAAATTTGTAGGTGTGGATAAGCTCCCCTGTGTGTAACCAGGCCGTAAGCAGGTGTGCAGATAGGATAACAGAGAAGTAGTTATATTTGTAGATGATGGAAAGTTTCAGGAGCTCTGAATGTACATTGTTTTAGAAAAGGGACTGCTCTTTGAAGCAGGGATTCTCAGCTTACAGGCTGAGTTCCTCAGGCAACTTGCCAGGAGAATTCATGTGATCTATCATCTACTTCCAGAAGTTTGTTTCCTGGGAAATTTTGAGCTCTGATGTAGGCCATGCAGCAGATAGCAGTGATATTAGCCTTCTCTTGATCGCTGTCTTTCCTGGATCATCGCTCCACCCCTTTGCATTGTTATACAAGCACAGAGCAAATAAAATGCATATGAATTGTGCCATCTGTCATTGAATAGACTAAATTATTTTATTAACTGGACTAAATTTGCACAGGCAGGCACAGAACTGGAGACCTGTGTGATATCATGAGGCAAGGACTTGGGAATAAGTCCCAGAAGGACAAGTATGTTCCACTGATGTCCATTACCATGTAATTACACCATTTCAGAATGATTCTGTTGTTATTTTTATATATTTTCATTATCATTAATTCACATAACCATAAGGATAAAAGAAACACTAACTGTAATTACTCTTCCCATCTAAAAATTAATATACAAATATTCTGACATTATGGTACCTTAGCTTCATGATAATATAGCTATTATTTTTGAGTTGCTATTTGTGATATAAGTAACTGCAAAGGAGGGCAATCACAGCTTAATTTTGTGGCTGGATTTCTTTATTTCCTCGTCAATCCAGGTTCTTATCTCTGTGAAAGAACACTAATATGCTATGTTTATGCCCAAGAAACACCGCATTTTACTGAATTTTCAACATAATTTTTTGTCCTTCATTTGCTTTTTAAGAATACAGGTTAATTTGTTCTGTAGTTAGCTGGGCCTGCAAACATATAAACAACACACAACATAAGAAGTAAAGAAGTCAGAATTCTGCCTCAGTCTTTGTTGCTTCTTAAGAAGAGAATGAAATGCAAAGATGAGATATTTGTGAAACTGTAGCCTCCTTCTGGATTTAACTCAGAAGCATGTAAAAACAGGATGTAGCAACTATTTGGAACTGTAAATAATAAGTCTAATTCCCAGTAGTTCTTACATCCTAATTCCTCAGCAATTAGTGTATATGTAATATGAAATGTATTTGGTTAAAAGGAAAAAAAACACCCTACCCCACACAGCCAAACCCTCCCCAAGAAGAAGAGAAAGAGCACCTAAAACTTAACCTCTAAAAAAAGAAGCAGGTTTAAGATTTAGATATCTTTAGGCTGATGCTTTCAGAGAAACAAAATTATGAGCCAAATAATTTCCCATTTTGTCCTCACTCTTATAATCTTTGCAGGGTTAGCTACCAAAAGGAAATACCAGTCTGATGAGACAATGAAACTGAGGACAGCCTGTGTGAATATTGGAGATGCTTCAAGATATTTCCTACAATTTGCTACAATTATGCCCCTGCTGACACATTGTCTGTCTTCCAGTGATTCTTCTTGCTCTGAAAAGAAACAGTCAAAACTATGATGATCCAAAGGAGCACTGGGCTTCTTGAATGATGAGAAAGGTATCTTTATTTTTCTTATTTTTTCAGATGTCCCTCTCTAGCATGGGAAAAAGCCATCCTCTGTGTGCCTGAATTGTCCACGTATCTGGGGTTTACTCTGAAAACTCAGTTAGGGTAGCAGATGGCTGGGGACCTTAAACTGCATGAAAGGAGTTTTATGAAAGGCCAGTCTGGCCCAGAACACCAAAGGATAAATGTAATCACATTATAAAGCATGACAGTACTGGAAAACAAAGAAGAGGGATACAGTCTGCAAAATATAGGTACATTCTGATGGAAATGTAACAAAAAATATATGGATCATTGAAACTGGTTAGTGCAAGAATAAGGGAAAATGGGGTATGGAGTTCAGCCTTCAAAGATTAAAAAAATGTATAAGTTATCAAAAAGTGTAGCTTAATTTTAGGTTTTTTTTTTTTATCCTTCACGTTGATTTAAAAATAAATTTTTTAAAAAGTGGGAAGAAAAGGAACATAGAACATGTATAAGGTTTTAAAATGATTTTTTTCAGCATTTACTCAAAAGCAACTTCCTCTTAGTCTAATTACACTTTGAAATCTAAAACTTTGCGAGTAACATAAGATCCATATTCAGGCTACATGGTTCACCTTCTGTTGGGAAAAGGTGAATTTTAAATCATGTAGCGTATTGTAAAATATCCTCATTTGTTTAATGTGTTTTTATCTCTTGTGATCGTATCAACCCTGATTCAATTAGCTCAGTGGTGACTCCTGTGTTTTCTTCAGATTTACTGCAATAGGGTTTCTCTTTCTGGCACATCTGATATGCAGAGGAGTTACCTCCTGTCATTTCATTCAGAGACGGATGGAAATGCTAATTTTCTAGGGAGGAAATCTTTGTCTGCAGTTTTATTAGTAATATGACTCCAAATTATCTCACAGGTGTTTTTCAGTGGTGAGGTTAGACTCCATCTCAATCTGATAAGGCATTCCTAATAAAGGGAAATTAGGCCAGTACTCGCAGAAAGAATAAAGTGCCATATGTCCTGACTTTKCATAGTGATCATTAAATCCCAGGAGGATATGTACACAGTGTATTCAATTCGGAGAAAACAAAGAAAGTCTTCGTGAAGCAGTTACAGTTTTCTAACAAACAGCTAATTAGGATCAAGATATTAGGTACTCTGGTGAATATAAGAAGAGAAAGAACATGTCTGTAAGCAGAGAACTCTGCAAACTGACCCCTTTTTTCAGTCTTGATAGTTTATTTTTATGCATGAGCATAATCAAATATGATCTGAGTCGATACATTCTGAAATACAATTTGGAAGAAAAAGGGAGTTATACTTCCATGCCATCTAATCACATCCCTCTGTTTATAAAGATTTTATAAAGATATCCTTTTTTTTTTTTTTTTGAATTTTTATTTGTGGATTAAAGCCTTCCAAGTCTCACAGACCTTATTTATAAGCAATATGACATAAACTGTTCAGAGACTGTAAGCCATCCATTATTACTTATAATCTAAATCTGAAGGATGAAATATTCCAAGTATATCTTATACTTTCATATTTATGAAATTATAAACCACAAAGGCATTAACATTGTAGTCAATGTGAAATTTTCTATAGGTTTTAATGATACATAGATTTACGATCAGATACTGCTGCCCCTTAGTGGCCTATCTATGAAACAGAGAATCACCATTATCAAATGGCTCTCCCTTAACACAGCCAGCCTTAGCCACTGTGTTTTAAATAACATTTGTATACACGTTACAGTTTAATTTTAAAAGAACGACTAGAACTCTGTGCTTTGAAATGCAATTTGGTTTTGCTTTTTCTATTGACTACTACAAAATGGCACTACATTTCAGCCTTGTAACAATATATAAAGGAGTAAACAGAACATGGAAAGATATACTTTTAGGAAAATTCTATTCCATTGAGTTCTCCAAAGCAGCACAAAACGGTGCATTGTGGAATTTTTTTTAATACAAGTAAATGTAAAAACCCTGCAAACACTGGGGATATTTGTTCTTTTCAGATTGCAGTGAAGCACAGACTGCAAAATGTACTATAAATATAACTTAAGAGAAAGGTAAATGCAAGCTGCAAAAGTCAATTACTTTACTTTTCAGTAGGGGTAAAATTTACTAACACAAGCATTAAAAAACCAAATGTGCTATGGAAAATATATAGTAAACTGTGTATAACACATTTTGGAAGGCTAAGGGCTAATGCACAAGCTTAAATTCAGAGCAAATTACTCAGAAGCATAGGAAAACATGCTAGTTTTCTGAAAGAAAAAGCTTCCTTTCTTTTTGGAAGACCCTTTTTCCTCCTTGGAAAATAAAACATGCATTTAAAAGAAGTATGATGGTGCTATTTATCTTTGGTTTATTTTATTATGAAAACATTATTGAGAGAGAGATTTATTAACAAAAAGAACTGCATTTTCTCCCCCCTAATTAGCTCTATGGACAAATTAAAGCTTCAGTTTATAGCTTCCAGGAAAGTGCAGCATATATAAGTCAGTATGATCCAGTGGTGCCATTATTATTTCTATTTAGATCATTACTTCCTTCTAGTTAAGGTCCAAATTTTGAAAACTTTCTGGTTAGAATCAGATGTGACACAGGTCAATTTTAAGAGGTTTTATATTCTTACCACCTTTGAAAAATCAAGCAGTTTACTGTGGTCTTTAGCATTGAAGGGCCTAATTTTATATTTGAAGAAATGGGGATTGTATTTACGTTGGTCATGAGCCCCTGGAAGAGAATTTAGATATAGATAATGTCAGTCAAAAAAAGTCAAAATCAACTGAGAACTTTGATTTTGACTATGGAGCTCTGGCTTTGGTTGATTCCCAGCACTGCCTTTTGCAGACTTCAGCAATTGCATTAGGGAGAGGCTTAAAGACAAATTGACATTTCATGTGCTCAATTACATGTGCTTGTAGAGCAAAAAATAATATTTCCAGTACTGCAGGAAACCTGAAGATTCGTGAGGAAAACTATAGATAAAACCCACAATTCTCTTAAACTTCGCAAGCTTCCAGTCTGTGGAGAACTGTGCGATTATTATCTCTCTCTTTTTTCACACTGTCTAAAAACAGCAGAGCTGTAAAGCACGGTTTATTCATGTACTGGAGAACTGAAGCCTGACGATTACAGTACGTAACCTAGCCAAAGACCTAAAAAGATGTAGCAGGAGATTTACTGCTTTAAACAGCCATCGTACTGTATGGGTGAAAATTTTATCAATGCTGACAGGTTTACTAAATTCCAAAAGTTGCTCAAGAGAACAGCTGTAGCACCAAGGCCATCGCACTGAACTCAGCGTGTTGCTCTCTGTTCACCCCCTGTGGCACATTATTGGATGAACTTTCTCTGACTATGAGCAATTTTTGCACTTTGGAACATACTGATGTGAGCCCCGGCTTCTGTCATTGATTTGAACTTAATCTGCATGTTGCATCTTTATTGTATTGCCATGATTCATTTAAAAGCAAATGCTTTTGAGCATGGCTGGCTGGCTTTCACAATAGGGTGGGCAGCCAGAAAACGAAAACACTTCAGTGCTGGGATTTTTTGGCTTATGTCTGGAAGGGAAAATGGCTAAAAACATTAGTCTCTCTGCTATTCAGAGTTTTGACTGCTTTTGCTAGGGGGGCTGGATTCATGATCCATTTACTGTTTCCTGTCCAGCATCTAGTTGGTGCATTATGTTCCATGTCTCTTTCCATTAGCTGAGCCCTATATGATGTCAATTGAGAAAAGCAGTAGCTGCACATTATAAAATCCTTGTAATGGTATGACAATGGCAGTGTTATAGAGGTCTTTTACTTGGTTCCACATTTTACCATTACATTTCATGCCTTCAGCTCAGCTGCAGTGATAGAAAAAGGTTCAGCTATAGCCCAGCTGGAGTTTTAAAATTTTCCCTGAAACATTACATAAGGGAGCACTTGATAGACGGAAAACACTGATACTCCTTTCAGTTACCAAATGTAGGACAGTAATCTCAGTAACAGGCCTGACAACATCATTGATACTTACTTCCCTTTGAAAAAAGAATAATAAAGCAAAACAAAAAATATCTTAGTAAAGCAGAAGTTATATATTGTCAGAATATGTTTTTCTTTAAGTCTTATATCACAGAGAAARCATTTCTGATGATGGTAAATTCAAGGAAGGTAAATGAAACCAAAGTCTTATGAGAGACATGGTTACACTTAGATTTGGAAAGGAGTTAGTGTAATGTGATTCGGAAGACTGGAGCAGTAGGAAGGCAGTCTCTCTTTTCGCAAGAACTGGGTGCTCATTCAGAATTGGATTGTACTTAGATTGAATATTTACCAAAAGCAGAATCACAGCAGCTGTGCAATTTATGACATCTTATTTCATGCCCAAATTTATGTTAAAGATATATATGATGTGGATTTGTTATACTAAGAAAGCAATTATTGGTTGACTTAAGAGCTACTTTCAATAATCATGGCAAAAGATTTATGCAAATCCAGAAGAGCAGAGAGAATAATTGGGACCAAATCTTCAAGTCTATCAGTAGCCTATGCCCAAAGTGTGCCCCATTTCTGTGCAGAGTTCCCCATTTGCCTATATTGTATGGGTAAAACATGACTATACATAGGGCTGGCAGGCAGCTACAACTCTGCCTGTGGAGACATACTTAAAAGTATCATGAGACGCTGCAACTACAAGTGCTTTTTCTACTAACCAAATCCAAAGTACCCTATAAGATTTATTAGGGACAGAGTATAGCAATGTCTCGTTAGGGTTAAAAAAATTTTTCCATTCTGAAAGACCAATTTCAGTTCACTGTAGTTTTTGTCAGTCCTTTGTCTTGCAAGCTGATATTTTGTAGGTTCATGTGCAGAAGGTAACAATTTTGCTCCAAAAAAGGCAGCCAGGGTGTGTGTATGTAAATATTTCTCACTATATGAAAAGAAATCAAACATTTGTTAGAGAAATGCACAGTGGTAGAAAGTACATGATTAGGAGAAGGAGACAGTCTGGAAGCAGATATCTGAAGAAGAGGAAGGTAAAATGTGGATGGCTTATTGGACTGCATTCTCTTTGCTGTATGTAAACACATACTATCCTGAGCATATATGTATTTTTATAAAATGTTGTGATAAGGAAATGTTTCACCACATCACAACAAAGCTTGCTTAATTTATTGTATCATCAGTGATAGAAAAATGATGTGTTCCTAAGGAGTTCACCCCAAAAAATCGGTCAAAGAATCCTTTTGATACCTAACCTTTTTCAGTGCTTTTTATTTGAAAAAGAAATGGGATTTCTATTGTCTCCAAACAGAAGAGATGCACACAATTGTTCATTATTTTTCTTCCTTCCCTGAAGGTTGCTTTATTGATAACTCATTACAGATTTACATGATTATAGAAAAACAAAACCCTTTCTCCAATCTTCTCAGTTCACGAGATGGCATTTTTTAGTTTCTCCGCATGCTGACCTACCCTGTCCATCCCAAGTCCCTGATTCTTTACACAAATAAGACTGTCTTTTTTACATCTGGACTGGAGCTCATGAGAATCACAGAAGCAGCTGAAATTATTCTGTACTGTCGTATAGATTACTAACCTCTGAGGCTGTCAAAAGAAACCAGAGGAGAACTATGCTTGTGCCAGGCTCTCTAGCTATTATCTTACGGTACTACTAGTAATCCAGAAGCAGACTATTACAGAAGGCAAACTCCTAATATCAGAGAATATCCCAGAGGTCCTCTGGGAAGATTTAAAGTACAGACAAGAAATGAAAAATACTAGAGTATAGTGAAGCCTTGAAGATCCTGAAAACTGAAATTGCTATTACTGTGGGACCCTAAAGAATGTTTAAATCCCAGAAAGAATAAATGTTTATTTTACAAAACATATTCCCATCATATTATTAGTTAAAAAAGGTTATGCATTTCTCCCTTCCAGCTTTTCCCTGTGTCTGTAGTAAGAAAGCATTCTTAACTGTACTGTATTTTGTAAAAGTAGTGGACAAATGAAGATTTAAGAACAGTTAGCTGCCTTGTTGCCATGGTTACGAAGAGTAATGGACACTGATTGCTGAATACAGTAAAATAGAAACAGAATGTACCATTTTAAAGAGGGTACGTCTAGAATATTTAAAAGTAAATTAACACACAAGAAAAGAAAACCAACACAATTTTAGACTGAGTTACCTACTCAATATAGTTCTGTGCACAAAGCATATTTTATAGATGGCAGGGTGATAAAAAAATACCTCCATCATTTGGAAGTGGTTTTAAATAATGTATTTCTTCAGTTCTGTAGCTGGAAGTGTGTGTGTGTGTGTGTGTGAATGTGCAGACATGAATATCTGTTGTAGGGCAGTAGACAAATAGTGTCCTTTATTCCAGATACTGATAGAAGTGTACAATTTCATCTGTACTGTGTGGTAAAATGTTTAGTTATTATTCTAAATTATAGACAACTTATGAAGTCAGGTTGTCTGTTTTCCAGAGTTCTGCTCCATGCCATCCTTTCAGGTGAAACTCTTAAATAAGRTGTCTTACTTAAATATAACAGAAAAAACAAATGGGGAGTTGTATATCTCAATACACAATTAATTTGAATATCAAAAGCAATGCACTTTTGGTTTTGAGCAACTAGAACACAGAATATCTCTGAATTTTTGTAAATACAGCATTGGTTTTGCTCTTTTATTATTGTTTTTCTTTATCAGTTAGAAGGCGTGGACAGAAACTAAGTCTTTTTTATATGTTTTATCCTTGAATGTGTGTTTAGCCCTTAGGATTTATGCATAATGAAGCAAGTCAGAGTTGATCTTGCTTTAAGGCTGGGAGATGGACAAGTGTGATGAACTTACACCTAATTTCTCTATGATTTTCTTCCATTAGAAAAGGTTTTGTAAGAGGCAATTATCCCCTAAGCCAGAATGTAGGAAACAGTGAGATTGTTTTTGTACTTGGTTAGTGCAGAAGGTGGGTTTCTATAGCACCATAGTTTTTTATTAACTGTTAATTTCCTTGCAACACTTACAGGCTACAAAGAAATAATATTAGGTCCAATGACTTTCACTGAGGAAATTGAGGTAGATTTTCTAAGTATGTGTGACTGCATTTAGACACTGAATGCCATCATTTTCAAAAAAAGCTCAGCTCCCCATAAGATGAATTTTTAAAAGCTTGCTGGTTATTGGCACTTTCAAAAATCTGGTGTCTTACTTAGGTGCCCAAAATTGGGCTACATCACTAGCAGATATAGAGGCTAAATGCTCAGGGTTCTATTGAATCAAAAGCATAATCTGTTTTCATATTGAACTGCACCATTTTCTCATGGTAACTCATGCATGTAGTTTAGTTAGCAACCAGTTAAAAATGTAGTCTTGGCAAAATATTTGAAATCATCACCAATGCAGCTAGAAAAGAGAAAAGAAGACTGATCAGTGAAAAGCAGCCATTCAAAGCCCAAAACCGACCTGGATGCAACTTAATATTAGTAAGAAGGAAAGATTTTACCAAAACCAGGGACTTTCACATGAGATCCCAGTGAAACAATTAAGAAGAATTAAAACTATGAATTACTGTGTCATTGAATAAGAAATAACTATCATTAAGGCACTTCTGTGGTAGCAATCTTGACTTACGCTAGCAACATCTTCAGTGGGGCTGAATCGGGACTCTCCACACCCAGACTGTCATGATCATATAACCCTCCCAAGTTTTGGGACTGAAAGTGTTTGCTTTGTCTCTTTTGGCTTTCTGTAGAACTCTAATAGTTCTCACAACTCAGATGGACCCTACTCACGTATTTGTTTCTGCAACAGTGTTAAGCAGGAGCCACCACTGTGACGTATATTGACCCCTTTTAGACTGGGATCAAAAGAACATCTTTGAAAGTTGGATGAAGGGATGGCTGGACTAGTTTTGCCTGTAAACCAGCCTAGTGAAGCAATGGCCACAGGAGTATGGAACGCACCTGACTCTTCTGAGTTACTTAGGTAAGTAAATGGCAGTTCCCAAGGTGCTTTCTACAGCACCTTGCTTTAGGCAAGTGGTACCTGAATAATAAAGACAAGGAGATTAGAGCGAGTCCTCTGGGAAAACTGGAAGAAGGGGATTTTCTAGACTTGTTTCTTGCAAGGGGAGGAACTACTTCAGTTGCTGGGGTTAAAAAAATGAAGGTGATAATCCTGTCTTCTCCTTCTATCCCAGTTCAACTTTGATGCTTTCTTTGTCAATGTACCACTCCTCTTGTCATCCAGGGCTGGTTGCAGAACAGATTTACTTTGTGTGGGCATGAAGTTTACTCCTGACTATAGTAATATTGGGGTAGCTATTACTTCAYGACCCTAACAATTGGCAATGAATTACCTTGAAGCAGTGAGGTGAGCTGGTTTGGGGTGCTAGGCACTAGTGTAGAGTGAAGGCTCTGGAGACCTTGCTGCTCTGGAGTGGGAAGCTGTGTGAGAAACCTTCCCCATTCAGCTGCTCCTGCACCCCACCAATCCCCTCAGGGTATGTCTATGCTTGCAGTCATAAGTGATTGCAATGTTTGCTGTGTGTGAAAATGCACGTTAGCTAGGTTTAGTGGTGGAAAACATACCCCAGAAGCAGGGTAAATAAGCTTAGCAAAGGTGTTCTGTGTACCTGATCAGGGCTGTTAGTAATAACTCTGTTCTATATACCTGATCAGGGATGTTACTAATAGCTCTTGTGCACACACAAAGCTGAATTGAATTGCTGCTGTGAAAGCTGCATAGACAGATCCCTAGCTGTTAGGAGGGCTACAGGCTTCACAGTCCTATTCTGAAGTTGTGTGTATGTGGTTTTTTTTTCTTAAATACATATACCAGCATTTTCTCCATATTGTTTTCCTAATACTCCAATGTGCTAAAATTACATTTGTCTATCATGCTGCCCGATCATGTAACTAGAAAATGATATTTTTAGTTTGAAAAAGAAATGCTACCCCTGCTGGTAGGTAAATCTGCAGGGAGCATCCTGTAGCAGTGACTGTTTCACTCCAGATAACAAAGCATTATCCACAGGTTTAATTTTATTATTGCTTTTAGTTTTCTGCCAAGGATGCTAATAAGAAAGGTCAAGGTATCATCAAAGCATAGACAGATTTTTGCTGAATGACATAAAACTGTCAGAGATGTTGGGCTTTGATGTTCCATTAAGTGATCGATGTAGATTACTGACTTTTGGCTAAATGCTGCTCAACTCTATAAGGTCAATATTTGTTAGTTCATTGGTAGAATAATTAATCAATCAATACAGGATGCTTGAAGTCAGGAAAAAAATATTGCCAAGACTGTACGTCTGGCATTAGTAACTAAAATTATTTCACAACGTCTTTGGAGTGTTATTAACTCCCTGTGTACAGAATTTATTTGTAACCATCACATTTCTAGTGGAAGGAAGAAAAAAAAAAATCCAAGTGAAGAGCACTTCTTGTAACCTTGAGCTCCTGGAAGGAAAAACCTCTAACAAGCAGAGTGCATCATCATTAGTTCTTCTCTTTCACATCATCACACTCAGCTTGGGAAATAATTACATGCAATTTTTCTATTTTACAGTTGGGCCACATGACACGATGTTCTTTCTTTAGAGCTCCTACTCCAGTTCTCCCATTTTGGCTTTTATTGTAGTCTGTAGCATTGCCAGTAGCCTCTCACATGTCTGCACTGGAAGCTTTTACAGCACTGCATGTACAGTGCCTTGCACAACAAGGCTCTGAACCATCAGCTGGGACTTTTAGACTGCAGACTACTGCAGTAATATTAATGAATAGGGATAAAGGGCTTCCATAGGTATCCTTGGTATTTTCCAGATATAATAGCTTTAAACTTCACAATTTCATTAGAATTTATACTCTAATGCACCTCACRTTGCTTTCAACTTACATGCAAAAAGTGTGTATAGACAACTTCTTGTCTAAAATGCTAAGATGAGCACTTCTTCACTCACTTCACATGTCCAGGATGCTTTCAGGCTGTGAGAATTGAAAGGAAGACCTCTTAGAGGATTACAAAAGGAGATGTTTGTAATGGAGGATTTTGAGTAAGGTAAAAACAAATTCCTTCTTTATATATCTTGTAGTTGTGCATGCACAAATGTCATCTTTTTTGCCATAAATTTCTGCAGTCCCAAGCACAGTCAGATCTTGATCTGTGTATGACACTATAAAAATAATAAATCATAATAAAAGAGTGCTTTTAAAATAATTGCACCTAATTGAAGGTTGCATTCAATAATGAGATTCAAATGTGTTCTTGAAAATTAAGGAAAGGACATGCTGAATGTTTGAGGAATAAACAGCTGACCTCCTCCATAAGGAAAGAAGTAATAGTATTTTTTCCTTGTGTTTTTCTTCTTACCAAATGTAAATATCAAACTCAAATTAATCAATATCAAAATTAATTAACAGAAGTGGCAAAGAAGGGAATTGCAATACAGATTCTAGCTTTGCTAGGATCAAACACTCAGAACTTGGAAAAAGTAGAGGAAGAACAGCTTCATGGTGTTTTCAATGGTGAGAGACACAGCTGTATTTTGTCAATGCTTAAGAGCGCCACGCCAGCTGGCTTGCAAATGCTAGACCTAAATGAGGGCATCTCCATGGCTTTCATTTTTAAGTAGGCCACACTATGGTTTTACGTAGTTGGTTCCCTCAACCATGCAGTCTGGTAGAAAGATTCTGCAAGGGAGAGGCTGAGCACTGCTACGCTGTAGTCCATTCCTTGCCGTCTGACACTGAGGGCTCATTGTTCAGAGCAATTGGGGTTGCACCAAGTAGGAGGGGGGAGAAATCATGGTCCTTCAGACCCTGCTTATCCTGACAACAACAGAAGAGACTTTTACTTCCATTTTAACAATGGAGAACCGAAGCACTGAGAGCCTACATATCTTGAATTTAGAGCAGGGCAGGAAAATGTGCCCAGTTTTACCAAGCCATAGATTTATTTTGAATAAAGTGAAAATACATAAGGTTCTTGGTACTTTATTAAAATTACTAGAAGTTTGATATACTCGTATAAAAAGTTTGATTCAAAGGATATGACAGTTATGTCACTCATTTTCTCACACAGTTACCTCAAAACTATGGATTTATGAGGCCTTGTTAATTGGTAATTATATCATTTGATTGATTTTTTTAAAGAGATATTTTATTACAGAAATATTTGTTTGTGATTTACCATGACGAAGCCCAGAAAAGACAGGCTCAGAACTTTTCTCTCATGTTATTGGATAGTTTGAAGGTTGTATAAAGTCAATCTAAGACCACAAATTACAAGAAAATTCTCTGACATAACTTCTCCAACAAGGTGAAAGTTTTACAGTTTGGCTGTTCAATTTATTACCTCATGGTTTAATTTTTCTGGATGTCTATGTAAAATTAGAAGAATGTACTTCCCTTTTCAAATCCTGTAATAACATTAGAGATCCATTTGCCTTGCACCATCATCTACTCATTCAAGTTGAGATGACTCAAGGTGTCAGATGGTCTAAGCTTTGTAGAAGGGAAAAGGAGCACTTCAGTGAAGTTTCCTATGTTCCATGTTTCACTGGATTGTACTGGATTACTGTGCCACAACTTGTAATATCACATGACAGCTAACATGTCATGACAGAAATAAGTCAATAAGGACACAAGGTACCACAACACTTAGCTCTAGCAAATGCATATAAACCAGAAAATCAAATGGCATTGAAATAGACATTGTACCTCAATTACTGTAATTTCCTTTTCACCAACAGTTTTCACAGAGTGATTCCAGGATTTTTAGTCTGACAAAAGGCCATCATGGTTCAAACCGTGGTTCCAAACAGGGGTTAAGCATCTCTCTGAAATGGGAAACCCTGCTCCRTTTGAGCAACTATTACTCTGAAAATTAGAAGTCTGAAGAACAGTTTTCTTCCTTAATGTGGGACTGCAAAAATCATCTCTAAACTGTGTTACTTTTATTATGCTCCCTGTTGTACTCCATCAGGTTGCAAATATCTCAGTATCAGGTGCTGTACAGATATACAGGAAGATATATTATCTGATTCAGCATCAGTAACTTGAAATTTGAAAGAATGCTGGAAAGAAAGCTGGAAGTCCCAAATAGCTACTTTCACTGGGAATCAATAAAAAATTAATCCAGGTTCTGATGACGGTGTAAGTTACAACATAACAATCTCTTTACCATCAGGAGATGCTGGAGAGATTCCCAAAGGAGGTAATGTTGTTGTCTCTGTTTGATTTGTTCAGAATGACCCAGGAGATGACTGGCCAAGGCTAGACCATGGGTAATGCCATCAGAGAGGTGAATAAATACTACTTTGTCTGCTCCATGGGGTGCATGTTCTACGGCTTCTGATGAAGAAGCTTTCCAAGGAACAACAGCATAGTCAACATGTACTCAAAAGTCACCTGGACTACAAGCATGTTAAAACTGGCTGCCCATAATCTTCTCCTTTTTAAAATTTTTTCAAGGAAGATTCTTCAAAACAATTAGGATATTAGTAAAAGGTTATACCYTTTTAAGAATTTTAACTATTGGAAGTCATCTTTTTCTGAAGAATTTTGTGCGGGTGAAATTCTTGACAGTCATTTTCTCAGCTTGTTTTTCCTCTCTGGCTGAAAGCATTTACCTCAGAGGCAAATGAAAACTTTTGCTTTCTGGGAGTATTGTCCTAAAGCCATTTTTTTTTTCTGACAGTGGGATAGAAATACAAGCCAAAAAACCAGAGAGATGATCAATCTTTTCCTGCCTATCCATCTTTCTTGTTTTATGTTTGGTTGCAGTAAAAGAACACAGATAGATGATTTGCCACTATTTAAATGTGAGTTTTGTCTTGAACCCTGTCAGAGTGAGTAGCACTCAATATAAAACTGCAAAATCAACAACTGTTAGGAAGGGTTCTTACAAACAGCATTAGCAAATGTCTCAGAGATTTTATCCTTTAACATGCCTGGATGGCATCTTTAGCATGAGCTATGATTTATATCCAGATGCAGCTTGATATGGAGATGGATAGTTGTGTTCAAAGCAGGTAAGTTTTCTAAGCCAGACAGGTTGCCAATATAGAGGGACTGGAATAACAACCAATGTTGTGGGTACAATTGTTTCCTGGATTAGAGGAACATACAGTCCTGTGAAGCTTCCTTCACARAGTGCAGCTGGACAGAACTAGACATTCAGAGGTTATGTACAACATGTAAATGGTATTCCTCAGTATACTGGCGTGTATTTTCACATATTTTTAATGGGCAGATATAGAAAGAAGGTTTGTAGGAAACCTGATGGCATACACATTTGCTAATATCTGTTATACCCAATTAGGAAATGCTGCAATAGTGGAAGCGATAGGCAACCTCTATATTATGAATTCTGATACGAGGCACTAAACATGAAAGTGTTGTTCTTGTTCTCCTTTGGCTGCCTGGGGGCTGTCTTAAGTGCTTGGCTTTTGATCATAGTGACAGTTTTAAACCCCTTAAGAAAACTAGAACTGAGAATAACAAAGCTGACAGCTGTGGTTCACCTCTCTCTGTCTCTCTTTGCCTTCCTATTATCCTAAACCCTTGAAGATCTCTGGAGAGAGATACAGCTCATACTGTGCATATGATGAAACAGCACTCATCATGTGTCCCCTGCAAGTGCACTATATACGTCCTTTTTACTTCTGTCAGGTTATTGAGACTACTAAAAGGCATGACCCTCAAGATATGAACACATGTTACTCAAAGAGCTAAGGTGGTGCAAGTTTATAGTATGTATGGTATCCTTATGTCTGCATGAATTCTGAAATCTGGTTGCTATTGAATACTAATCAGGCAGCAAGCAGTTTATGGTTTAAGTGAATTAAACTGTGAAGCCAATTAACCTCTTTGGGAAAAAAACAAAACAAAACAAAAAACCCCAAGCTCTTGATAGGAACAGGGAAAGCTTAAAAACAGACTACATAAATAAAAATATAATTTCATGGTATAATAGTTATTACATTTTTTAAAAGTTTCATGTTATATTTGGCCGATGGAGGAAAGGAGATAAAATCTGAACATGTCAGGTTAATAGTAAGTCTATTCTAGCTGCAGATGCTGTTGCTGTAATTACGACATTCATCATCACTCTAGGAAAAAGCACAAATCCATAAGTGTAGAAATACACACACTGAGATTTTATGTGCAAACACAAAAGTACGCTTTTTACAAATGCAGCTGTGTAACTGTGAATTTTGCAGGTATAACTGGAAAGATCTGTTCAAAATAGGGTTAGTAACAGCCACTGCAATATAAGCTATTAAGATCTTTTATGGAAACTCTAATGCCACCTATACAAATTCTTTATCACAATCAGCTCAGCTGAATAGCTACATGGGGAATTGTAGAGACAGTAGATGAGCCATTCCATTGATGGCCTTGAAGGACATTGTAATGATCTATTGTCCGAGATCATCAGTGCTGTGGCTCCTAAACTCTCTTCCCCATATACCACTTTCTAAAGTCATCGTAGTTTATGGATGACAATGACTGATTGCATATTTGGAAGCACCACTGGCAGAAATTACGCTCTAGTTGCAGCTGAGAAAGTTTTCAAATTCCTGTACTGCAGGTGAAGTGGAAGTAAAAGATAAATAAAAATTGTCTTCTATTATAGCATCTGGTAAATCTGTTTCGGTAGAATTCTAATATTGTCTGCTGACAGACTGATAAATCATTGCGGGCTCCACTTAAAACAAGCTAGATTTCTCTTACTGCAGGGAAATTTTCTGTTGACTTCAAGGATTAGATCAGAATCAGACAGAACCGTGTTTGCGGTAGGTGAAATGCACTTTTTTGCTTGGTAGGCTTAGACTAACATTATTCACTGAGTTTCTAAAGACAGACATTCATCCAGTGTTCTCTGAATTCTTCTGTGAATAATGGGCATGATGTTGGGTTACCAGACTAAACCAAACTAAAACAGCCTCCGTTTAAAAAAATTATTCAGTCTGAAATACATACTTTTTTTGTCAAAACAGAAAAAAATCTCAGTGCATGAAGAGGAATATAGGATGCCACGTGTAGTCATGTGAAGTAGATACACTGGATTTTTCTACATGAATCTATGGAGGGGTTTCTTTGGAGCGTTTCTTTCAGGGTTTCCAGTGCAGATGTGGAAACACTGTGCAAGAAGTACAAGAATCCACTGATTTGTTAAAGCCATGTACTGTCGATGGCCTTATATATTTTGGTCAGGATTGCTTCTGCTTCTATGTTTATGCACACAATAGCAAGAATAGTAAATAAGCGCGGTTAACAGTGATGTAGTGGGCAATAAAAATATGCTTCAGGTTTCCCAAAACAACATTTTAGGGATATTCTCAATTTGGAGATGGGTGTTCAAGTTTAAATAAGCCTGTTAGCTGAGAACTACAAAAAAGACTGTGGCAAAAAACAAAACATGGAAGAGATGAAATCGTTCAAAATTTTCAAGGTGGACAGAAAAATACACTGTTAATCCCACTAAGTCCAGAATCAACAAGAAAAATGACAGAGTAATTGTAGGGGTTGATCTGGCTCCTGGGTCCTTCTGAGCAATGAGAGATATATTTATACTGCAGAAACACGTAATGTATCACTGTAATTTTTGTATTTTACAGCCAAAAGCTTTCTAAGGTTGAAAGCTTAATAAACAGGTAAGTAATGGAGAAGAAGTACTTCAACACTGTATATAATCCAAGCAAGCTTTAGAGTCCTATGTATCTCTGTAACTTCCTCTCTAGGAAGTAATCCCTGTTTTGGAAAGGTATTATATAAGTGTTTTGCTTAATGATACTTCACTGAATTGGGGCTGTAGAGCCATTGCATTGAATGTGTCAAATTTGTCACCATATAGTTACCTTCTAAAAGATACACAGTCATTTAAAATCCTCTTCTTTGTATCTGATGATGTTGACAAAACATTATCAACATTTAAATTACTTTAGTAGTCTCAATGACAGAAATCACACTAAGCAATATAATTAATTCTAGACTCTCACAGCCCAGTAACTATATTCTCTAACTCAGAATGAGCCAGATCACAAATGAGATACAAATTCTAAACTCCTATCAGAATTTGAATTTGGAGCTTGATAGAGCCTGTTCTAGACGTAAAACAGGCATTGCATGAAAGTCCAATAGTTACTACCTAAACACGGAGAATACCCAACTCAGGATCTGGTTTCAGGGTTGAGACCTGTCATGGAGCATAGAGAATTGATTTTAGTGAAGTCTATTCAGAATTGCCTTTATAGAGAGTTTGATAACAATAGGAATTGCCATATTCTGTTTTTACCACATAGCATGTTCATTAAAGCATACCGTTGAAACAATTATCATGTATAAAAATGGTATAGGACAGTATTTATTAAGAATAAAAATGGGTCATTTAATTTAATTGATGTTTTCCTGTCCAAAAATTTAAATGGCAGTGAAAATGGTGTCTGTCTTTTACAATCATGATTAAAAAAAATCCAGGAAAATACATTGGTACAGATTAACCTATGTGTACAGTGATTGTTTGTAGTGTAAATGGACTTTTCTTTATGCATACAATAATGTTATCTTTAGCAACCTGTCCTGCTTAGCAGAAGCTCCTTAATTTAACAACATAACTGCTTCAAAAGACTTCTCCTTGCTTTCTTTTCAAACACCCATTTTTTCTAGTACAGCTCTGATGACCTTGACGGGTATTATATCCTGTTTCTATTGTCCTAATGCCCCAGTTACAGTCTCTGATAGCTTGCTGATAATTTCCTTGCTGTGTTTGTAGGTGATGACAATTTTGATAAGCTACTTACTTAGACTTCTGTAGTATTTCAGATTAAAATTTTACGCTGCATCTCATTTGATTCTTAGTTTATTAGTTCTAATATTCAGTGACATGTCTGTCAGGTCTGAGGGCAGAATAAATAAAGAATAAATAATGAATAAAAAATTATTACTAATAAAGAGATATTACCAGGCTTTTTGAATTCTTTTTTCTATTATAACAGAAAGACCAACTCTATTATTTTTTCAAGGACACTTCACTCACTTCACACATTTGCGTAAAACCCCTTTTATTAAAATTACCAGAAAAAATATGAGAGTTATCCTCTAAAATAAATGCTCAATTACTCAGTTATTAAAGAATGTGTTCAGTATATCCACATGGCCCATGTACTAGAAAAATCCATCTCGGTAAAAATTTTTTGGTTTGGTGGAAGTTTAAGTGCCTAACCCAACAATGAATTTTTTAATTCAGTAAGTCTGGCAGTTAACTAAAAATCCATTGATAGCGAGCGATGTGGCAAAGGGAAACATCTGGTAAAAACAAAACCATATTGAATCATCTGCTAAATCTTCACTTACATGTTCCAAAAGAGGGCAGCAAATGTCTGCCTATGGTGCTTTTGAGTTCTGGTCAGCAGTGGTCACTAATGGCAGACTGATGCAGACCTTTCCTATATTCGCATCTTAAAGTACTTGTTATGATCAGAAAGGATTTTTTGGGGAAGGGATGTAAGCCTGATTGGCTCATCTGTACAATATGTATCTTCTAAAATATTAACAGGAGGAAGAGACTGCATGCTGGACTTTTCCTTTATCTTATTCCAGGTCTGGTAAAATACAATTCAGAATAGACACAACAAAATAATCTGTGCAGTTCAGAATAAAATCTCTCATAGGTTCTTTTACACCTATATTCAATTTCCTCCTTTTTTTCTTTCCTATAGTAGCGAAAACATTGTACAAAAATAAATAGACACACTTCCCCAAACCAATGATACATGCAGGAAACAAACAAACAAAAAAATCTTTTGCAATATGGAATTGGATTTCTTACAGTACATTAGGGGGGTTGTAGAACCAATGTACATCTTCAGAAAGGCTGAGTAGAAAAAACAGGGATGAACTTAAGACTTTCTTCTGAAATGTTAATACACTAGGTCCAAAATGCTGCTTCTTCTCAGAGAAAAAACTGAAAAATAGGGGATATATATACATAATTTACTGTTCACATTACTACACCTCCTAAAGATGGCTTACTAACTCTCATCACTGTGAATGCATATTCTTATGTTCACACTTGCACACACTTATGTATGCTTCTGTGAATTTTCTTTCAACTGCTACATTTTCCACTTATTTGCATGAATGCTCATTACCAAAGTAGCTAGTCTTTAAACACAGAAAAATAAGGAACGAAAAAAATTCAACTGCCACATAGAAGCAAAGAAGTAATTAAAAATATCTCTCTCTCTCTTTTTAATAGGGAGAATAAAATCGGGATTTTTAACAACGTTAGGATATTTCTGATTTTTTTTCAAATCCAGAGTGACTTTTTTTTTTTAAATAGAATCTTGGAAATAATGACACACACATATGTTGAAGGTGTTTTGGCTCGCTTTTGCAGAATTGGAAGACATTTCATAGAAAAGTGTGTAGGAATGGCTTGCAAGGACAGAAGGTACAGCTATAACCTAATGTCAAAAGGCACATTGTACATTATGAATAAAATACCTTGAAATATGTATATGTTGGTAAATTCTTGTAATGCTGAAGTATTTTATTTCTGTGCATTTGTTGAGCATGTTAGAAGGCTCTTAGCCTATACACTTTTAGTCTGCTTTCCAGTGTATTAAAATTATGCGTCTCCTTTAAAAGCATTTGGATTTTCTGGATATTAATTCACTTGTTACTAGTTGGCTGAAGGTTATTATTAGAACTTCATATTCCTATCTGAAATGCTCAGAGCAGGGCTAAATTCAGACTTAAAGCAGGTCACCTGGGGCCTTGTCCAGCTGAAGTTTCAAGACCTGCAGGAATGGAGATTTCACAGCCTCTCTGGTTAACCTGTTCCAGTGTTTAAATACTCTCATGGGGAAGGATTGTCTGTATGTCCAGCTGGAATTTCCCTTGTTCAACTTCATAGATGTTGCCCCTTCTTCTTCCACTGTCCAGGACCTCCCAGAAGAGTCATTTATGTCTTCTCAATAACTCCTTTTCATACACAAACACATCAACAGAAAGAGTTGACTAGAAAAACAAAGGACAAACTCATTTTCAAGGCACTATCCACTGGATTGCCAAGTCCCATTCTGTATAGTTTCTACGTAGCCAGCTGGGCCCCAGACTGCACTGATGTATGAAGGTACTCTGCCTCAGGGACAGGACATTGCATTTGCTTTTGTTGAGCTTCATGAGGCTATTGTCTTCCCATTCCATCATTTGGGCATGACGACCTTCACATATTGCACAGAGGAAGGAGAAATGTACTGTCCATAGCCACAATGATCAGAAAAAGAGGTCATGGCCCAAACTGTAGCAAGAGAGAACTAGGTTAGACGTTAGGGAGACAAGTCAAGTAGCAATGAGGGTGAAGCACCAAAACCATGCTTCAGAAGACTGTGGAATCCTTATCATTAGAGGTTGTTTCAAATGGATTAGGCAAACATCTGGCAGGGAGGAAGTAGGGCTGGATGCACCTGTCTTGGGATAAACAGATTCAATAAAGTGAAGCAGAGATGAGATCCCCTCCAGTACAGTTGGTTTTGTAAATGGGCCTTAGGCATTTGCCATCAGGTTGATTCCCCAAATGATGGAAAACTTCAGATTTCCTTATAMTACACAGTTCTTTAAGGGCTTGTTTCTGCAATGTATTTCATTTATGCAGAGAAGCAAAAAGTCACATTTTCTAATAACTAAGTTAGTATATATTATAGACTAAAGTTATCAACAACAACTAAGTTAGAAGCAAATGGAACTTTGTCCTGTTGGTTAGAAATTGAAATTGTTTTGCTTTCCTCCTCCATTTTTTCATTTATAGAACAATTGCTCTTGATATTTCCTTCAACATTTTTTAATACTCACTCAGTAGCTAAGTAAATGTAAACAATTACAATGCTTATGTTGCTACTGCAACTAATTGTAATATTAAATTCCCCCTGTGAATGCAATTTTAATGTTCTTGGTGGCATTTTGTCAGCAATTTTCCTGCTGTTTAAAAGATCAGTGTCTAATGGGATTAAGGTGGATAATCAAATCTCAAACTGGAATCAGGGTATGAGGTTTGGATGCCTGGGGGGTACTTCTTTACTGAATATGAATGAAAGATGTTCAGTGCTTACAGTGGAGAAAAATAAATGGAAGGCCATATTTTCACACTATGATGTTACCTCAGACTTCTTGGCAAGGAACTTGGATTCCTTTTCTGATAGTCGGACCATTAGACAACACGAAGAATAAATCCACCTCATCATCCAATATCTGGGATTGAAATAATATTTCAAGGGATTTTATAGTATATTACATTTTATAGAGGATGTTGCAATGTGGTATTGCCTACAATTTTTAGTGCAGCATTGAACCTGTTGCTGTTTTTTTAAAAAACTTAAGCTTTACTTATGGTCATACAGTATTGTTGGTAATTATTTTAATTCTCCCATCTTGGACAAAATTCTGGGCTCTGTGCATGTGTGTGTGTGCAGGTGAGAGGATTGGGGTGAAAGAGTATGCCTGGTATTAGGTAGTGATTACTTCCTGCATGTGATCTGCATGTGGGAACTACTAAACTTACTTTGTAAACTGTAAAAAATAAGTGGTAGTAACTGATTTCCATATGGGATTGTTATTTATGCAAGTTGAAATAATAAAAGGAGAGAAAAAAATGACATAGCTAACAAACTCCTGCCAATTGGTATCAGATCTGCTTTGAGTAAGCTGAACACAGTGATAGACAGAAGGCAACCTGTAGGAGAGCATAGGCATCAGGAAATTGTCTTGTGTGGTTTGGTATGGTCTATGGGTATAACTTCCGTAAGGTGTCTTCCACCCCCACTTCCCTTGCTTCGCTGTTTTATCTGAGGAAAATAATTTTCTTCCATCAGAAATAAAAGGATAATAGTGTTTATTTAGATGATTGTTACCATAGTGGTTGACAGAGGTATTGAATGGAAGACCATATGACATGTCTGTGGAAAAAACTTGAGCTGAGAGTTTATGCTCTATAGCTAAGATCAATAGCAGATAGTTGTCCTCTGTAGTTTCCGTGAAGAGAAGCATATATAACACATGTTCACCATTGCTTAAATACACATGTTCCAGAGTATTTTCTAATTTATTCAATCCCATCTTCTTATTTTCTAAACTAGGTGTTGTCCTGCAGCAGTACAGGGGCCATCTTCCCAAAGGTAATAATTTTAATCTAATGATATCTGAAGCTGTACTAACATATAGCAGCATACATCCTGGCAGTAGATCTGTAAATGACTGTGAAAATGAATCTAATTCATGTACATTTAAACTGTGAATAAATGCTGACTTTTTAATATATTTTGTCAGGCTGTTCCACAACTGGCTAAATTCCAGTCTTAGAGCAGGGCAATTTCATGTATTTCAATTTCAGTGTATTTATTCTTAACTTCTAGATGATGTTTCTTTCACAACTGTTTAATACTTCCATAACTCCTCTAAAGCAATAACTTTATGCCTGTTATGCATTCCTATAAGACAGTAGAGTGTAAGACCTTATATATTTGTTACTCTATTAAACTTGTTTCTAAATATTCCCTAGAGACACTTTAAAAAATATCTTTAGTAAACTGCAAATGACCTGTAAATGGGGCACATTCTGATTATACGTACTGCACTTGTTTAATATGTTTCTTGTATATTTAATGTATACTAATTAATTCCTTTTCAGTTGAAATGATGTAATAATTAAGTTTCCCTTTTACTGAAGAATACAATTGTGTTACCCATCTAGTGACATTTGTATTAAACATATTTTTCTATCGATGTTTTTCCTTAATCAAACTTCTTGGCTATGGTTTATAAATATACATCCAAATTCAACTCCTGTTGAAATTAGTGGGAGATTTCCAGGTACCTCTATGGTAGCCAAGTAATATTCTTAGCATAAACTACTTTGCTCAGCTCCTGTTTTAGAATGTCTCTTTGTGCCAAAGCAGACCGTCTCACATTCATGTTTTCTTGACTGGAAGATAACATTTAGCAATGAGGAAATACTTTTTTTTTCCTGCAGAAAAGAACAATTGATCTTAACTTCTTTTACGTGAAAATATGTATTCCAATGCTAATAGTAAAGTTTCTTCCCACATTTATCGTTTTAACTCTTGAAATTTTGATTTTAAGAAAACTCTAACTAATCGTGTGATTTTAAGGCTTTCATACTGAACGGATCTGCATGCATATCACTAAATAAGAAGTAATATTTACAGATGTAATTCAGACATAATTTCTGACACTGCCTAAAACACTAAATAATTACAGAAAAAAAATGTTTTGGGCTTTGCACACTTAATTACTTAGATGTGGGGCTGATCTTTGCAAATTAGGAGAAACTATACTAATATCCTCAGACTGTCCTGTGTGCTCTTAAGACATGTCATAAAACATAATTTCCACAAGAATAGTTTACTGAGGGAATAAGGGGAGGATCAAATCAATAACAGAAATGGCAGCTGTCAGTATTCAAAACTGTAAGGATATACACATATGTGATCTAAGATGGGCTAGGTTTTAAAGGAGGAAATGGTGATTAGAAAAGTTATTGCTGTCAATTTAGAAATCACAATCCACATACTACAGGTTTTGGATAACGAGTCTCTCTGTCTGGTAAAAAGGTTTTGCTTAATGACTTCTCTTGAGCTATACTGATGTATATTGTCTGAAGAAAGGACCCACTGCTTCCAGACTTCAACACCGGAAACCACGTGCAATAGAACTGTGCAGGAATAAAATGCATTGACCAGCCCATTTTTTACATGGTCACATTAATACGGAATAAAAACTGAACTATTAAAAAGGGGTGGAAGCTCTTGGCAGCACTGAAGTGTCAGCAGCAGCAGAGGCTTTGCATTTGAACACTGCCCTTTACATAGAGGGTTATGCTCTGTGTAATGTATTTGCCCTGGATACATGTTTACGAAGCACAGGGGGGGACAATGAGTGCAGAAGGGCTCATTCTATATCTCRTGTTATTTAGCATGTTCTTATGCACACAAAGCCAGGGAATTAAAAATACAGATTAAAATGGTCTTGCAGGAGCCAGACATCCAGGGCCTGAAAGACTGTGTAGTGCGGTGGCCTGAAAGCTCAGACAGACATAGTTAAGTCTGTCACTAGAAGAAGCTGAAATCTCAATCTCAGAAATATCAAGTCAATTATCCCACACAGTGATGTTCTTCAGCTTTCTGTCGGTCATCCCAGTATCACATGTGTATGGTAGTAATTTAAAACACTGTGTGCCTTGTCCTGCCTGTTCTGCATTTTCCAACACAGCACATTATATGCAGTATCCTTTGGGTACCTGTTGGGATAGAGTATAACCGCACTGTAGTCATGGTTTCTGTGGGTATTCCCCTGCTGATGTACACAAGACAATTGATGACAACTGTATTATTGCACCTTTTGCTGGTGATATTACTGATTGAACGATCTCTTTCAGTTGTTCATCTCCACCATTTTCCTAGTCATTTTGCTGCCCTTCTCCCCCATTCCTGTTTTGCATACCAGCTGAGCGATCTCTGATTGCACATTAACTCTGGTGTCTTCTGAAACATAAGCAATTTGCTCAACTTTGAATGTCATGTGTTCAGATTCCAAGTTATGATGATGATTGCACATTTAGTTTAAAAGTGTTTTGCACCCACTTTCATTGCTTATTCAAGTCCTATAAATAAGAAAATTTGAAATGCAGCTCTTCCCTACTGCTGTTGATTGACTGAGCCCCCTGAGGCATAACTGTCTCCAAAGGGCTAAATGAGATGACAAATCGTTCAGCCTTAAGCTTGTAGGAGACATGTTATGAACATCAGCACTGGATGCATAGTTAAGAGCTGTAGATGTGATAACATTTACCATCTGCACAAAGAAACAGTGTAATTTATTGAAACAATGCAGGTAACAAGGCATTGTAAGTAGCTTTTCTCTCCCTTTCATTTCTCCCCTCTTAATGCTGATTGCAAGATTTCACCTATCCATTGGGCCAACAGTATGTCTGACACATGGTCTGTGTCCTTTTTAGGAAGATAGTTAATGACAGTTTTTAGCTATCCCCATTTCATGAACTCAGTTCCTTTTTTGCTTTGTGACTGACAAGTCTGCTGGTTTCATCCAGATAAACAGCAATGTGGAAAGTCTCAACAGCTGAGTGTGATGCTTGCTTTGCTTTCTTAAATGCTGCATCCCCAAAGATAAGAATGCAAGTACAAGTGAGGGGCCACTGATGTTTATTCCTCTACAGAACCTGTCAAGAAGAGTAAGACAAGTGCCACATTACCCCCCAAAGGGGTTGACTCTTGACCAGGCATAAAAGCATAGTCTTCATAATGTTAATAAGAGATACCATTATTAGGGCCACTGATAAAGAGAATATACCACTCTAGAAACTAGATTAAACCAGGAATTAATTGTGGTGTCTGAAAAAGCAGCCATCAGCTGAAAGTGAATCCTAATCGTCAGTGTGACCCAAATGCAGGCCAGCACTGGCCAAGAGCAAATATATGATGAGATGAGGAATCAGAATCACTGTACACAGATCTGTAGCATTGCATTCCCCTTGGCAACACCACTTAAATATAGCAACAGATTTTGCTGATGGTTATGTTTCTTTCTTACTTGATTATAAAAATCAATTCTAAAGCGCAGTTTCATAAAGTGCTTAGAGATAAGTTACGCTATGTAGCGATTGCCCTATCACTACAGTGTAAGGGAGTAATTAACAACATTAACTATCCTTGTCACTCCAAAGCCATATTATTTTATATGTTACATACAAAGAGCAAAACAGGGCATCAGGATAAACTAACACTATAGATTCTAATACTAGAAAAATAAGCTTTATGAAGATCTTTAGATTGAAGGACTTACCAGGTGTCATTTTAAGGTGCACTTCCTTTAGATTTCCCCTAGAGAGATTGGCAATGTCCTTTAGATTATAACATACTTCTGTGAAATGAATTCCTGCTCCCCTTTCCTACCACCCTGCCCCCCCCATCCAAGAATGAGAAAAAGGGATAGAATTTGAAATATAACATCCTGGAGAATTATACTTCTTTTGTACTGGTTGAGCTTCTATGTAATAAAAATGCCACTTTTATAAGAAAGAGCTTCAATTCCATTTACAGAAGATACACATTCTTAGGACATCCAAGGCAGCACAAATTTGACTTGCTGTCTGCTTCTTTTTTTATTTTTCATACATTCCACTAGGTTACAAATCCTGCAGGATAGTATTTTTTCCTTTGGAGAAAAGTAATTTAAAAAAAAAAAAATCACACCATCTCTTTTTAGTTCAATATAGGTTATCTGAAAACATTTCTGAAACCTAAATGTTGGGGGCCTTTGTTGACCTTTAATAATATTTTTTAATCTTCAGTAAGCATTCATTTTACACAAGTGAAAAGTAGAGTACTCCACTGTACTAAAACTACTGATCTACGAAAAAAATCACAGTTGTTCAAAATCCTTAGGAATCCCCAGCAAACTACACTCGGTGGGCMAAATGCTGTTCTCACTTACACCTTTATGTACACAAAACTGCTTCACTGAAAACCACTTGATTCCTTACACTACAGTGTAAGGAAGAGGCTTACTTTGGTCAAAGGTTCTACATCCAGTTTAAAGTATTAAACAGTAACATTTGCAGCTCAGTATTTATATTAAAAAAACAAGGGCATGGATTATCTGAGAATAGAACAAATTCCTTTTACCTTTATGAACTAATATCAATAAGTGCAGCACTGAAGGAATTGATTCCTTCCACAATTGACTGCAATTTCAGTCTGTGCCATGGCCTGTTTCACCTTTGTTGCACAATATAAACTGACCCCAGCTGCATTTCTTTGTCACTATTGGATTTGCTGTCTCCATTCTTTTTGTCAGGGCTTCTCATGAGTCCATTTGGTCTTGAAAAAAGTTTTTTTTTTCCTCTCCCTGGATTGTTTGGTGATGGAAGTTCTGTCTAAAAATTATTCTGTCTTGCCTACCTGTGCTTTTGTTACAATTTTCATTGCCCCTTTGTACCCTTTCCTCTCCAAGGCTCTGCCTGACACTTCCTGGTCTTCTAACTATGTGTTATGCTGAGCATCCTGGTAAGCTGTGAGTACTTCTCCTTAGAGGGTCACTAGAGTCAGTTTTCAGAGACTTAAAAATCTCCTCTCAGTAATGCACTGCTGCCACTTCTCCATTCAAAAGGGCTGGAGTATGTGTCTGTGCTATTCAAATGTATTAGCCATGACCCGGGTTTTTACCCACGTCATATCCAACAGTTTAACATCAAACTCTCTTGTGAAAGTTATGCAGATAACAATTACTGTGAAAAGCAAAAGGAAGCTTCTCAAAGCAATATATCACAACTCAAGCTCTTAAAAACTATATCCATTCATACTGGGGCAAATACCAGGGAATTTTCGTGTAACACAGGAGGAACTACCAACTGCATATCTCGAAACTAGTCCTAAGATCATGAATATAACTTGAGAGCTGAACAATCTCGTATTTTGCAGAGCTTGAGTACTTCCGTAAGAATTGCTAAGACTGCGTATGAAATAACATTTTAAACTAAGCTTAACTGGGAGATGGTCAGAACAGCAAATCTACAATGTAGACAACAAAAAAGAGATTAAATTTCCCATAGTGCCTGCACAGCAAAGGCATGTATGTAACTTCCTCCAGGTCCTGTGGAGGGTAGTCATCCCTTTTTCGTCTGCTTGTTCCTGCTTCTCTTATTCTGTGCACTTTACCCTGTAATATGACAAAATTATTGGGTTTGCTTCCTGCAGACCCTCTGAAGATCTGAACATGGAATAGGTCATCCCACTATCTAACAACTGTCATTTCAGTTTACAGACTAGCTATATGCTCATGATCTTACACAGGATTTCTGAACTAGCTGTTTCATCTTCAGCTCTCCTGAGACTTGGCTCACAGCAAGAATATTGCCATTGCAACAAGCCTAAACTCTGCTTGGGTTTGGTCTTTCTTCAAACACCATCTGCCACAGCAATAGTCTGTGGAGATTTAAATTTACTTTTTTAATGCCAACTTGATAGTTGCTGGTTTTACTATTCAATTTTCTTTATTTCTATGTGAACATAAATAATGAAATGCAACTCTTTATTTATCAGTTACATGGATATAGTACTAAGAAACCTTGTGATCCCTGGGGCTCCCTCAAGCAAGGGGAACACAGTCATTTCTTAAAAATGTATAATCTAAGAGAATATAATCCATAATCTTTTCTGGTGGAAGCTGTGAAAGGACTGTTTGAGATTAATAACACTGCAATAGATCACATTGGGAGAGAATGTCCTTTTTCTCTTTTTCCTCTATTGACTTAAGGACCAAAATATTTTAGTTCTTTTGAATGTCATCTTGGTTAACTGTTCAGAAATACAATTTTTTAAATACTAGCATGTTTTCACAAAAAAAATTTTTTTACACCCTTGCTTTTCCATTCAGCATACTTAATCTTGCAAATTGTTCTGCAGTGCAAGCCCTCATCCAAGGAAACAAAACCACATTGTAAAAAGAGCTGCTTCAGTGAAAAAAAAACTGGGGGAATATTTCTTTCTGTCTTCCTGGAATGGACTTTCCATGAATCACTATTCATTTTGGGTCATTTATGGAACGAGCTCAGTTTACTATTGACCTTAGCTATTATTCCTGTTGCAGATTTTAAGGTTAAGTAGATACTAGTCTTTTGCACACTGCTAATACATATTTGAGTATCACATATAGTTCAGTTACACTTAAGCATTTATGTTTCAATATATGCTTGTCAAAAGGAAGCAAAAGCATCATATCACTATTACAGCATCTTCACAGCGATGTTTTACTGAACCTGTTTCCTAATTTCTTGATGCAGCTATCCATAACATAGCTTAATGGGATGATCAAACTGTGAAAAATAAAAATGGGTAGTTAGGTATAAATCCTTCTACTTCTGACCTTGCCATGGACTTGGGTGATTCATAGCTTGAAGGCCCTGCTGCAGAACTGGTTACAGGTAGCAGATGCATCTATTTTTTTTGACCAGAGAGTAATAATGCCATAGGTTCAAAAGATGTCACAGGAAATCCTGCAGACTTCAGGTGGAATAGGGAGTACTTAACTCACCTAGGAAGCAGGCCTATTATAAGTCAGACGTTGGGTACCCAAAAGCTACAGTATCCAAAAATTATGATTGCTGTTGAAAAGTTGCCCTCTATTGCCCCCATGCATCAATAAAAGATTACTGTGTAGTACTGTGAGTGCTCTGACACCTTGGTCAAGTTTATGAAGAATATTTTGATCATATGAACAGTATAGTGGAAGATATGAAAATAATTATAATCAACATTGCAGCTCTTATGACTAGCTACTTTTTTATTCTAATAGTCTGTATTTTATTTTCTCTGATGTCTTCCAGAATTAGTTTATTTAAAAGGTATTTTTCTTCCAGTCCTTTATCTTTATTCTTAGGGGTTGGAGTTTACAACATTAATTTAGTCTCTCTCTCTCATGTTTTTCTCATCTTATTTTAGTAATAACAAATTTTCCTCAGGAATGAAGCTTTAATGTCTTTTAACGATGTATCATTTACAGAAGAGTGCTCTGGTTGTAGCATATCCACTTCTGGTTTAATTAGACTGCTGCTCTTCTAGGTTCCTTTCATCTTTCAAAATATATTTTTCCCTTGCACTTCTTCTATCTGGTTTCTAATTTTCATGGGAGTTGAAGAGCTTGCCCACTTTTAATATTCTTTGGCTTCAGAGAGCTTGTATACTAGCTCACAGATAACAAATGCTGGTAACAAACACACATGCTCAGCAAGCTCAGCTATTTGTTTTTCCATGGAACAAAAGAAAAAAGAAACATGCATGAGGAATAAAGGAGAGGTTCTTTACAATAAAAGAGAGAGAGAGTTTGAATTAATTGAATTATTTATTTGGTAGTCCATTCACATCTACACTAACATAAACTTTATCATGTTTTTTTTAACCCTGGAGAGTAGCCATATGCTATAACATTAATGAATTTCTCCACATTTTTGAATGTGCTTTGAACACAGTGTTTATGCTAATCTCCCAAGTGTCTGTTGATCATGATCTTCATTTTCTTAAGAACATCCAGAGCCACACTTTTCCCTCTCTTTCATGGTCAAGATGAAGCATCTGCTGCCTGCCATCTTCATTATCATCATAAAGAATGAGAGTTTAAAAGCTAGAAGGCTAGCGAAAGTGTGCAGCATGCACTTGAGAGATAAGTGTCCTGGAAAACTGGCAACCCTTGTGTGTGCAGTTTTTTCTGGGCTAACTTTCCTTCTCTCCCCCTGCCTTTTTTTTTCTTTCACAGAATTAGCTTCGGCAGCAGTATTGTACAGATGATTAGTGCATGACAAATAGGTTGTTTGTTTGTTTGTTTGTTTTTTAACTGAGAACTTTTATTCCATCTTCATTTTTTTAAAAAACCAAGGTTCTCCAAGGAAGGGGGAAGAACAAATGATTTTTAGGTTCTGAGTCTTCCAAATTTCAATTCTCTGTGATCTAGGTGAAAAATTAGATCATGCACATTTCAAAGATTTTTAGCATTTCTTAAAGTATTGATGGTTTCACTTAACAAACAGGAGGAGGCTGACTGAAGAAAGGTTAATACCGTTTGAGTAGTGGAAAACATAAATCTACTCGTTCCCACAACACTCTGTTAATCAATGGCTCGTATTCAGTTGAAGCCAATTTACTCTAAACTTATAAGTTTTTATGGCAGAAAAAGCAAGATTTAACACCCAGAGAACCACATTTCTTTACTTATTTTAAAAATATTGACAAATAATTTGAGATTAATCTCTACCTTTTTTTTTATCTTTATTATTGACACAACTCTAAATTACTGAATTAAGACTGGCAAATCTGGACAGCTTTGATCTTTGGTCAGTGAATCCAAATTGTCTAGTTAAAGTCAGGGTTTCACTGCATTTTGTACAAAGATGCAGTAGGAGATTATTTAGGAATAAACACTTTCTAGAGGAAAAAGAAGACAGAAAGGTGGAAGCAGTCTCTGCTTCACAGAAAGGGAACTGAAGCAGAGATGTGGTGATTTATCTAGAGTTACTCAGCGGTTAGCAAGAGAAAGCAGCAACATCCTGCGTCTCAGTGTGCTCCTCCCTATAGGGCCATCTTCACAGAATTATTCATGGCACATGGAAAGAAAACAAAAGTCTAAAAAATGTGGAAGGCACAGTTTTGCCCAGGCTTTATAGAACGGAAAATGTCTCCCAACACTCTTTCTCACTTTTTTTTCTTTGGAATGGGGCAATTCTAGAATGAATTCTACATAGAATTTCTGTATTTCATAACAACACTTAAAATTATATTTAACCAATCTCGGGCCAGATTTTTTTCCCTCTTTTTATGCACAATTATAGAAAAAAAAAATGTTAAAACATTTTATGAAAAATTTCCATCAGTTTGGATAATCCTTTCATAGATGCAACATCACAGAAATTTGTTTCTGATAAAAGACACACAATAGGACTGTTGCTTTCCAAATGCAGTCTGTTTCCAACCATTAATGGCTACCTGAATTAAGGTGGTTGCTGTCCCCAGATTTCAATTTTAATGAGAAAATTGTCATACTATTTTTTTACATATGAGCTAGATATAAACAAATCCTTTCTTTAAGTTAATCTTTGAATTATTGATAATAGTGCTTTGCACAGCTTTTAAAAATCACTCTAAAACAGTGAATCTTATACAATTCAGTCTCATTGGTGCTATAAGTTTTCAGAGGAATTGAGAATAATTTATTTTTTTTAAGAATAAAAAACCCAAACCACACCAGTATCATTTCATTTGATTAATTGAAAGTTAATAGTTGGAATCAAGGTTGTTTCTGAAGTCCTAATGAGTAGACTGGAATTGAGCAAGAATATACTATTTTCTAATATTGCTTAAATATGTTACATATATTTTCTTCAATATTCGGAGGCTAGATGATCCTTTCAGTAGAGCTATGCCAATTTATGTCAGGACACAGAACAACTTCTTACTGTATGTGCTAGATTGTAGACAATTACTGGTCATAAAATTTCATTTTCACTAGTTCAGTTGCAAGGTGCAAGTGAAGACAGAATGTATTCCTGTCTATACTGTATTCATCCAAGAGCAAGAGTGACTTAAAATAAACAGATAAGCTACATTAACATGACCTGAACAAATAAGAAGAAGTTATTGCTCCAATTGTTATATATATTAGCAAACCATTCCTTGATCTTGAAAGTGCTTTTCTTTCAGACTGCTGGATGACAGGATGATGGCAGATGGCTCTTTTTGAAATGTCCAGCTTCCATTACTCATGCCTGATGGCAGCCACTCAGTGTCACATGATACTTTTACATCAACAGAATATTAATAATCAACTTTATCCCTGCCCATGGCAGGCAGGATGGAACTAGATGATCTTTAAGGTCTTTTCCAACCCAAACCATTCTATGAGTCTATGATTCTAACTTCATCTATGAATTTTTATCTAAATGAACACTTCTAATTTGGCTACTTATGATTCAGGAACACTGTCTCAAGTAAACAACTCTGTGGTGAAGTAGACGCTAAAAGGACTTCAACTAATGCCATTGATATTGCCCAGTTCAGTGCATTTGCCTGAGATTTCCAAATGTTTGGCATGTACAAGTCTCAAAAATGTGGTCACTCCACATTTGCTGGCAATGTGTTCACGTAAATCCAAGATAACACATGCAGTTCACATGCCTATTTCCTATTCAGAAAGAAATATAGGGACTCTAAATAGCTATACATCCTCCTCTGCTTTTAGCGTATTAAAAAAAAAATCCACGAAGGAATGTCATAATTTGGAAATCAATGCCCAATATTGTTATACCTAAGTCTAGGAACTGTGTTTTTCCTCTCTTAAAGTGAAGAGAAATTACATTGATTTCATAAATTTAGATGATTTAAATAAATTTTAATTCTTTCATGTTATCTGCAAATATTATGAAGATGATGTAAAGAAACATGAGAACTAAGTGCAAAATTCTTTACTTGGTAAGTCTATTTCTGAAATCGGTTGATGTTTTATTTGTATGGAGAGTCTAGGACTGAACAAAAAAGAACTACTTATTAGGTCATCCTGTACATCTCATTAGGAAAAGATCATTGCTTAGAGGTATTTTCTAAGTGTCTGATTATCAATGACTATAGATACATTTAGAAAACTATAAGTTTTCTGCTTTATATCCTCATGTGCCTGCTGAAAGAGTTTACCTCGCAACCTTCAATACAGTATTTTCTCAGTTTTTCCCCTTTAGCATAACTTCAAATTAAATATTATCAGAGTAGCAGATAAAAAGGACAWAAGAGGAAGCTGAGTGACCTAGAAAATATTTTGAATGGGAATAGTTTTTGTACAGAGATAAGAAAACAAGTATTGCACAGCCTGGTCTTCACCCATTTTGCAGTCAGTAGAAAACTTAATTTTGGTGGGAAAGGATCTGTTCCATTACGTCAGTGTATTTCAGCTAAGCTCATTAGGACAGGTATTGATGACTCTGCAATCTGTGCTTTTCATAAACTCACTGAAGAATGATTGGAAACTAAGGAAAATTCCAGAAATTTACACAAATCCTATTGTACTATATCACTCTGTGTATAAGAATTTAAATCCCATGTGAGTTATAAAAAATACAGAATCATTTTACTGATCTAATATGCAGAAATTGTATATTGCATTTACACAAGAATATAGATGTCTGTCAAAATAGTAATAAATGCTTTGAAAAAAAGGATAAAACCAGATGTTAGAAAGTTTATCAGAAAACTGATAACGGATACAAATTTAATGAATTCTTTTCTGGCATTTTCCCATAAACCACTTTTTCTTATTTTGATCTTATTTCCTGTATAATCTTAATCATGTTTCTACTCAAGACAGTGTTCAAATACTTGCATAACAGTGCATGTAAGATGGTAGCAAAGTTATTTTAAGGACCAGAGTCCTTTTCACTGTGCCATCCAACCAACTTGGTCAGTTCTTCTACTTGTCTAATTTCTATATAATGCCATGCAAATGAGACAGTTTTCAACATTTGAGTCAAAAGCCAATTTCCTCGTGGTCAGTGTTCACTTCTAGGGTTTTGAACTCTCATGCTGAAAAAGAAATTGAACCTGGTGCTACCCAAGTTGAACAATTAAATCCTGACATGTGCTAGACACTGCTATGGCCATGGCTAAACTACATTTTTTAGAGTATACTCTGTATTCTGAACACATCTCTCAGATGAAGGCCTATGAGAGCACAAAGCGTTGTTCATCTGTAGATCCTAACAGGGCTTGAGGTATTGAATTCTGCTAATCATAGAGCTGTTTGACTCTGCCAGGGCTGAAACATCCCAAAGTAAGTGCTGAAGTTGTAGTTCTGTGCTGAAAATTCTGACACCTTCAGACTTTATTTGCTTTTAGGATTAGATGGCAACTTGGAGATTTTAAATTTATGTCATCTAATTAGAGTGCTATTTAGTTATTTAAGGATGATTTAGTTACTGGGAGCAAATGAAAGGAGGAAGGAAGCAGGGAGAAGAAATTTTTCTAGGAACATATGATGGGTTACAAGCTTTGCAAAATAGAAGTATAAATGTATTTCTACACTTCACAATGTGACTATCCCTAAGGGAGAAGTGCTTACATAAAGTGTGTACATCAAAGGACTCTGTATACTCTAGAATGCATTTCCCTCCTCTCGCAAATGCCACTGGTGCAAGCCTCTGTATTTTCTTCTCACTCTTTCTTTCCCCCTTTTTTCTGTCATTTCTTTCTACCTTCACATCTGTCTTTATCCTTCCTTTTTCTGCCTACTTGATTGTTTATGTTTCTTTAAAAGCTCAGTGACTGGAATATGAAGACAAGGGATCTTGCTTATGAGAGTGTGGTGTTCTGAAATAACCATCATTGCTTTTGCAGATAGAACCATGGCAGTCCTTGCGTTATGTATAGACAGACTAGATCTGGTAAGTGCACTGGTTACAACTCACAAATCCGACTGGAATAAGCAGAAGCAGCTAATCAGCTCATCTTGAGTTAAGAAACAGTTTTATTCCTCCTGTCTAAATCTTTGCAAAATGCAAAATGATAGGCAGGTTTACTGGCACTGGTGCTTCGATCCATTGATCTCTTGTTAAAGGTTGTGAAGTCAAAACTAATGGAAGTGCAGAAAGGCACAAAGTGAAACAGGTTATTATTTCATGAGTAGCTGTATACAGTGGAAAGTTTCACTGATTTCTGACTTCTGGGAGATTCGGAAGGGTAAGCTCAAGGACAAAAAAACAATAAAAAAACCTCCAAACAAGCAATGCACTACAGCAAATGTCAAAGTTCTGATGTAGCAGAAAAATCAATCTAAAAATCACACCAAAAATACACAACAAAAATATCTGTCAGAACTTTTGTACAGGGCATAGGCATTTCAGCTCAGAGCTTGCAACCAGGGGCATTTAAGGATTCATCTCTTGAATGGCAAGAGACTATAATCTTGCAAATGGTTTTGATAGGGAGCTGCACATATCTGAACTGTCCCAACAACTCATCAGGGACTGAATTGTTACTGAGACAAAGATTCAGCCCTTCTTCCACTGCTCTGGCAGACCGTTACCCTTGTGCCCTTTTGGGAGAACAGCTCAGAGCATCTCTACTTGGCTGGTGAGAGAGAGAAATTGAGCTTTCTGTCCACTTGGTCACTGTGGGCAAGATTTGGCGAACAATCACCACAGACTTGGTGAAACAGTAAACTAGAGGGTGTAGTCCTTATTGTCTTTACTGAGTAAAAGTTGTCATACAGGATGATGGATAATTTCTTGTACTAGATCTGAGTCTAACACTGACCAGTAAAAGTTATTTTTATACTACTGAGTTGGAAACACCTCATTTTGCAGCGGTGTGCTAGTCACCCACACTGCACACCCCTCTCTATACATGAGCTAAACAGTTCCCTTGAATGAGAAATTGGCAACTATATTTTATCCTACCAAATGCTACACTTCAAATGGCTATAAATAGAGGCAGGTGCAGCTCTTGGCATGGCCTTCCAGCCCCAGTGGGAGTCTAGACACCATCGGCAGCAAGAGGTGGCTGCAATTCTGTGCTGTGGATAAAAGTCAGACCCTGACTTGGTAGTTTTGTGTGGCACATGAACATGTTCATCAGCTGCAAGATGTGCGTGGTACAGTCAGACTGGGGGCTGAAGGTGTAGCCTGTCTGCCAAAGCCCGAGGAACAACTGAAAGGGTCTTGTGCCACGGTTTGCTTCTGCCAAAATGCAAAATGATGTGAGCACTGTGACTGTTGTTCACAGGAGGTACAGCATGGAATATATTCCCAGGATATACTGAAATGAGAAGGTTGAACTGCACATATAAATCAAGTTGGGCTTATCTGTAACACCCTCCTAAATTTTGTTATGTTAGTTCTGCTAAAGTGCATGCTTCTTTGCTCTGTAGGCGCAGTCATTGTTAAATTACAAACAATATAATTTCATGGTAATTGTGATTCCATTCCAATGTAATTATTAAAGAACAATGATTCCAAGGAGTTTCTCTAGCAAACAAAACTACCTCTGGCTTGATGACTTTTGACAAATTTATAACATTCATTTGATAGAACATAAAAACCCTAAAAATAGTGGACTGTACAACTAGAATGAAATTGGAATCAGTAATTCAGTCAAGCTTATTCACACAGCAGAAGACAAACAAAAAAATCTTTGCAAACTAAAAGCAATCCAATTAAATCCAGCAACCAGTCTATGTGATTTAGTTTGGCAATCTTAATTGCAATATATTAGTCTTAATTTTGTTTTCTTACTCTGTCATGCTACCTGAGATCCCTCACACAGTCAAGAATGCCACAGTGATCAAATAAATTAAAAATACCCCAGATACACAGAGGCCACTGCTGACATAAACTGTTAATAATGAAAATATGGACCAACAAAGGAAATACTGTGATGTAGTATGTGTCTGAAAGCGTATTGATTCTCCAGTACATTAATCCTTTACACTGAAGAATTATTGTCAAAGAATGAGTCACAGGACAAAATATAAGATGTATTTTTCACTGTTCTCATTTACAATATTTTTAAAAAGTGATTAATGTATTTTTGATTTATTATATTTTAATTTAACACACTTAAGTCCAAAGCATGGGATCTTTCTCAGAGAATATTACATACCAACTGATCACAGTGGTATTTGGTATAGAAAATTTAGCAAAATATTTATATACACATATACCTATATCTATAAATGCATATACATAAAAGACAGAAAGGCAATAAAAACTCATCTAATTATAAAGAGGTGTTTAGATACTACAGACAAAGAAGGTTTTTTTGGAATGGAGACAATGAAAGATGTCTAGAAGAGGAAGTTGCACATCCATTATCTTATAAATTGGCACAAAAAGAAAAACACAGAGAAAGGCTGTGTATGTCATCTGAGTTTATGACTTTCAGTTTAGTTGTTCTTCTTCCTTACTAAATTAACGTAAAATAAGACTGATTGTGTGAAGTTACTCCGTATTGCCCTTTGCAAAGATTTAATGAAAACTGCTAAGATTCACACCTTACATCATTGCCATTTTCTCATGGAAAAAATTCCATGCTGAATTGCATTTAATAGAAATAATGCAAGTGGTGGTTTTGCAGCAAAAATAATGATTAGCTTAGTAAAAGTGCAAATGCAAAAGGTGTTGTTAGATGTCAAAAACTCCCTTGAGAACTCAGGGGGTTCAAGTGTCCTCCTCAAAGTCTTACTGCATTCCAGAGATCCTTCCTGAAGATCAGCACTGACCAAAGATTCACTAACCAGCACTTCCTCCTTTGATTTCTGTGATACTAGCTCTCCATATGTCGTCTCAGACAGCTGAAATGGGAAGACCCTCTAATATCTTTGTCATACTTTGGTGAGGCTGGATGCTTGCTGAAGGATCCCAGTGCTCCGGTTTCTAAATTCTCCATGCAACTATTTGGGAAATAATTTCTTGTAATTCAATTACCTTGAAGTCTCACTTCAAATAAAAAATTAAAAAGCAAAAAGTATTTTGCTTTATCTACTTTTGTGAGATACAATTGGAAAAAACTTTTTGTTTCCTTCTCTTGTCTGTTTCCATTGGACCTGCAATTGACTCACAGATTTCTATATTTAGGCATACTGTGCATCTAGGGCTACGCATCCTGGGGAGACTGCTTCTCTGATAGAGCACATAGCTTTTGAACACTTCTGGAGTCTTTTCAGATACCAATAATCTCACTTGTTCCTTTCTTTGTGTTATTCAGATATTTCAACTGAGCAGGATGGCAAGACAAAGGCTTTGTTTTCATTGGTGGCTCAGCTGATCTTATGGCTCTCCGTGGCTGCAGCCCCCAGCCACTGCTCCTGGCTGTGGTCCCAGTCTGCACCACAGGCTGGGTCCTTCTGTGAGCTGACTGAACTCAGCTTCTTAAGTCAGGGTAACTTAGTGGGAGCACAAGGGAAGGAGTTGGACTTGTTACATCAGTGAGATGATGGTAGGTTTGCTCACCCTGCCTTGTCAGCCTTAACAGTCCACTGAGCTGGAAAAAGGAAATATCTTCTTAGGTTAGGTGCCACCTTCTGGTGCTTGACTGACCCACTCACAAAGAGCACTTTCCCCACTTCAGTGACCAAGGTAGAGATTTCATGAAAGAGGCTACAAAGAACCCTGAGGGAAAGTTGTATGTGTGGCTTTTTCATACTTTACGCACAACATCCTTGGATACCAGCATTTCCTAAGACTTCCCCTATAAGTCATCTTTTCCCACTTGTTCTAGTTTTTCCTTACCTGAAAAGACCTACTCAGCCTTTTAACCTGCTGAACTTTATAGTCCTCAAGGAGCCGCTCTACTGTAAGGATGAGTCAAAAAATAGTTATTCACAGTCTCTGACAGTTTACTGTAGGGCACAGCCTCAAGATTATATACAAGTAAAGGTGCTGATTCTATAAATTCTGTACAGTAATACTAAATATAAGGTTATGATGCACATTAATTGACTTGGGCTGGAGAAATCATGTAAACGAGTTAGAATTTTTCCAATAATTTTTTTGAAAATATTTTTAGCTGCAAATCAGAATAGCAGTGCTTCATACTGATATTAGTGTATATTTGTATATTGCCTTTCTATCTATTTAATAGAGTTAAGGCTATCAGATCAAATGATCATGTCAGTTTAGGATTTAATAATGAGTTAGCAATAGCTATAATATTTTCTGGGAAGTGGAATTATAGCTTTTTGCTGGTATTTCATGAAGTTATTTATTCTACTTGTATCGTATTGTTTACTTAACACATAATCAATATACATTTAAATATATGATAGTGAAGATTGTACAATTAATCAGAAACCACAGAATATGAAARGAAAAAAATAAGATTACCTAGAAAACATTTTCACCTGCAAAATACCATGAATTACAATTATCTAAATGACTTTCAAAAATATTTAATAGTGTAAACACAATTATAATATTAATCACAACTTCCACACTGCATGTGCCCCGTTCAAAACCTTGAAATTTTTTTCTAATGGCAATTAAATTGCTGAAATTTAATAAGACATATTTGGGCTAGTGAATTGTACCCTAGATCAGTATTTCTTACTATATCATTTGACAGATATTTTCAACAATGGCTAATGCTAAAGGCCTTGTTACCCAGAATCTTGGGAGAATGTGGTATACTGTTGTGGTATTTCTGGCAGTGAAACAGAMCCTGCTCCATTATGTAAGGGGAAATTTGATCGGAATAAAGACAAAATAGGAACACTTGCAATTTCAATTCTAATAATAAAAAAATATGGTTAGATCAAAACCATCAATAGGCAGTGTCTTGCTATTAACTTGTGGTGTTTGTTCATTTGTTTTTCTAACCTTTCTATTCCAACTGAAGTTTCAGTATTTTGAATTTTGTATCAATTCAGGACTGAATTGAAATATAAAAACAATTGGAATAGTCTAGTGGAATATCATTGTGGCTGATAAAAATCTTTTTTCAGGTGAGGTCAATTTAAGCTGATGAATATTAGTCCTCATATTGCTCCATTCAAGAACAATCAAAAGGGACCTAACGGAACTCCTATAGCTCAAAACTAGAGACAGTTCTTCTGGCTAAATGTGTGGATGTCTGCCTCTACAGTGAGCAAGGCACTGTAGGCTCGGTACTCTTCCCTAAGGTAGCACACTCTTCTCGACCTTCTTTACAACACTCTTTCTGTTTGCATTTCATTCAAGACCCACATTTCCCTTCTCACTGCAAGGACTGTGATTTGGTTTCCTGAAGTCCAGATCTCTCCAGTGCGTAACAGCCTCTGCTGTTAGGATTAATGGTTAATTGTAGCCTAGTGCTTTGGTTCCCTCTTTAATGATAGTTCATTTCTGTCATAACCTTGACTGCAGAGTCAAAGAGAAGGTGACAAATCCCAGACTTAAATCACTTCAGCCTCTAAATAAGTGGGTTTTAGACTGCTTTTGGTGTTTTTTTTTGGCAGCAGCTGTTCACTGTTTCTCTGATTTAATAATAGCTGACAAGAAATACGTTTCCTAAGACCRGTGTATCTCGGATTGTCCCAATTTTCCAGTTATGAGTGCTAAATTAAATGAATTGGATAAGTAAGTTGATGATACTCCATAGTCTTCTTCAATTCATACAGTTTTTCTTTCTCATGTTTGGATAAACAGAGATGCAGTTTTCCTGTGGCTATTCAAAATCTTTGTACCTTTTACAGGGGGAGCAACTATGACTCTCTTAATAGGAACTACTCTTAGTTGCTAGCTTGGTTTTACATATGAGATTACACCTCCCCACTACAGTGGGCCCACTGTAGTTTTGCTCGTATTTTGGTGGCCTATCCAGCAATTCAGGATTCCTGTACTAAATAACACAACAAACTATGTTCTTTCTTAGCTGAAGAAGCTGAGAAAGTGTGGGCAGTATATAATGACCCATATCTGAGGGATGATGAAAACAAACTCTTGGAACCCAACTGGTCTTTATTAGAGGCAATCTGGCTCAGGTACTGGTCCTGAATGTGTGCTATGAACATAAGCCATCCGTGTTCTCAAATGTGGCTGTCAAGAAAATATATGAAAACGAGCAGATTAAGATTTGAAAAAAACACCAAAGTCATAAAATACTTCAGTTTCGCTGGTGGGGCTAAGAGAAAATGGTGTTCTGCTAGTTATGCCTTCTTGACGGCCTTGAGCCTCACAAAGACCATAGCAAACTGAGTAACAAAACTTTTTAGCTAGTGGCCCGTAGTCATTATTATGGATGTGATAAACATCTTTTCAGTTATTGGATGAACTGATGATGATGGCTACACTGAGAATGGGGATTATTGATCAGTTTATTTGTTCATTTTATGACAGTGTCACAACAGCGACTCGCACTGGTTTGGACAGTTCACCTTAATATCCTGAGCCAGGTTCCCCAGTGGGCTTCACCAGTTAGAGCAAACACAGTTCCTTGCTGGATACTACCAGATATGCTGAATTAATCAAGGAATCTCCAGCCCAGCTCAGCAAACACCACCATTCTGATAACAGCACCTAGTTATTTGTATCACTAGGTCAGACCAAATCATGATAATGGATCTTCTGGATGTTATCCAGAGCCTGTGCCTAGTGGTAGAAAATAAGGTACATGTGGTGGTATGCCCTGTCACATGACTTATCAGAACTCCATGGATGAACAGAAGGGGCTGATCCACCATGGCTGAACAGAAATGGAGTCAATGGTTTGATATAATCACATATCAGTTAATATTCCATGATTCTATCATCTCTCTCACCTATCAGATAGTATTATCTAATTTTTTTTAGATATCTTTGGTTTGCCTGGAATATTTTCAGTACAGAGTGAGTGATGTTGGAAAAACTGATAGTCCCACCCATGGTGTGGAATGCTCAGAAATTCAGCAGTAGAGTCATCATCATTACTGAAAATGTTGCAATGATCCCAGGAGGGATATTATTATTCCTCCATTTTGCTCCTCAGAGATGCTGTCCTATAACCTCCAAATAATATTTTGGTTTTATTTTTACGAGAAATAAAATCCAATCTGCATTCTGAAGTATCAGGCAGCAGCTTGCAAATATTATAATACCTTTTTTATTTACAGATGCTGTAGGTAATAGGTACTTCAGGTTTAGTAAAGTACATGATTGCTTTTTAAACTGAGCATTTTTTCATAATAATGCATTGTAAATAAATTGTTGTACTGTAAAACATCACCACTCTCTCACAAGCCTCTAAAGTCCTTAAAAGCACTCACTCTTATTTGGCTTTTAAAAACTAGCTATTAATATTTACATTTGTGACTGTGCACAAATACATAAAATCATCGTAAAAGCCAGAAGTTTAAGTGCCTGCCCTTCCATTCACCAGGTCAGAAAGAACTTTTAGATCTGTCTCAGAGGATTTCTTGCTATTACAAATATGAAACTAGGATGTTAAAATGAAAAAGAAGCAAATTTAATAATAATAATAAAAAATACTTGCAAGGGACAGAGCTCAGCTTGATGGCTCCAGAAAGTGGAAGGAGATTATGTTAAAGCATAAATGGAGTTTTAACATTTTTAAATCCAGAAGGTCTAATCTAATCTAATCCTTTTCAATCCAATTTTTTTAATGCAGCCTAGACATCAGATTAAAGCTTGCACTTTTCTTTTTTAGGCCGTTGCAAACAGAATCAGCATCTGTGCTGCCTTTCTAATATTCAACATTTCAAAAGAGATTTTAAATAAGTCAAAACTATATTTATGAAAAATAGGCAAAGAAAAAGCTATAAATTGGATACCAGGTATCTTATTTCTATTTTAAGGTGGAAGAAATTATAATTCCTTTTGGTAAATATGCCTTTTCTGGTAAATGAAATAACTAAAAAGAAAAGAAAAAAGAAGACGATGACCCTATTCCTGAGCTCACATAACACTATAAATGCAATAGTTACACAGGAAGAGTTTTTTGGTACAATAATTCCTTTTTTTTGTAAGTGATTTGATGCCAATAGCTGTATAAAATCAATAATTTGAATTTTATCTACTGAGTTTTCTAAGACTGATGCTAATGCAATATATCTGTAATCAGATAGAAGGCCTTGTTTTCTTTCTATTGTTTTTCTGATTTATAGATGCTGCTACATTATTGTACATTTTGAATTTCAAGTGAATCTTAAGTCCTTGCAAAATGCAAAATAACATACTCTGGATTACCATGTCCCATAGTAAATACAGCATCTCTCCTGCCAGTACAAAGATTTTCAAGCTCTCGCTTGCCTGCTGCACCAGTCACATGGTAAACTACTCATTGCTGATGTAACAAATCTATCTTGTTGAGTCATCCTTCTTTTAACACACTTGTTTCTCCAGAGCAAATCTGCAATATTCTATGTGAACTTTTCAGTTAGATTAGCAAGTTCTTAGGTGTTGGGGTAAAAAAGTTAAAACACTGATAGAAAGATGACCACCATGTATATCTATTAGAATATAATTCTTAAAACACTCAGGCCTGGCTCTGCTCCTGGTAAACTCAATGACAAAAGTCACAGTGGGATTGTCTCTAGCAGGAAGTCAATTAAGTTAGCAATGAATATTTTGAAGATCCCACCTGTAAATGTTAGAGTTTTCCTACTGTTTTGAGATTTGTGGACCCTCTCAAAAATTTGTAGCGGCAGGGCAGAATCCTTTAGAAATGCCATGCATGTAAATGTGAATTTGTTTTTCTTATACTACTTTAGTAGATCTTCTAGACATAATTTTGGGGCTCCTTCTACAGTTCAAAGAGTCTACTGGATTGGATGCGACCGAGTGGAACCCAGACTCCACTGAAAACAAGCAGAAAACCTCTAGACTTTTTGTTAACTTCACAATAACATTTTTATTCTACTGACAATATCTCAGACTAGCTTTGTTTAAAGCAGCATCAATGAGCTGTGGCGGACAGTCATGGAAGTGGTTTGTGCTATTCTGAATTAGTAGTTATTCAAAAAGAATGAGCACTGATGTGGACTCCAAGTGTAGATAAAGAGGTATGAATAAGCACATTCAGAACAGCCTGAGTGGTCTGAACATACACATAAGTAGCTTTAAGCCTTCATGTTGTTGACAAAAAAAATAATAATAAGCACAGTTTGGCATATTGTAAGGCATTTTCTTTTACAAAGAGCACAAATTTTGACTGCTTAGAATAACATGTTGGACTCAAGAAACCTTTTTATGTCAAAATTGAAGATAATGACGAATGATTAAAACACACTATGAGTCACCACAAAATCTTGCCTCTAAAGACAGCCTGAAATGAACCTTCAGTGTCTAATTCTGAAGTCAGGATCAGTCTGGTGACTACCCTAAGGACTGCCTAATTCAGGATTCATTTATCCTTTCTGCCTTTTGTATAACACCCTATAATTAATCATGTTCAGGATCATATAAACAGTATACAAGACAAAAGAAGTGCTGAGCAGTGTTTAGAAGTGCATATGCAGCAATTAATCAGGATGTACCGTATTCCGCACCCTTTTTTCAAGCATAAAGAGGACTGCAGATGAGCAGAATTTAACCCACGCTTATACTTTGAGAGAAGAGCTTTCATATCACTTCCAGAATCTCAGGTTCTCTCCAAAGAGGACATTTTCACTCGATGATGCCAAGTGCAGTTTTAAGATTGTTTCGTGTAGGACCATTTTCTGCTATGTCCCAATGAAAGGAGCGCACCTACCTAGACAGGAGAAGCAGTCAAACATGCATCCAGCTGCTCTTAGTATTAAGTTATTCTAACATTGATATTGCTGGGCACATGAGAACACTTATAGCAAATGCATCTTTTAAATCTTCCTGTATTTCAGTCCATTTCTACAACGAAAGCCAAAATGTCAGTGTGCTGTGTGTATGAATGCCAAAATGTCAGTGCAGTTTGTTTAGTGACAGATAGGAAAAGCAGGGGGCCCTTGATGTTATTCAATATTATGAGTGATTTTCTCACGTTAGCAGCCCCTGCTGACTCTGTGCTGTTCTTTTGAAGGTGTTGTTTTCATGGATGCTACCAACAGATACCAAGAAGAGAGAAGGGGAGGTGGGGGAGGAAATAATAGGGACACTGAAATAAGTGGTATCTAAACCTTAAGAGAAGCCAAATTCTTGGAAGGATTTTGGCAAAAGGCCTTTTATGGTCTCATCTGCCTTTCTTTTTTCTTTCTCCTCCTCCTCTCCATATGCTTTCCATAAACTTTCCAATTATTTTGAGATAAAGCTAACAAGAAGACACACTTAAAGAAATAGCTCACTGCTGATAAGGGTAGCACAGAGGCTGGGTTGCATGTGATTGGTGATAGCCATGCAATAATGAGTGAAGAACAGAGAAAATCCTGCCCCATCTCTGCTGTGGTGCCTAAACAACACAGCACTCCTATTGCTCCAAGGGATTTTTTTTTTTTTTGGCAAATATTTCCTGGCTTTGCTTGAGCTGTCCATGTAACAGCCTGACATAGATGAGACAAAGGTATAAGGTACAAAGAGAAGAGCAAGTTCAAAAAATCTAATGCAACCATGTCATTTATCTCCACCTTTCTCTGCAGGGAGTTACAGACAGTATTTCAGCAAACTATATAGTAACTACTGCAGTGGAACTTCATCATTTGGCAGCAGGTTGTCCTTCATGTCTTTCCTCTCCTTAAACATTCCCTGCAGCACCAGTCTTGCTATCTGGGCTAACAGCTAAAGCCTGCCAGATAGAGTTTTCCAAGAACACACCAAAAAATAGGCATTTCTGTGACTTTTCTTCCCAGCTTGTTCTAAATGCTGTTTTCAATGTTTTTGTTATGTGCTAAATATACTTGTGAATAGAGCTAGGATAATTCTTTATCTAAAGTTTTTTACTAGTAGCTGAAAAATGCAAACTCATTCCTGTAAAAAGAGTCTGAACTTGTGCCAAGTTAGTTGAGTCCTTTCAGCCAAAAAAAAACCTTGGAAAAAAGAACAAAATTCCCTTCCCTTCAGCACCCCAGTACATTCTGGACTAGCATCACTAGAATTGCAGCAGCTTAAAAGCAGTCACATAAAGCAGGCATAGCAAATATCATCACTTTGGCAAACTCTGAATGCACAGAGCTGGGGGGAACTGAGCTGGGGGAACTGAGAAAGCTTCCCATATCTCACCCCAGATGTGTACACACTGGCCATATTAAGACTCCATTCTGGAATGAGTGTGTGCACCACAACCTGCTTTAACTGGAAGAAGACCCGAGTAAACAAGGAAACAGAGACTTTAATGCATTTGAATTGGCCCTCTGATGGGGGAATCAAAGGACCAAGAGTTTGGACTGCACCTGGAAAGATAAATCCATCCTATAGTTTAGACAAAGCTCTTAAAAAGGAGGATGCTGTAATGCTATCATAGCACTGACAGCTGTTACTACTGAAGCTTCTCAAAAGCCAGCTAAAATGCAGACTTACCTGGTCCAGCTTACGCACTACATTTTTTTTTGTTAGCACACTTTTAAAAACAGTACAAATAAGCTCTAAAACATTTTACTTCACGTGTGAGAAAACACACTGGTCAGATACTATATGAAAAAGAGACGATATATTTTAAGGTGCAGCAGCTTAGATTATACATTTAAATTATCAAAATAAAATTCAGTTAATGTTTGGAGGATTCCCTAACATTGGTTTAGTGGGTGCATGTGTGTTGAAACTGCCTGGGGGAGGAGGCAAGATATGGATGTATTTAGACCTTTCTATCAGGTAAAGTAACACAGACCAGTTTTGTATTTGTTCTAAATTACATTTTACAGAGGCATAGCAGCCTCTGAGTTAGGGGAGTGTAAACTCTCATAGTTGCTAACTTGTTTATATCTACATTTTCTTCATTTCATGTGAATAAACGGCTGCACAGAATACTGGGCAACAGCAAATACAAATATTCATTTTACATAGTGATTCTTTCTAAGCTGGCCTTTCCACTTCCAAAATGACATTCTAGACCACACTCTCAACCTGGGGAAATAAATAGAACTCTGTTGACTTGAAATAAGCATGGCATATTCAGTCCAAATCTTCCCCTGACCAGCGAACCTTTTATGTTTGCATATCTAGACTCATAACGTCTTGTGTGTACCATGGTTGGGATCTGCCTAGATATCCATTCATGAAAAAGCTTCTTTCATGTACTAGAAACTACTGACATTGGAACAGGAGCAATTACAGTCTTGATTTTCTATTTGCCCATTCCTTTTGGGGGCAACACATGATCCTTCCAGCTGCATTGCCCTTACTGCACACACTGTTTAACAATGCCTCCTTTTTAGGCCATGGGTTGTGGGGCATAAGCAGAACTGCAAACCAAGATTCTTCCATTAAAATGGGATATTAAGGCATCATTCCAGTCTAAAAAAAGTTTGAAATATTCCTGATCACTTCCGCTTTCACATAGTAGTGTAGTGAAGTGCATGATATAACCTTAAACAATTAAATAATTAATGAAAAGCATYAGCACTGATGGATGCAGGCAGAAAGAGAAAGTTTTTATTTTACCACTTTGTGATAGCTTTTTTCCCCCTGCTTCTGACTTTCTGTTGACATTGGTGTTGCTTATCTTTTCCAGCCTCCCACACATATTGATTACCTCTCAAGCTGATGCCCTCTGTTCTCCCTTGACTTGCTGCTTTATCTGGCTCTGTAACACTTGTACACTTTAGTGACTTCTGTTTGTACACATTGGCCAAATTTATCCTTGGTTTACTGCCAAGGAGTTACATCAAGTATAAATTTGTCCATCTCAATCTTCCTTATTGCTTCTGAATTCAAGTTTCCAAACACAGACGAAGACTGCGTCCCCATGAAGAAGTAGGTATTTATAGCATAGGACCTGACCCTGCACACAGAGACAAACACCAGGCCTCTAATCAAAGCTACAGCTTCTTCATAAGCGCAAGCACATGATTTTAAGTCTGTGTCAGACTTCCTCACCCTCTGTCCTTCATCCCTACTTTTTATTCAACTGACAGGAAAAAGGGTATCAAAAGCTTCTGCCAGACTAATAAACAAATGTCTGTGTAGCATGTTCACCTACATGAGATCTGGCCTAAATGAACTTCTTCACAAGAATTAAACTTACATGTAGAAGGAGATTAGAACTTGTGAGAATCTCAGTATTTACCATCATTTCTTAATCACTCTATTTAAACTCATCACTGCAAATGATGAGCCTTTGAAATTTTGATGCTTTCATCCTATGCCAGAGTCCAACCCTTGCATATATGTTATCCAACATGCAAACAGGAAAACATAATTTCAGTTTTTATTATTCTTACATACCATTTTATTTTATTTGTTGTAATTTTTTTTTAAATTTTCTTTTTAAAAAGGATGAAAATGATGATTCGTTGCTTAAAACCACAAAATTATGAAACTCGTTTAAAATTGCTCAGTTTTAAGTGATTTCTTTAAAAAAGAGGGAAAATAAACAGCAGAAACAGACATTTCTTATGTTTTAAATATCTTAATCTTTCTCAATAATCTTGTTTCAATAACAATATTCTACTCTTGGTATTTAACATTGAAGAATTCCTTCTGCCATCTTTACTGTTTTCTTGTTGTAAAGTACCAGCTGTGATATGCATCTATCTACAGCTATCCACCTATCACATTTCTTTCACAAATGTGTATTGTAATTTAAGACGATATCTAATTTGTAAATGTACCCTAAGACATTTCAGTAGGTGCCCTTAGATAAGATCCTAGAGTCAGAGATTCTGAATCTCTTGTACCTGCTGAGCTCATATACAAGTATTGAGAATTACAAAGTCCTGAAGACAGTGGATAAGGTGAAAACAGAATGATTTAATTCATCAGATCCCATGATGATAGAACTAGGGAGCAATTTATGAAACTTGTAGGAGATAATTTAAAGCAGATAAAATACGTCTTTATACAGCAGTCTGTGAATTTCTGGAACTTGCTGCCACAGGGATTGTGGACATAGGCATTACTAGCAGGTTCAGAAAGAGTTTAGAAAAATTAATCAGATCCTTAAAAGGACARCAAAAGGGCTAAGCAGGGCTATATTGCCTAATATTTAGGATACTGTGGAATTATGAGAGGAATGGCCCTCAGCAGTGGTGAGGTTTACATGCTTTCCCAAAGCAGCATCTTGTACTGTCACCATCAGGCTGAATACTGGCCCAGAAGAAGGTTCACTGGTCTGACCCAATAGGGTGTTTTTCTTCTTTATGAACATGGCACTCCAGGATCTTTTCTGCACGTATGACATCTACCCTCAGCTACAGCCTTCACGTYAGTTTCAGGGAAGCCCAACATTAGTCCTCCTGTCTAGCCTTGCTTGCAGTGCCAGTTAGTCTAAGAGAGCAACCTGCAATAGGTTGTCCTGTCCRAGGCTGATCATCTCACAGCATCTGGAAGCATTAGGGATACATGGTGACAAATGAGAGCCAAACATGAACTGCCACATCTGCAAGTGCTTGCATGTTTAGGTATGTTCTGAGGACTTCATTTCAAACTGCCTCCACTTCCACACTCATGACATTTTCAAAGCCTTAACCCTTTGTGAATGTAGGGCTACTTTGAATACTAAACACATTTTAGCTGCAGATTTATGTCTTCAGACAAACACAGAGATTGCCACTGGCTGATGTTTACTCAAACAAATTTATATCACACTATTGACAATTTCTGCTGGAGAAGATAAAACTCTGTACTTCTCACTCTGCCTACAGATTGCTACTGTTACACTGCTGAGCACATAGCTTTTGGTGTGTATAACTACTGTACTGTGTGTGCACCTCCAAAGCTGATTTGAAGCCTTCTTTGCGACCTTGTGATCTTGAGCTGTCTGTATGCCACTGAGTCCTCCAGTGTAAGTTTGAGGAGGAAAATGTCCCCAGGGGATAGCTGAGGACTGTGCCAGGTTCCAGTGACACTTCAGCAGTGCCCTGCTTCTCCTGGGAGTGATACGGAAACCTCTGTGACAGCTTTACACAGAGGTGAGTCTTCTGTGACTACCGGGGAAGTGTCACATCCAAGTAACACACATCTCTTGGGTCATAATGTAGCATAAATGATAGAATATCATTTATTTTTAAAGCACAATTCTTATTTTTTATATGCATAAAATATTGTAGTCCTTGTTATCAGAAGCAACAGTTTACTCAGTTTCCCTCTCATAGTACAGGAAAATGCTACTCAATTTGAAAGCATCTAAAACATGCAGCAAAAATTTTCAAATGAGATATACTTATTAATATATTTCCCTTTATAATTTTGCCTTCAGTGTTTCATCCATTTTCCTTGAACTTTGCCTGTCTTTGGGGAAGACTGACAAAAATGGACAGACTTGCAGTGAATTTTGTTTTCTGGTTGCACATCTTCCTCTGCGCACCTTTTGCACATGGATTTTCTTTCCAGATAATAACAAGCTACTTCATTCAAATTTATTGTAGTGGGAAAGAAATAGTAAAAATTTTTAATCAGTTCCCCAATGAACTAACAGGTATTGTGCATGCAGTAAATTCATTCAGTTGTTCCGTGCAGTTGCTTTGTCTCTGAATAGGATAGAAAGGTAACAACATTAAGAAATACTAATGTAATCACAGTAAAGGTTGTAAAAACTTAAGTAGTATGACTTCTGTTTTAATTAGCTTGTACAACATAACATTGAGGACAGCTTATTAATGCCAATATTTTTAAAGATGTGGAACCTTTCTCATCTTATTACTATGGTGTTCACTGTGATGCAATTACTCATTTTCATTTGTTTTTCCTGAAATAATCAATATAAAACAATTTTCTCACAGTAATTATAAATATCACACATTTTATATATATGGTTACATTGGGATTTGCATATATTTTCAACAGTTTAATATAAAGCTGGAAAATTAGGTTACACGTGGGTGAAAAATTTGACTTTAAGAAGTTTACATAATTCTTACTGCAATCATTGAGAAACATATCTTCCCTGACTAGCAGACATAGCAGGTAGAAAATAGAAAGCACCTTTTAAAGACATTTCTAATCATACCATGCAATCATCTAATGAAGACTTTGTGCATTAATAGTGTGAAAACCCACAAGTGATGATTCCTTACTTTCTTTAGATTTATTCTCATCATAAACCACTTCACTGTTAGAAGTCTTTCCTTGTATTTATCTTACATTTCCCCTTTTTAAAACATTATTTTATTACACCACTGTATAATTTCGATTTGTTGTACTATATGCTTTCAATTATACTTCAAGTCCTTTTTATAATTTGCTGTGAGAATCTGACTTTTATGGTGTTTGTGAAATATCTTGATTCCTAGAGCAGTTTGGGAGCTAACAGTAATCAAAAAATCTAGATAAGAAACAGAACTTATTGAAAGCATTACATTCTAGTACACGRTGTAATAAATTACATATTGCATATACTACTAGTACAGTAATTATATGTTGAATGTAGCCTGCAAAGAAGGAAGGTAGTTTGGAGACAATATATAGAAAGCTGATAGGTTTGGTTTTCCATATTCAAGTGAAATTTAGCTGTTATTTTCCAGACAGGTGTGATTTTCGTTAGTTTTTAGAGTAAATTAATGAAGATATTAAATTAATATATCAGTAACTACACGAGAAACACAAGGTCTGAAACCCTGAATATTTTACAGGTTTCTTTCTTTTTCCAGTGGGGATTCAGAAATGTGATATTTTTTGTTATAATCCTTCTTGTTGACCTCATCAGGTTCTCAGAAGTGTTGTCAGTAAGCACTTGGCATTTACATCATGCTTCACAAACAAGGTCTGTCCAACTGTCCCATTTTTAGAGCAAAGAATTGGAGCACAGGGATGCAGAGTCTCACCTGTGATCAGGGAGCCTCCCAGGTCTCCAACCTTAAAATTAGGTGAGCTTTCCACTGCTGGCCTAAAGCTCCATCATTATGGAGAGGAATGAGGGTATTTGTAACATAGAAAAAGTACACAGAAACATAGTCATCATTAATGGAGACTTGATCGGGAGAATAGAGCTCTGATATGAAGCATTTTCACTGTGCTGATGTCCTTCCTGGGATCTCCTATGGCTGATCACTAAAGAACAGATGGGAGAGCAGTTTGCCATGACTTGGGGCTAGCTTTGTTGTTGCTTGCTATTTCCTTGTCAAACACACTATGTGGTTATGAAACTAGGCTGCGTTTTCAAAGGGGAAAAAAGTGATATTTTACAAATTTACTCCCACCATAAAAGCCAAACTTCCTACTTTCAACATGCATGATGCACATAGTATGCAGTTTAAAATGCTAGCGAGTTTGGGTCTACCTCTGGGAGTAAAGTAGGCCTAAACCTGTTCTCTGTCATCCCCTCAACCACTCTAAAGTTTGAGTGTGAATACAGTATTCCGCTTATACATTGTGGCTATTATCTGAACTTGGGCTCAAGTGGGTGACCTGTGCAATGGCTTGGACCTCAGTCCAAGAATATATAATAAACTCCTAAATTAGTCAGACTTCCCTCACCAGATATGTATCTTGATATTTCTCACAGAACTCACGTTCTTGCCTGGTAGTTACAAGCCGAAAGCCATACCAGCAAAACAATGTGAATACCAATGATATTAAAAAGGCAAGTACTGGAGGCTGTCTGCCTCCATTCAAATTTATTTGTTTTCTTCTGTACAACACACACAGTTTGAGAGTGTTCTTTCAACTCATGCTATAAAAGGATTTTGTCAGTTATGTTCTTTTATGTACAAGTTTACCACTGTACAGTCTCTCTTACATATGAAAATCAGCTACCAGTTTATTTCCAAAAAAGTAAACTTATGCTCATTTTGTGTCAAATATTCTGGAAGAGTACAACGGAATACTCCATAGCCAAAGAAGGCGTTTTCTTAAAGCCTGCATGAAAAGAACTACAGGGATTAAAATCATCAGTCCTGCATTGGGTATTATCAATCCTGAACCTCTAAATAGCAATAAGCCTTGGCTGGAATTCACATTCAAGCCTGTATGACGGGAAATTTTGCATTTAGAATTGATGGTACCAGAAACCCCATGAATAATTATCATTAGATATTGACTAAACACTTAGGTTCTTTTGAAATCAATTTGTCTGGAGAGATTGATATACCCCTGGGCCACATTTAAACTGAATATAAAACATTGGCCTCCATCTGGTTTTGTACATAAGCTAAACCCAAATCAAGATGAGGGGATGAAGCATTTCTAAAAAATCCTGAGATGAGATGTAAGGGTTTGATTAGGCTCATCTGCTTTTCATAGCCCAGCTGAGAATTTCTGGGGCTAATTCTAAAGGGTAACAGTTTGATTGCAGCTTTCTTTTTAATGTATGAAATGTTTCAGGTGCAATTAATTTTGTTTACAATTATGCTAAATGAGGTGCCTAAGATCCTCATATCTGAATATCATTAGATGATCAGGAGCCTTAAATGATGCATTTTCATGCTTCTCCCGTATATGCACATCTACCTATACTCAACTCTGTTTATCTCCCTATCCTTTGAAAATCTCATTTCTGACATTTCTGTGGACTTCCAGGTCACTCAGAAAGCCACAGTCTGAGCCACATTTACAGGCCCAGCGCTCTGCAGAAGCAAAAGCTGTAAGACAGAACCAGCAGAAATACCTGTGGAATGGTGAAAGCGTCAGAAAATTACAGGTTGCAGAGTATTTCAGGGAAGAAGAGACCAAAGGTTCAAAGGCACAAAGTCTTATCAACTTACAGAAACACTGAGAGAAGAGGAAGGGAGGGAATTTGTGGAAAGCTTGTGGTGACACGAGTAGCATATATCTAAAAAGAAATCATCAGACTTTCTACAAATATTTTAAATTTTGGGTACATCTCTGAGCCTCCTGCTGGTAGAATTCACATCTTCATATGAATTCAAATTAATTTGTGTTTGTGAAGGATAGCTAATGAGCAAATGCTAACGCACAGGTGCCGTTTTGGGTGCGTCGATTCCTTGAGCCCCACCTACACCTACAGCATGGCCCCAGAGCAGACTCTGAGGGCCCTGGCTGGGGCTGCCGTGGGACAGGGGGAGGGTGGGCCCCTGGTGGGGCTGGTCAGGGTGGAGAAGGCTCAGTGGTGACCTCTGGACCCTGCTGAGAGGGTACCTGGGAGCCAGCAGGACCTCAGCAGGAATCCAGTCTCCCAGGAGGATTTCCTTCTCCACCCAGACTGCCCCTGGCCATCTGACTTTACTGCCCTTCAAGTCAGCACTGCGCTTCCCTTCATACTCTGCTAATTCTTCTGCATGGTGTGCAGTGGCCTGGGGATCCTCACGTATTACTTCACTGTCCAGAGTGGTCATTACATACCACAAAACCTTAAGAACAATATGACTGCTTTGCTTCCTCCCTTAGCTGTAGAAAGCTCCTCAGCAGCGTCACAGGAATTGGCAAGAGGAGGGTGAGAAGCTCTATGCGTGGTAAATGTTGTTATCCTTACATTTCCTGTTGGCTACCTGCAGTAGAGAGATGCTAAGCAATTTGCTGATATCGTGGTTCCACAAGGTGGATGAGTCTAGTGTGCCTGGCACCAGGTATAGCTCAAGGACGAAATAGGCTGAGCTCAGACAGGCTTCTTCTGCTGGCATGCACTCATTAAACAGCTATCCTGACCCTGCAGCATCAGACACCACTTGTCCTCCTTTCTGTTCTGTCTTCCTCCCCGCACCCTAAATGATTATCACCCTTGGCAGAGTGCATCATCCTACATCAGATCCCCTCCCAAAGGGCTGCAGCTGAGATTTCTCAGCTTCCCTGCTTGGTTTCACCACTTCCTTCTCAGTCCAGAAAGCCCCACCAGATACAGCTGGTCAGACATGGACTGGTGGAGCAGAAGAGAAACAGCAGCACTGTGTATGAAGGATTTGCCCATGACATGCAGTTGCATGGAAGAAATGTCAGAGACTGGCATTTCTGACCCCTCAACCTTGAGAAGAGAGCTTTCCTAATGGAGAAGTGGTGGTCCTCTTTTCCACCTCCACACAGAGCAAATTAGCAGACTGTGTAACATCTGCAAACCAGTTTTTAAAGTAGGGAAGAAGAAAACCCCAAAGATCTATGTATTTTCCCTGCTGCATGGGTAGGCAGTGGGAAAAGAGAAAACAAGAAAAACAAAGCCTTGTGTTAATGAAAGTTTATAGTCAAGATATTAAAATACAGAAGGTATGAAAATAAATAACATTTTCTTTGCATTTTAAACCCCATTCAATGTGCCGTGTCACCTTAAAAATGTTAGAATATATTAGCATTGGTTTAAAAATCTTATGTTATAACTAAGGGGTAGAATATGCTTAGGGAAGAATACAGGAAACTTGAAAATCCATAGCACCATGTACAAGCCAAGTGCCATTTCATATTTAACATTGTATTCAGCCTTTGTCACTTCTGGTTGAAAAGTATATACTACTAGTTGGCAGAATATCAAAGTAGGAATAATAAAGAAATTAACAAAATATTCCATCAATAAAAAGGGAAGAGACCTTTTCCTTGGGGAAAATGTTAATACAAGAAAGGCAAAAGTTGTATACTAAAATGATGAACAGTGGCGAGGCACTCAAGAAGTATTCTTTGACCTTTCTTATAAATGTAAGAGCCATGAATCAATTAAATAAACCTGTCATTCCAAGGTAAGACAAGGAAATAATCTTCACTCTAAGCAAAATGAGTCAGCAGAACTTGTTACATCCTGCTAATATATAAATGCCACTGAGCTGACTGAAATGCTCTGTTTAAGCATTGAAAACTGCTTATTGCGGAATTGTTTCTTCTAAAACATTTGATATTTCTACAGTAAGAGGCTTTTCACAAGATGGACTACCAGTCTGATCTGATGCAGTAATTTACATATTTGCAATCTGGTATTCTGGGGTGTTTTAGGACCTACATGGTCTGAAAGTTAAAACTTCATCGATGTGTCTAAGGGTCGCCAAGCGACAGCTCACCCAAGTGTTTAACCTTGCCCAGTGTGCCTAGACAGCTCAGTACATAACACTGTTTCTGCTCCCCACCACACCATGCCTGACAAATTTCGTAGGTAGGAGGACAATAGGTAAGTATTGAGTGTCTAATTAGCAGCACCAAATGATGAGCAATAGAGACAGTTTGCTATGTTTCTAGCACAGGCACAGTGCAACTAATCAAAAGTACAGAAGTGGTACAAATATTAAAGAGATGGTTTATTTGCAATGTATGTAAGGAGACAGTTGCACAGTCATGAGTCTCTCTAGTACTACCAGGTGGTTACTGTCTTCTTGCCTCTTCTGGTAACTCTGTAGCAGAAGCGTAGGGATGAACTCACAAAGCCATGTGAGCAAAAGACCTGTGAAGGGAATAGGGAGTAGGTCAAACGCAGTTGAACAAAACAGATTTTCAGGGTTCAGATGTTCGTGACAAAGATACATGGAACAAAGATGGAGGAAGCCAGTCCAGCAGTTGCATACATCTTTGTCACTTCCTACTCAGCTGCCCGCGCCCGAGGTCATGTCACATAGGAATATCCACATGACTCTGCACATCCTCTATCTAGATAGCACTGGATCCACCAAGTGATAAAACACTATTTTTGGTGTGTTTGAGTAGCCAAACAAAGAGTTTTGGCAGCAAGATGGCAGTTCTGTGAGACAGCCTGAGATGGCAGGGCGTGAGATTCAGGCTGGTGAGGAAGGAATGTCAGGACAAACAGCATCTTCAAGCTGAYTGAATTCCTTAGACTTTAAACCTAACCCAGAGCCTGCAGCTTCGCTCTTTACCCAGGTACAATATTCAAGTTGTTACTGATGTTTGCAAAAGGGCCACAACCTATTTGTCTCTTCAAAACCTCTCATTTCCCTGTATTTGCCTTCACTAATGTGTGGTAAATGTGGCATGGTAAAAGCACATAGAGCCTGTAAAACATACTTCCTTTTCAGCCTGCACATTTGTACTCTATGGAGGATTTAGGCCTTATCACCCACTCACTGGAGTCACACGTGAATGCACAGCAGAGATTTGTCATTCAGTTAACCATTAACTGAAAACCCTTATGAACCTGGACACCAAAATTTGTGGCTTTTACAGCTTAGTCGTCATCCACCTTGAAGGAAGCGAGGGGGACCTATAAATCACTCCAATTAATCACCCCCTCCCCCTAAAAAATGTAGTCAAAGCACTCCAGAAATAAAACCATATGGCACAATCATGTCAGATCTGTTTATATAAGCTGTTCCTAGAAACAGCAGTAGTGTAATACCAGATTTCCATATACTGAATCAATATTTGAGCGTTTGAGACCAGATGTTTTATAAGATGCCATTAAGTGAGCAGAGCACATTAGCAGGTTCAAAACAGGCTGTGGAGGGTTCCTCAGACCCTGTGCCTCCACTTGCATTCCTCAGTCTCACAGCACCAACATGCACTCTGCAAGTCCTTTTGATTGGATTCAGCAGACCCAAACAGATTGTGACTATCGTGCCTTGTTTTTTCTTGAAGAGTTTTATAAATTTAGGACCAGCAATAACAAACTAATGAACTGCTTGTTTATTTGAATAAAAGCTCCTGGTAGATGTGCTCATTGGGTTACACAGGCTTTCAGAGGTCTCATTTTTGCATTACATTGTTTCTAGGTTGCAATGCAATGGCTTTAGCTGTACATTAATGAACACCTGCATGGTTGGTGACATTTGTCTGTCATTCTGCAGAAAAGCATAGACTGTGCCAACTGACTTACCATGCAGTTTGTGCAATCGTAGATGTGGGGTCTAAAATACAAGATATAAAGTTTTACTGCATTCTTATCAGTATGGGGTTTAGCTTGTTTGGCAAGAAAAGATCAGATGTGGAGTCACAATTATACATAAATTATTTTGTGTGCTGTAACTTCATTGTGTCATATTGTATATGACAGTATGCATTTTTGCATTATTGCATTTTAAGCCACTATCTGAAAAACAGAATGCTTTACAGTCTACTGAGAATTTCATATCTTCCTAAAATATGGTGCTTTGTATGAATAAAACCCAAGTTACCTATACCTATCCTTTCCCTGTGCAGCAGGCTGGATTCATTCAGAGAGAGCAAATGTTAACTCTTTCAATATTTTCCTCAGGGAGAAACAAACTTAATGTCTACCAGGAGTTCTTCGAAGGTCTCAGGCTGCTGAGATGATGGATGACATAAGTATACCTTTCTGCTTTGGTTTTTCCCACTCTCCGTTGCCTACTCCCAAGTCAGCTGTAGCCTGCTACTTGAAGAAGAATATTGGAGYCTAACAATTCAGGTAGATTGTTGCTTCCAATCTATTTCATGATATACTGTGTAAGTGCTCTGCATTATTAATCATATTAATTAATATATCATAATAATAATTATTAATTATTAACCTGTAATTAATTCAAGCAAATTATCACTATATTTATGACAACTTTCCTACGTGACCAGAGATTTCTTTGAAAGGCAGTTAAGTCTAGTGTTCAGAATATGGATTTGAATAGACAGTAACTCAAATTTTGCTTTGTTTGTTTCCTTTTCGATAAATCATTTGAAAAGTGGATGCAAAGACTGAAGATGAAAATGACTTGTTATACCTGGAGAAGTGTGGTCAGATGTCTCTTTAGGCTTTATATATCAAGAAAATACTCCTCGCCTTCAACCTTAGCTGGAGACTGAGGTTAAACCTGACTTTCTGTTTTGCATAGTAATCTGTTTAAAGTTTGCCAGACCACTCTAATGCCTCAGTGCTGTCTTTCTGAGACCCGATTGCTTTCTAACATTCTTCCCCATAACACCAATGCAAATCTAATTCCACCTTTGGAAAATTCTGCAAGAAAATAACTGGCGTAGGGGCTTCTGGTGATGCACATAATGCTCTGCAGTTCCCAGCCAGCACTCTAGGGGCAACAAAGTTAACACTAGTAAGAGCATTTCATTAAATCAGAATAAGATCTAGTACATGCGGGATCCAACAACATCCATTTTTACAAAGTAATTTCCTAGAGTTGAACTGCAATCAATGTCTCTTTGTTATTTCTTTTCTTTGTGGAGAAAACATTATTTATCCATCACTATATCTTCAAATGAGAGACTGAATAATATTTCAGTTATAGACAGCTGGCACCATTTAATAGGATGCTTTTCCTGCAGATTTATCATGATAATCAAATAGTTTTGTTATTTTGTGAGATATTAGAAACTGTTTGTGAAATCACTTAATGTTTCTTTCCTTTATAGGTCTTTTAGGAGTGATATTGCAGCACTGAATGAAAATAAAACTTAATGCTCAATGGTTCACATGGCACTCAGATGTCACAACAATAATACTGTACAAGTATCAGAATAAAACAAAATGTGAGAATTGAGAAATTTGCTTTTTTCAAAAAGTGAAAGTGTACAAGGAATGTGTATATTCACCTTGTTTTTAATAAAACTTAAATGTTAAACTTTATTTCAGTAAACATTTCAGGTTTTGGAAAAAAAAAAAACAAAACCTTTTTCATGAAAATATAATGTAATTTCAATTCAGTATCTCCCATCCTTCGCCTCCCAAAACCCAGACCATCATATTTCCATTTCAGGCAGATCTTGTTATACAGTCCTCAGTAAAGAAACCACATTTTGTGTGTTTTATCACATCCCACTGCAGACTCTTGATGGAAATTTTGCTGGGATAAAAACTAGATACCAATAATATTGTAGGGAACTGATAGTTATCTAAACATTGTTAGAAATGAGACCCTTTTTTGGCTCCATATCAGGTATATAGCAGCATGATTACTGTGGCTATTAACAGAAAATGTATTCTCTGATCAGCCAATGTAGAATAGGCAACAGATTGAACAACCATTTCATTTGTTGGCATTTTACAATATTCTAATAAATCTGAAATTAAATATTCCATTTTCTTTAAAAAATGAAAATGAAGACATTTAATTTCAAGTCAGTTGAATTTTTAGGCAATTTTAATATATTTCATTTATTCTGCCATTCTCTTCTGTGACCAAAAATTAAGTGTGATGCACCAAGCCTCCTCTTGTTAAAACTAAGGCAGTCCCTCACAGGGTTTCTACAACCACAGTCTGACTTGGAAGGCCTGATCCAGGATGAACCTATGTTTAATAAAGAAACAGGATGTAAGGAACTTGGACCAGACCCTAACTAAGACATTACTTCCAAAATGGAAGGGTATGGATCTATTTTGATCACAATAAAATACTTCAGCACGGTGATTAAAAGTCACTTTCAATTCTAAACTGACGAACTGCTTTTTTGTGAAAAGTTTTGTGAACTGGTAGTCCCAATTAGCTTGAAAAGCAATGTCGCATCATCAGAATTACTCATGGGACAGAAACTCAAATTTAGAAAAAATCTTGTGGATTTAATATATTTTAAATTCTAACACCTTCATGTCTTAAAAAGCACATTTCACCAAACTGGAATTTTCAATTGAGAAGTCTAGTTTTATGTGGGCACTGAAAAAGAAYCACTGTCTGTCTTAGTAAACTTCTCCCAGTTTGTTAATGATGCATTTTGAAAAGACCTTATTAGAAGCTGCTGTTAATGTGATATATTGTGAGACTGAGTAAGGTAAATGTCAACATTTAACTTAGAACCATTGAGTAACACCCTGGTTGGTCATTTCAACTTTTTTCACCTACACTGAATTCATTCTTTCATGTACACACAGATATGCATGCGAGTGTTTGCCTGTACATGTAAAACATTTTCATTTCAAACATACTTTCTGCTTAGGCACTTTTTTTAAGGCAAAAAAGCTAAAGATGCATGTGTTCATTTGCAGGAAGCTTTTGTGCTTTAATCATGCATTTTTGCATCATGTAACAATTTAAACATGACTGTTACATATCATTAATAATTAATCTGCAACACTGTTTTGACCAAAATTTCACAGAATGAATATTATTGAATCATGAGTTCAATTAGATAAGAATAAAAAAAATCACACTTGCTGTGCTTAACTAAATATAGAGATCAAAAATGTGTACTTAAGAAAAATCCAAAATACTTTTAGGGCAATTCTACTAAAGCATGAGAATGGGAAAGGGAGATTTTGAAAAGATAATATCTAACAAAATCCCACAAGTATTTTAGCTATTTGTAAAAGTAATGACATCCTAACTTAAACCCAGTTAATAATGCTCTGACTATGAATCTAGGGCTCTTTCTGTCAACAGCAAATGGTTCAAAACACTAGCCCAGTTAAAAAAAGAAAAGTAAATCCCTTTTAAAAATCAAAAGACTGTCTTGCCAGCAGAAGAACACAAAAAGCAATTGAACTTGTAAATGTGCCTGCCCTCACATCCAAACTAATTTCCTATACATATTGTGATTGCACTCAGGAGTCAACATATCCAAAGTCTGCTGAGTTTTTACTGATAATACTTGGACTTTCATTTCTTCACTGTCAATATTGTCTACTTAGTAGGGGACAGGTAGAAAAGCAGTTTCCTGACCACTCTTATTACCATTTAATGCATCTACAGAATTTTATTTTCTCTTCTTGCCAGGAAATATGTCTTATATCCTGTCTATCATAACTTCACCTTATTAAGCTCTGAAGGAGCCATATTTTAATAAAAATGTCTCCTAAGCAACTTCTATGTCTGTCTATTCTCCTCATGTTGGTGGCAAAATCTCCTGGGAGCAATCCAGTCATTTCTTCCCTGTATTAGTAATTTACTATTAAAAGCCAATGTAACATTCGAGCATACTGAAGGATGTTTTGAGATCCCTGACATATCTGATTTCCTTGAGATTAATCTGGTCATGAACAAAAGTTTTCAAATCCATAAGAGTTTAGCTGTTGAATTTCATTTCATAGTCWTAGAATAATTAAGGTTGGAAGGGATCTCAAGATGTCATTCCTTCAATCTGTGTTCACCTAAGTTGCTTGTGCTTAATTGGAAAAAAAAAAAAAAAAAGGTTACAGTCCATTTCAGAATTCACCCTTTGCCCTGCTGGCTTTTACTGGCTCCAGTAAAAGCTTCAGTCAGAAGGGAACTGAAAGGAGAATTTAAAAGATGTAATTAAGCTGCTAATTACTGTAAAATGTTTATTGAACAAAAATCCTCGTCTCTAGCCAAGAGTATATTCTGGCTGTTCAGGCCAACAGGGTCACCTGAAAATATAAAAAGATTTTGCCCTCCTCTGTGGATTTGAAATGGATATCTTTTGTACCACTATTTTCTTTTTTATATTTTCAAGAAATATAAAGACAAAATAAATACACTGACTGGAAGAATGAACCACAGGTTTATATTTGGGTTTGATTACTCACTTGGTGATTAACTGCTTGTTGGTTACTGATTATCAACTTTCCTTTCTAAAATCACAGCCAGCAAAAGAATAGTGGTTTTTATTTGCTTTAAAATGCAATTGTAAAATTCTTTACCTCTGACGTCATAATTTTTACTTTGTTCCTCTTTGTTTTGTAATAATAAGAAAAGGTAATTAGTGCTTGTAGATGTACTTCACAATAGGGGAAAGGAAAAAAAAAAAAAACCAAACCAACAGCGAAAGCAGAAAGGAAGAATCCATGAGGTCACTCTCCAAAAGCTTTAAGTAGTTCAAGCCCCAATTTGCAGGAACTCTGCAGAATCCCTTGGCTAAAATAGGTAGGTAGATACTTTCCACAAGAAAGAACAAGACTTCTTAAGAAGACAACTACTAAAAAAAGAATGATGCCCAGGACGTTGACAGTAGGCAGTCTTGGAGASGTGTGTTTCCAAAGACTTACCTCAAAATTAAACTGCTAACTGTGCTGCAGAGTTTTAATTTTACAGCCACCAATGCTAACCAACATCTTGACCTGTAGACCGACTCTTTATTAGGGAGGCAACCAGGAGTGAGATCACGCCTTTTTTATTCAACAGACTCAAGGCTGGACCATACATTTTTGTTTGTTGGCTGTTAATTTTTTTAAGCAAAATATGGCATGCTTGGAAACTCCTCTTGCCTTGACAGGAATAAGAAAAGACTTTTTTTGTGAATGCTGATGCCTCCCAGGCACCTCTTTTATATAGAAAATGCTACAAAATTGTGTATTCTGCATCAGTTGAGGCTTTTTAGAACAGGCTAGACACATCTGTCTGGGATGGCATAGGAATATCTGATTCTAACATTTGGCTAAGGAGTGAAGTAGATGAACTTCTGGAGTCTTTTCCAACCTTATATTGCCATAAGTCTATTACATGAAGTCTCTGCAAGTACAATCAAAACCAGTGCTTCTTGGTCATATGCTTGATAAATTACACATCAAGTATAAAGCATGCATATTATTTTACCAAGAAAATAATTTTTCTCTATTGTGAGATGACAGTGAATTGAAAATTATCAGTTGTAAAACCCTGCACTAGTAAGAAAAGATGTCTCAAAACTGCTTCTGCACCTAACAGTATTAGTATCTGTCTTTATTCCTCTGTCCTATTTTTGTGATAATCCATAGTTTTAGGAAAATAAGCAATTATTGACGCATCCTCATTTGTAGAAAGATCTGTTTTGGAATGCTGAAATGTCATAGTGGAAAATTCCATTTCAGAATTCAGAAATTTTGTTTTGAATATTATTTTATGCCTTTTTATAGTTTTATACTATAAAATGGGTATGTCAAGTCACATTAATGATCTATGATGTGCAGGCTGTCTTATTACACTGCAAGGACAGGATACTTTGAGGTAGGAAACAGACTTCCGTCAAGGTGAAACAGCAGCCATTCTGCTGCTAAAAATAGTTTGATATGTTGCATTTATATCTTGGTCCGGCCTGTAAGTAGTACTACTGTGGCTTTAGTGAGGTTCTTGAGAATATTACAAGTCCTTACTATAATTGAGTACTAACTGTTAATATGCTCCAGCATCCAAAATCATTGTCATTATTTGAGATAGGAAGCTGTTCAGATGATTTTGGAAATAAAATGCAGACATATATGATCTTTTGGTGATAATATGTTCCACGGTGAAGAGTACCTTAGAGAAGAATATTGTGAGTAATACATATCAGGTTATGTTGCAGTTAATTTAGGGACTGAGCCAAAATTATGAGAGTGATTAGGGATATCTCTCTAGATTAGATTATGGGCATACTCGTCAGCCACCTGAACCCTGAGTTTCATTTGGAAAAGTTTAGAGAGAAAGTGGGAGAAAGTTATTGCAGGTAGCATGAATGATCAGAGATACACAGGCTTGGAGTGAAAGTGGAAATGAGCAAAATTCACAGTGTATCTATACTTTTGAATCATTCTCTGAAGGTCCTTTTCCTGTCCAAGTCACATTCTTAGCTGAAAGTCAGGATCCATTTGAAATGATCCCTTTTTTTAAGAGATGAGAATTTTAAACTGTAGAGTGTGCTACACTGTTTTTTGGTATTGATAGTTGTTTCTACAGATTGCCTGTGTTTCCACAAAGACATGTCCATTGTCGCATCAGGGACGAGTAGGTGCTTTGGTGTCCCTTTTCAGTCCACACAAAGAAATCTCTGGTGATCTCAACAGTTAGTTTTGTTAGTAGCTCAGAAGTGAATCTTCAATTCAAGTTCTGTTATTCAAATGCAAGAATTCATATATGCATGTATATATAAACCTGGTACAGAGCAATGTATTGTTTCAAAGGTTTTTTTCCTTCCAATGTGTATTATTATAAAGTGTATTCTGACACATCTGCTCCTTTTAAGGCACTAACTACCCTGCAACTTTTACTTGCTTATACTTTCCTGAGAGTTAAAATATTTACTTTGTGAGTTCTAGGAATAAACTATATTATGAAGTGTTTTGAGAATATTGAAATGAGAAACTTCAGCCTACTGCATATTATAAAAAAAAAAATCTTAGAATTCACTTTGAACCTACATTCATTTAAACCCCCCCCCAAAACTTRTAAATCCTGTAAATCAAAAATGCAGACTTTCAAGGGGTAAAACAATACATTGTCAATAGACAATTTTTCAAGAGAAACCAAACAATTTGGTCTTATATTTGTCAGTTGTGTGACTGTTCAAAGCTGTAAGGTTTAGTGAGACAATAACTCTTATTTTAAGTCACACCTTTTTAGGTTTTTAAAAAGTGTTCCATCTTATATCCTTTATAGAAACATAACTGGGCTTCCCTCAACATTTCCTGTTTGAAGCTCACTTTGAAATTATTGACCACAAACATAAATTCAGAAAGAAATTTTGGGCAGAAAGCTAAAACGTATGGTCTCCTCTAGTAATAACTGATGGTCTATTAAAGTTAAGAATCATTGTACTGTTTTGTCATAAAGTTGGTTCAATGCAGAGAAGAAAAAACCCTTGTATTTAAAAACTTTAATCTTCTCTATGTTGTTTGCAGCTTGATGTACATGCCACATATGATCTTCAGTCAAACATAATCAAAGAGATCACATCTTCATATTAAGAAATCCTTCGAATTTCTCCATGTCTTTCTCCTTCAGAGGAACTCCTTTTTAAAATCAAGTTTGTCTTCTACTTTAATCCTTAATTAAGAATTATTTTAATTAAGAATGAGCAACATCCTTTTATGTCCATGCTTTTTTATGTCAACTCTTAACTGAAGATCAAGATAAGGAAGTGTGCACATTTGTGCCAGTATAGCTAGTATGTTTTTTTAAACTCTGTCCTATTTGACTTCTTTGTTAAACAAGGATCATTCCTTTCAGGGAACCTTTATGATATAAAGAAATGAATTTTCTGGAAAAGTAACATTCTGAAAAATATTTGTTTCTTTTCTGAACCCTGATCGTATACTGCATAATCCCACTTGATCCTCAGCTGAGCATTCATTGTCTTTCATTGTTGTTTTCAGGATATTGAAATAAAAGGAAGCATATAACAGTGAAAAGATACTGATACTGAACCTTATACCATACCATCATTGTTTCCATAGTGTCCTGGCCCACCAGACTGTAGAAAAGAAAGCTTCCCTGACTCTTAGCTCCGGTATGTGTAATTTTGCTTCACAACTAGTAGAAAAAGTCCCTGAATTGTTCCAATTCTCTCCTGAATATTAATTTATGATCACTGTTGGAAACAGGTTAGTGGGATTGATGAATCCTTTATCTAACTGAGGATGGATGTTCTTCCCTTTAAAGGTCCTGCTCAGCCCAGGACTTGCAGTGAGTTGAAGCTGCTGAAATTCAAWGTCTGAACCCCTTCCCTTTCCCCCACCAAATAGCTATGAACTGTTTTTTGTAAGCTATGACTGCCCAAAATAATAAATATATCCATCCTTCTAATTTCCTGTGATATTAAAAAGTTCAAAGGAAGGGAAAAAAAGTTAGATTTAACATATGCAACAATGTTTTCTCTGTACCAACCTGATGGAAGTTTTACAGAAATACTCAGTTTGAGACATGTGAATGACATGGAAAATCTTATGGCCAAAAATACGAAATTGAGTAATTGTAATAATAAAGCTTCTGACAGTTTTCATTGTAAAAATGGGATGTTTCACCAAAATTTGAAGAAGTTACAAATCCCAAAAGCAGATTTTTATTTCACTAAGTGCTACATAATTTTCTCTTTAGCCTTACTTCATCTAAATTTGAACAATGTTTTTATATATACTTCTTATTTAAGAGCTCTTTTACTTATTAAATCTGTATTAGCAAGTACATTTCTGTCCTGTAAAAACCCTATTTTTTCCCAATATCTACCCTCATCTAATTCATATGAAAATGCTGCAATTTTTTTTTCCCCTGTTTTTCCTCTATTAAAAAAGACTGTTGTCTGTCTTAAAAAAAAATACCGCAGGTAGCAAGGGAAAGTCATACACTTTACATGCACAGATAACCCTGTTTTTCTCATCTAAAATTACACTGACTACTCAATAGTGAGTGGTCCTAAGCAGCAGGCAATAGATAGTATGATTTATTTCATTCTTCAAAGCATAAACTGAGATTCCAAAAATGTGTTTATAAATTTGGACCAGAAAATTTTCAAAATATTTTTAAATTATTTTACCTGAAGCCATTATTGTTTCATGTCAGAAAGATACTTTCCAGTTACCAAATCCTTTCTCAAAAGTTTGGCTTAGCTATAAGAAATGATATTTGGTTAGTTCACCCCTTGTATAGTAATGTGCATGACAATCCAACAAGTAGACAAGAATCAGTGGGACAATGTTTTTCCGTTCACAAGAACAAGAATCCAGGGTTCAGTTAGCATTATTCAAGTCAAAACAATAGTAATGAATCAAGGTTATAACACCGATTTTCCTTACTTGCTTGTAAGCTCATGGTGCTTACAGAAAGACTAGGCAAACCACTGGAGACATCCTGGGTAAAGTGGATCTGAATGAAATTGGAAATATATATACATATAGATGTTGATATCTGTATCTCTCAAAGGACATGAACATCTTTAATTTGTGGATGTTTTCCTGCTAAAATGAAGACAAAAATCTAGTGCAACACACTGAGGTAGGGTAAAAAATCGATCAGACAAAGTAGTAGTAACCTGGAAGTTCTGTAATCTTGACAGGAAAACTGTGCACAAAATGTTATTGGCTATTTATTTGCACAAAACCATTCTTAGCGATCACTATAATTCTTTAGAAGCAATCTTCTAGAATTCTTTAGAAATAGAATACAGACTGCCACTTGGAGCAGGTCAGTTACTCATGGATGCCCAGTAATCTCTGATGTATTGCACAGAGGCCTGGGACAACTCAGAGCTGACATTTACTTGTAAAGCTGCCAAAGTCAGTGCTCTTCTGCCAAAAGTGTCTCTGTAAATGTTTACTGTATATTAAAGCAACCTGACGATGGTCAACAGACTAAGACTGAGTTACAGGTGTTACTTTTCTATAGTCTCTCAGTGAGCATATTGAACTATGTTTAGACTGTTTTCTTCCTGCTTCACCGTTTTTATTTCCCACAGTATTGCTTTGTCTAGAAGGCTGGACACTGAACAAGTGAATAAGAGCAAAATTTAGCTGTACTTGTCAAAGCAGATATGGCTTGTTTTATATATAGTCAGTTGAAGGTTAATGAAACTAAATTATTCTGGAGACTCAGATATTGCAACGATCAGCAATATGGAAATGCCTATACAAATAATTAGACAGCATTATGCATAATTCACGAACATAGACTACATTTGCATTAGAGGGGACTTCAGTACCATGAGGTTAGAAATGGTCAGGAAATCTAAAAAGACAAATGGATATTTTGATCAATGACTAGTCCCGCCCTCTTCTGCTGGTACCTACTGTGAACATGGTACTATTTCTGTGATAGACCTTTTTATGCTTGGAATTCATTCCCTTGATCTGGTGAAATGTGTTAACCTCCAGGAATTGCTGCAAAGCCAAAATTTATGTCCTGACTGCCGAGACAGATGATCAAATTACTGAACACCTACTGTGAAAGAACTAAGCACCCCAGAACAGAAACCTCCTCAGTGTTTCCTTTTGCAAGATTTACCTCCAACATACATCCTTATGTGTCCTACATTGGCTTCATCTAGCCTCAGGAGTAGTTCTTTGGATTAAACATAGATGAGTTTAATTTTATGCTTAAAACTAGGCTTCATCTAGACCAGACTGTACAAGTCAAACCACCCTAATATTTTCCTTCCCTGCCATGCACATGGGTCCTTTTCCCATGAAAACCAGGACAAAAAGGTGAAAGAGATACAGACCAGACTGTACACTCAGGTGAAAGTACTTTTAGTCCCTCATATTTTTAAACTTATTTTAATAATAAAMGTATTTTCAAACTAAAAGAAGGTAGTTTCAGACTAGATATAAGGAAGAAATTTTTTATGATGAGGGTGGTGAAACACTGGCACAGGTTGCCCAGAGAGGTGGTAGATGCCCCATCCCTGGAAACATTCAAGGTCAGGTTGGACGGGGCTCTGAGCAACCTGATCTAGTTGAAGATGTCCCTGCTCATGGCAGGGGGGTTGGACTAGATGACCTTTACAGGTCGCTTCCAACCCAAACCATTCTATGATTCTATGATTCTATGTAGCCTAACATACAAAATCAAGAGAAATAGTAGAAATGAACTTTACTGTTAACCAGTAATCTTCTTCCTATCTTCTCTTTTCGTCTGAAGAAACGGGGAGGGAGAGAAGGAAAATATGTACTCCTACACCATCATGTCACACAGGGATGTACTGCAGCAATTAATACTAATGGGTATGGAGGAGATAACACCTCCTTAACTTTTGCCCTTTGCCAGTGAGTCTGTGCTCACCATACAGGTCTTCAGATAAAAGCAGTTGATAAGGATGAAGCCCAGGATGCTAGCCAATTGATGCTATGTAAATTATGAGCATTTTGTTACTACTTTCAGAGCAAAATAGAATAATTTAAAATGACATTTTTGAATGTACAAAGCAGTAGGAAAATAGAATAAACTGTATCAGAGGATTGTCCATTTGCTTCTTCAGCTGAGCAACAGACATCAGCCTCATAGGTTGTATCACTAAGTAGAAACATAACAGCAAAACTATAAACATTGTTTAGACACTGCAGATTTCCCAGTCCACTGATTTTGATGCTGATAGAGACAGACTTCCTTTGAAAGTGCAATGATCTGCATGGCTTTTGATCAATGTCTTGGGACAGTCTAATATTATTTCACTTTAGGGTAACAACTAGTCTTTGCATTTGTTTCTTTGTAGAATACTTGTGCATAGGAGAACTGTCAAACAGATTAATATATGGGATGCTAATGAACTGTGACTGAGACCGCATGCATGTACACATCTGCATGTCACAAGGTGTGTCTACAAATATCCATGGGAGGAAGATTTCATTTTTGTCCCTGGTCAACCAAGCCAATCTTCAAAAGGTGCTGCAAGGATATATTCCTGCCTTCAGCGACACTAGTATTGATGCTGTGCTGTGCCTTTCAGATTTGAAACTTGCAACTAACTGGTCATGTATGAATGTTACTTCCTGACTTATATGTGTGCGTATATAAATTACATGTAAGCTAAAATATGAGCCTAGCTGTGCAGACCTATTCCTTATATCTGGTAGAGGAAGCACCTAGCCGTGATTAAAAAAAATTCTAGGCAAAGATATTTTTCTACAGAAAGTGTTGCCAAAACACTTATATGTGCATAGAGAAATACACATGCTAAATCATGGCTTTCAGCTGCTATTTCATGTTTAAACTTTGGTCATAAGAATTACAGGTGCAGAAAATATCTTTTGACTTCAGCAGGTATAAAGCAGAGTTTCAGTTGTGGTTCTGCACCACTTTGCATCAGCTGATCTAGCTTTATTCTTAGCTCTGCCATGTGACAGGTACAGTCATGATAACTGTAACCTTTGTGACTTGCCTATGAGACTTTCCCTGCTAACTTTAGAAGAGAAATCTGTAGTATCAGAGTTCATAGAAAGACTGAAAAGCTTATGGCTTTCTAGTAGACATAAAGAAGAGGATTTGAATTACACAAACTAACGTGGTACAGAAATAGAAATGTCACCTTTTTCAAGTTTCATAGAACATAGAATCATAGAACAGTTTGGGTTGGAAGGGACCTTTAAAGGTCATCTAGTCCAAGCCCCCTGCCATAGGCAGGGACATCTTCAACTAGATCAGGTTGCTCAGAGCCCCGTCCAACCTGACCTTGAATGTTTCCAGGGATGGGACATCTACCACCTCTCTGGGCAACCTGTGCCAGTGTTTCACCACCCTCATCATAAAAATTTTCTTCCTTATATCTAGTCTAAATCTACCCTCTTTTAGTTTAAAGCTATTCCCCCTTGTCCTGTCGCAACAGGCCCTGCTAAAAAGTCTGTCCCCATCTTTCTTAYAARSYCCCTTTAAGTAYTGVWAGGYKGCAATAAGGTCTCCCCGAAGCCTTCTCTTCTCCAGGCTGAACAACCCCAACTCTCTCAGCCTGTCCTCATAGGAGAGCCGTTCCATCCCCTTGATCATTTTCGTGGCCCTCCTCTGGACCCGCTCCAACAGGTCCATGTCTTTCTTGTGCTGAGGACTTCTGAGCTGGACACAGTACTYGAGGTGGGGGTCTCACCAGAGCAGAGTAGAGGGGCAGAACCACCTCCCTCGACCTGCTTGCCACAGTTCTTTTGATGCAGCCCAGGGTACGGTTGGCCTTCTGGGCTGCAAGCGCACATTGCTGGCTCCTGTCCAGCTTTTCATCCACCAGTACCCCCAAGCCCTTCTCGGCAGGGCTGCTCTCAATCCCTTCATCCCCCAGCCTGGATTGATACTGGGGGTTGCCCCGACCCAGGTGCAGGACCTTGCACTTGGCCTTGTTGAACCTCATGAGGTTCACAYGGGCCCACTTCTCGAGCTTGTCCAGGTCCCTCTGGATGGCATCCTGTCCCTCAGGCGTGTCGACCACACCACTCAGCTTGGTGTCATCTGCAAACTTGCTGAGGGTGCACTTGATCCCACTATGTCATTGATGAAGATCTTAAACAGTACTGGTCCCAGTACAGACTCCTGCTGGATGCCACTCATCACCGACATTAAGCCGTTGACCACTACCCTCTGGATGCGACCATCCAACCAATTCCTCACCCACCTGACAGTCCACCCATCAAATCCATACAGCTCCAATTTAGAGAGAAGGATGTTGTGGAGGACCGTGTCAAAGGTGTTACAGAGGTCCAGACAGACGACGTCTGTAGCCCTTCCCACGTCCACTGATGTAGTCACTCCATCATAGAAGACCACTAGGTTAGTCAGGCAGGACTTGCCTTTGGTGAAGCCATGCTGGCTGTCTTGAATCACCTCCCTGTCCTCCATGTACCTTAGCATAGCTTCCAGGAGGATCTGTTCCATGATCTTCCCAGGCACAGAGGTGAGGCTGACTGGCCTCAAAAATTTCCTTAAAGTACAGTGCTGATAACCCGATATTACAATACAAGCTGAACAATTTTTTGAGCAAGTAAGTTAATCAAAACATATCTTTGTGGTAATCAACTCTGTGGCTTTGCACCAAATCTGACATTCATTTTCGCCGGAGGAAATGAAATTCATACAGCTCAAACTTTGGTTATGTTGTTTTTACATTTTCCAGTGAAGATGTGTAATTTCTTACAGCAAAGTGTAATTCCTAGATGACATTTAGCTATATTTAATTTTTAAAAAAGGAACAAAAGATATGAAAATGAAAATAAGTGCTTCATTTTTTATTGAAAGATCCCTTCATCTTGATACACTTATTTTCTTAAGTGTTTTGGTTTAGTGAGCAATGTAAAAACAGGTTTTCACAATACTGATACAAAGTCTAGTCCCACATGTAAATGTATAAACATTTTTAAAAAACTGTGATGAGACTTCTCAGCCAAAAATACTATAAAACTGTTCTAATATCTTAAAAATTTAAATAATTAGCATTACTGAGGAAAACAATTTCTGGTCATTTCAAAAGCAGTAACCATTTATTTTTCAATATCTCCACCTTAGAAAAGTTATATGTCAGCTGCTAGATCAAATGATCATAGAAATTGACTGAAAATGAATATGAATTCTTAGCAGTGGCAGGATGGTACAGAGTCTTGTAGTTGAAGGAGAGAATAAAAAAGAAGTATTTGGTTTCTGCTTATTCTGAAAATGAACAGTATTTATTCGTGTTTTCTCTTCACAGGGAAAGGACTGGACACCTTAGAAACTTGACATTTTGGTATATCAGGATGGCTGGATCTCAGTTTTTGTGCATAAATGTGCCAGAAGTTCCACTATAATACCAGAGTAAAACAATGGTGTTTACCCCTAGTCAAGTGAATGGAGCCCAGGAGAAAGCCAGGAGAGAGCTAGCATACTGCTAACAAGAAACCAGGATTGCATATAAGAGAAGAAGTCTTTTGTGGGAAATTCCTCTCATATTTTCCTACTGCTTTGTCCAGAACTGTCAGAGTCTGGTCACAGACAGCAGAGATATGAAGTTGCTAGTAGCTGGACTAGGACTGCTGTCCTAGTTCGGTTTGAAGAAGTAACTTGCAGCAGGTTTTCTGGCAACAACTCTCTCCTGTTAGCTGGAAAACCCATTTCTTCTGAAACAGCATTCAGACTCTACTCAGTAACTTAGCTAATGCTTCAAACCTGTGTGAAAGGAAAAGTGACATTTAACTTCAGATGAAGTTAAATATCAGATAGGGTTATTCTGCAGTATTGACAAGAATATTGCAGGAGTTTGGAGTCCAGAAAATGAAATTGTGATAAGAAAATAATGACAGCAGAATGGAGGAATAGGTCAGAAAAGATTTCAAAGTATTTAAAGGAAGCCAACACTTGTAGACCTTGAAAGAGACACACAACAATGTGTGGTTTTTTTTTTTTCTTTTTTTTCTGAAACTTTCTATTCTCACTGGAAATAAGGCTATAAAAAGATATCAAGGCAGTAAACCAAGCAAAGCATGCTTCTCCATGAAAAATCTTATGATCCAAAATTAATATTGGTTCACGTGTTTCTCAGTAAATRTGTAACTAAGTAACAGAAACAAGGAGCAGAAAAAGATGACGGAATTTGAGTCTCCCTGAAGAGTAGAAGAGAGCTTAATGCTGTGAAAGACTAAGGGTGGGCATGTCAGTTTTTCGCTCTTTGACTTTCTCTGGAGAAACCTTTGTTTTAAGAGAACAAAAATGGAGGAAATATATGGTGGTGATTTTTAAAAAGCAAAACTCTTGGGGAAATTGTAATTTAGAAACAAGAAAAGCATTTTTTTTTTTTTCACCAAGCAGAAAGACATTTTAAAGAATGGGAATATAGGATAAGCTTCAACTGCAAAACATCAATTAGATCTTTGCCTCAGCCAGGAAGCTGTAAGCATAGTTATTCTCCTGCTCATGCAGTTATTCACTGTGTTTTTGTACATCCTGTTCTGAACTGCTTTCTGTCATTAAGCTTTGATTCCTTCCTTTGAAGGTTTCACATCGAAACATTTAGGCAACATGTGTTTAATATTCAACTGATTTTTCTCAACCCATTCCTAGAGTATAATTTACAATTATTCTTTCCCTGTAATGATCTATAGACTTCCTCTCCACTATCTGTCTTTGCTATTTGTATGCTGGTCTGTACTTTTTTCTACTAAGACCCAAGTAAAGGCAGCATAGGAAACTGAACCCGCTGTCATTACTTGGCAAAATTAGTAAGTATTCACCTCTTTATATTTTCCTCCTCTTTTTAAAAATTGTTAAGTTTGGCTTTTCTGTAATTGTAAAAATAGGAGAATGAGAACCTTATCAACTCTGTCAATTAAGTATTAACAAGCAAAAAAATGAAAGTGGGAAATTACAACAATTTGGGTGAATTTGTAGTCTTTCTATACTAATTTCATTTCAGTAGTCAGAATTGAATCTATAAAAAATAAGCAGCATTGAACAGATTTTACTGAATGAACATTTGAAGAAGCAGTAGACTTCTGTGAGTAACTTCAAATAAATATAAAAAAGAGCAGTCATCACAGAATTTGGCAATTAGTTTTGACCATTCTGTTTCAATGATGATGGGAGGTTTGCTTTGATTTTATCATATTGCCAAAAATCACATATTAGATCTAGCAGTTACACAACAGGTTGGTGCTGTGATTTGACTTCTGATAAAAATTTTGTACAGGCTCAGCGGACTTTAAGCTCAACACTTGCATGGTGACATGGAAATTTCTTTAAGCTATATTCTATTACATTGAATATATTACAATTACATTTATCTAGAAAATAAATGATAGTTCAGGCTTTTCCCTTAAGCAAAGAAATCTAGTGGAAGTAGTAAAATCTCAGGTGAAAAAACCTTCAGCTCTTCCCTTGGTGAGTCTTTGCACTATGCTCTGAGAAATGATGTACAGTTATTTTGCATGCTTTGCTACCTGACAGTTCCAGAGGTCTTGGAAAACCAGCAAGTAGAGAAATCCTATTTCTGCAAGGTAAGTATGACATTATGTGTCCTAGCATTGATTTCACAGGTAACTCTCCTACAGGGTAATTAATATATTCCTCCACCCTCCAGGGTATCCATTTTAGCCAATTTTCACACATGTCCATGACAGTGAGCTTTGGAAAATGGCAATTTACTGATTCAGTCCTCCTCAAACAGAAGTCGGTAGCTAGAGTCAGTATCTCTGAGAGATCAGCTGAAGGGAAGAACGTATGAAGGCAGCAACCGTCCCTTCTGGGGAAGCAAGATGACACCACCACAATGGCAGAAGGCTCTTTGGAAGACAAGATTAGTTTGTCCAGTCTGTTTAGTCTGATAGGTTGACACAGTTGAGGCTGGTCATTGTCAAATCTTTAAAATATCTGATTATTGAACTTGGAGGGAAAAGACTGAGGCATAATAATATAACTGCACCTGAAGCTATTGTCAAAGAGAAACTGAAAACTAAAAAACTTAACCTACTAAAATATGTATTTCCATGTTTGTGGCAGCTGTCTCAGATAATGGTCATTAAAAAAATATTAAAAACCTTAGGAACAGATGAATTGTAGACGCTGTGTGTTTTACTGTTTGCTAATCTGGAAAACTTAATCCACAAAGAAGTCATTTATGTGACTGCAGAGCTGAGCTAACCAATACACTCCCAGACCCATATAGTCCTGGTTTATACAACTGCATAGCCGAAGTGTTCCATATTCAGAGGCAAATAATTTCTGTTGAAAACCTACTTACATATGCAAAATGCTCTTCTGAGCTATTTCTTATGTTTGAGGTCTGACCTGGTTGATATTTACAGTCCTTGAAATTGTACTATTTGTTTTGTTTAAAAAACAGGAGTTCCAGATGCCACATGTTAGAATTCACTTTGAAGTGTAGAATTGAAGGTGAAGTGTCTCTTAGAGACATTTCTCTCCATAAAAGAGTAAAAAAAATACAAAACTTAATTCAAAGTTAGATGTTGTTTTGTATGTACAATATTAAACAGACCTATTATTCATCAGCCCTTACAATGCCATCTCCCTCCTGTCCTTGCCTCCTCCTCTGTCCTCGAATGATGCCACATACTGTTTTCATTACAGATTTTCAGAGCTGGGATTCTGCTATGAAGACAGACAATTCTGTTTGGTTTTTTGTTGTTTGTTTTTTTTTTTTTAATGTCGCTTACATATTTCTACATGAGGCCTTATATATGGAGTTAGAAGGCTGTCTAATTGATTGCAGGCTGTGAATATTCATTGACTTTTTCGAGTCAGTTCCACAGCTGATGTTGTTTTAGAAGTCTTGGTGCCTAACACTCCTCAAGTAAACTTCCGAAACAATTTTCAATATTTATTCTCAAATCAGTGATTTTGACATAATTTTAAATTATGCAAAGACCTACAATACTCATATTATTATTAATGAAAACTGAATTTTCAGAGTGTTCCTTTAACGACCTTATTGTGGATGTAATAATAAAAGTCTTTTCAAGATGAAGAACTCTCAGATTGTAGAAATTAAAAAAAATACATATAGAATTAATAAGTCATAAAGTGACATGTACACATACATAAATTTTTATTTCAGAGGTTTTTGCTAATAGGCCAGTCATAACAAAAATTTATCACTCACAAGTGTAAGCTTTCTGAGTCCTGTCTGCATAGTTAGTAGCTGTTTTCTTGATGCTGCACTAGCTTTGCCTGCAGCTGAATATATTTGCTTTTAGAGGAACTTGGCACTGTATTTTGAAAGTACGGATGAGAAAGCAATAGGTAACCTTAGCTTTCATAGGCGATTTGTTTCTGGAAGTTGTATGAATTATACATTTTTTTTTTCCATAATCTTTAAACAGCTTTTAGCAAACCTGTGATTAGTGATTAAAGCAAAAGGTTTTAATCAGAAAACAGGATCCTACAGAAAAAGAAAAATCCCACTGTTCAGAATTATTTGTGCTAATACAAATGATTCTAATGTTACTTCTGGAAACCTCTCTGGTCTACAAACTGGATCATTTCTTCCAAAGCAGTATGCTTTCTCCTCAAACATTAAAAGTTATATTATAATCCGGGTATCTTTATAAAATGGTAGAGGAAATAATAATTTTACATTAATTCTATAATTCTAATCTCTATTAAAATTAAAACAATGGTCTTTTCAATTAAAAATAATTTAATTTGTTACTGGACTAAATTCTGCACATTCTAAATTCTTTATGTGATTTTTTTTGTAGCTCCAGAGTTACCCTAAAGTAACCAAACTCATGATCTGGCTCTTGTAAGTTATTGTGTAGCTCTTAGGACTAGAGAAACTGTTTTTCAAACTAATTTTTAGGAAAAGCAGACAGTTATTAGGAAATAATACTCATATCTAGGAGGAGAAAAGTGTAAATATTTTTTGTAAGAGTGATTTTTATTGCTGCAAGAAATGCATACATCTTATTGCAAACAGCACTCCCTCTTTCCATAATTATTGCTGAGAAAGATGAAGTTTTCCCTAGGTCGATTTTATAAACGATGGAGGATTCTGGAAAGCAATAAGGGATATTCTTGACATACTTGATGAGTGGTTAACCCTATTAACTCTCAAGGAGAGCGAGTTCAACCTCCAACTGTAAAGCGTCCATTTAGCTTCCTGATCTTCTGAACCTGAATAATCAACAACATAACAAGCTGGAGGATATGGTTTTAGATTTTCTTAGGTACCTGTAAATGAAAGGTTGCTCTCTCACTTGCGCTGGGTATCAATCCTCCCCACCCCCATTCCACCCCAACCCCCACCTCCACTTCCATGGCCCTATCTAGTCCTAGAGTGACTTAATACTCACATATAGTACATATTTTATGATCATTCATTTAAGTTTGAGCACATATAAAAATGCTTCATATTCCCGTAACATCAATCCCTCACTCCTGGTTGCTGTGTACATGAAATCAGATAGCTTGAAGTAGGAACTTGCTACTGCTTAATGCCAATGGAARAAGTAGCAACAGGCAACACTTTGTCCAATTCTATCTTTGTAATCCAGTTTGGCTCAAAATATCACGAACTTCATAAAGAACCTTTGTTCTGCATGCCTGTTCTTAAAAATACTGGCCAGATTAAGTAACAAATTCTAGAAAAACACTGTTATGAAAATTAAATTTCTCACAAAGACAATGGAAACAAACTACTATAAACCTTTAGGAAAATATTTGGAACATGATACTGAAGCCTTTTAATGAAAAAAAAAGGAACATACCATTCTACATATTAAAACATAGACTTCTCTTTTGCAAGAATAGTAAGAATTACACATTCCCACAAGAGGAGAGAAACGTGTATCACACCTAAAAACAAATGAAAACAACCCAAATCAGAGACAAAAAGAGAAAACTAGACTACTTCTTAAGGAAACTACTTTTAAGGAAAAATTGATCCAACACAACCCTCCTACTCTTGAGTGAGACTTCCACAGAGGTGGAGCCCAAACAGCTCCATCACCCCACCCCATTTCAATCCTGTAGGGTTCCTTATAAAAGGACTCCTCACAGTTTAAGGTTTTGTTCCCCCCCCACCTCCTTTTACTGCATAGATAATCATCCTGTTAAAACGCTGAGTTAGCAGAATAGGGGAAAGCTCTGCTTGTATTTTAAGGTCTCTACCTTTGAAGACAACTGTCCTTTACCACTGTTTTCTTAAAAACACGCAGGAAAGAATTTTTGACTAGTTTTTCCTGTATTTCATTTTGACTTCATTCTTCTCCTTCAAAACAGTGTTACAAGAAATCTAGTATCATGGAAGAGCTAGACATTTCATTTAACTTAAACGTGACTTCGAGTGAAATCTCTAATTCTTGATCAATTACCTAAGTTTTCTGCATAGTGTCTGGGGAAAGGTGGACAGCTAGGAAAGAGATATGAAATCCTGAGTGAGCAGAAAACTGTTTAAAGCTATCCACCAGTTAGTAATATGTCCAAAACTGCATTTCTCTGCAGGTCTCAACGGATCCCTTACTTTGTGGGATCACAGCTACTGTTGAGCCTGATGAGTGCCTCCATCACTGGATTGCCACCACCCTTTTACAGGTGGAGTGAGTTATCCCACTGGAAGTGGAAGATTCTGTTTTCTGGAGAAAAACCTCATCTGTCATCCTGATTTTTGTCGACTAGTTTTACAGAAAAAAGTTTCAATTAGCCTGTAGTTCTTCTACAAAAGAAATAAACTAACATGGTACTGGTGTCCCTTTCTAAACGACTCAGGGCATAAGTTTTCTGCTGTTGGCATTGCCACAGGACTTTTCCATCTATGGGAGGTTATTATTTCTGTGATAATTGTAGTCAATTACTGATAATTCTCTGAGCTAATTCTTCAGCTCACCTTGCTTTTGTGGTTCCCTGTCACACTTTCTCTATTCTTTTGACATGCTAGAAGAGAAATGGAGGATGCAAAACTTTGTAAAAACTTATTCCTAGTCTACTGGCTGAAATGATTTATTGTAATTCCAGGTTGTAATGGCTTCCAACTGACAAAAGAAATATGTCTTTCCAGAGGAGAACACTAGAAAATATGTAGTAGGACATGAAAGCTTATCAACTTCAGGTACCTGCTAGGTAAGGTGCCTTAATTATGTTTGTGTGGTTTATATACACACACACGCAGAATGAGTACAATCAAACAGGACACCATAGAGGGAACTGAAAGCAGTAACAATTATTCTATGAATGGGAAGCTAAAGTAGAATAGTTGTTTCATAATTTTTTCATCTAAAATAGGTATGATTGACTACACTGAAGGAGAATACCTTGCCTTAGCCCTATATTTGGGTGATTTCAGTTATGAAACATAGAGGAAAAAAGGAAAAAAAAATCTTTTTCATCCATTGAGTGTATTTTGATGCTATTGTGAAATTAAAATTTCTCTCTGGCAATGACCAGAATTTTTCTTCTCAAAACATTTAGACAAATGTATGTCAATATACAAAATTCAGCCTGATATTCTGAACACATCCAAAATAAGCTGATCGGATTCAGTACTGCTCATACCTATTCATATCCAATCCAGTCATGATTTAGGCTGTGGCAATTACAACACAAGGCTGGCAGGAGCAACTGGTAGTGAACCTGACGGGAAAAAAAAAATCTGCATGCTTTTTGAGGTCTAACTTTGTTTGAACAGATGAATGCTTTAGTGGTAAGACAAAGTCTGCACAGAATTTAAAACTGAATAAAGCCTCTGATACATATAGTGTACAAATACAGTTTAGTGCTGTATTTGAAGATTAACCTTGTTGCTCACCAAATACTGATAGGTCAAACCTTTAAACCTGAAATATGGATGACAAAACTGGTCTCAAGCTAAAAGTTGAATAAGAAGTTGAGGCCAAAAAGGATTCCCTTCTTCCCTTTTGATTATTTTATAGGACTTCTATTTTGTGAATGTTCCACACGCTCAAACAAGTATCATCCTGTTCATTTAAAAGCTTTAAATGAACTTTAAAAAAAAATCAACAAAGCTTTCTGAACTGTTTTGTATTTATAAAGATTTCATCAGTCATTATGGAATGACTTATTGGAAAAAAATTGTGCAGGTAATAATAAGAAGATAAAGTTCAGAGTATTCCTTCCACTGATCTATTTCAAAGATGCATAACCTGGTGAAAGATGAAAAAGTGAGATAGCAATGTGAAATCAATGGAAATTATGCATTCAATTACTCTTTAAGTGTTCAAGTCTAAATATTACTTGACAATTTAGTCAGATTAAATTAGTATTCATTGAATGTCTGGAGTTTTGGCACAACTGCTGATGACAATTACCAGAAATGATCTCTATAGTGAATATTTATTGTAAATGAGGACTCGATTACTAAATTTTCTGTGGTTACCACAGAATAACTGTAGATGATGGTGATGATGAGGATGATGATGATGATGATTATTATTATTATTAACAGCCTGTTGGAACGGGTCCAGAGGAGGGCCATGAAAATGATCAGGGGGATGGAACACCTCTCCTATGAAGAAAAGCTGAGAGAGTTGGGGTTGTTCAGCCTGGAGAAGAGAAGGCTTCGGGGAGACCTTATTGCAGCCTTCCAGTACTTAAAGGGGGCTTATAAGAAAGATGGGGACAGACTTTTTAGCAGGGCCTGTTGTGACAGGACAAGGGGGAATGGTTGTAAACTAAAAGAGGGTAGATTTAGACTAGATATAAGGAAGAAACTTTTTACGCTGAGGGTGGTGAAACACTGGCACAGGTTGCCCAGAGAGGTGGTAGATGTCCCATCCCTGGAAACATTCAAGGTCAGGTTGGATGGGGCTCTGAGCAACCTGATCTAGTTGAAGATGTCCCTGCCCATGGCAGGGGGGGTTGGACTAGATGACCTTTAAAGGTCCCTTCCAACCCAAACTATTCTATGATTCTGTGATTAATATAGGCCTGTGCAATTTTGTGAAATATTAGAGTGCCTCAATAAGAAAAAATTTCTGTTGAGTATTTTTAAGGTTAAGGATAAGCACAAAAACTGGAAGGAAAATTTCATAGATGAAAAACAATGGATCAAAACTATTAAGACTCTTATTGCTTTTTTCTTATTTTCTATGTTTTTATCAAAATCTTAGATGAATATGGAATTTTGTTTGTGAAAACCTTCATTTCATTAGCAAAGCCTTTGGGACTATGAAGAAGAAACACAGATAAGCTTAAACATAGGTTTTCATCATGTTAAAAATATTAATTGCATGTTGTTAATCTTAACACTTTTGAAATCAATGCAAAACCTGACTGATACTTTAGGCAAGCAAAAGCTCTACAAACTAGGTTTTATTCCAAAAATCAGATGCACAATTCTGTCCTCTTTCTCAGCATCCCAAGACATGATCAGCTATATCTGTGTTACTCCTTTCTGATATTTGTTTGATTTTTTCTTAAAGAAGAGTCTCCTCTTTTGTAGAGGAGATGCCAGCATCTCCCCAGACAATTCATTCATTTGTTTTGCTACTCTCATGGTTAGAAAATATTTCCTAGTAGTCAACCTAAATCTCCCTTTCTACCTTTCTATCTGCCACAGGCATGAGAAATAAATTATTATTCTTTGCAGCAGCTATGGAATATATTTGAAGATTCAAAAAACATTATGTCTCAGTCCTTTTCTTTTCTAGACTAAACAGTTGTATTCTCTCAGCTCTTTCCTTGCAAGTCCATTTTTCTCAGATCTCTGATCATTCATGCTGACACTGTCTGGATTCTTTCCATTTGAGTACATTTTTCTCGACATCGCTGAGTAAGCCTAGCACTCCAGTGCTAAGCTGAATGCAAAATACATTTCTTTCGTTGAAGGCTACATTCCTGTTTATCATAGTAAGGTGTTTGCCTCTTCAGCAATGCCATGAAACTGTTGACTCACATGCAGTTTGTGAACCACTAAATCCTCTTCTGCAAATCTGACATCTAGCCAGTTATTTCTCAGTCTGTTCTTGTGCAAGTGATTATTCATGCCAAGTACAATGCCTTGTTTTTCTCTGTTTGATTGAATTAACAATTATCAATTTTCTAGTTACTAAGGGAAATAAAGGATGATAGTTTGTACTTACAGTGTATAAATATCAACCCCTAAATCTTGGTCTTGTAAGACCAGCACTGAGTTTCCATGGTTGGGCTCCCTCGCTGTGCTCCTACAGGAGATAAACCTTCCCCAATATTTTCCACTGGTAGGACATGCTTTACACAGTATTAGAAGCAACACGTAACTTGCAAACTTTATTCTGGAAGTCTGTACTGCCTAGGAAATATTTCTTGCTCTGTGTTCTTCAGAGGTATCAATTAAAACTCATGTTTTTCTCCTCCTGCCTCAATGCCTTTCCTTTGACTAACCAATACCGAAGGCCAAGAGTGGAAATATATGGGTTGATATAATAGCTGTACCTTGCTATGGTAGATTATTCCCCCCCTCTGTCATTTCTTGTGCAACCTGACATTTTATCTGATTTATGTAGTTTAAGGGTCGCCTCACCCTAATTAGTGAGATCAGACAATTTTGTGGGAGGCTGAGTGTATTTGAACACTATTTTGTGTACTGTTACCATGATGGTTTTCATTTATAATGAAAAATAAGCTAATAATTGAAGAATATTTATTCTTTCTATGTCTCCACTGTTTTTTGCTTCCTTTTATGCATGAGTAGGAGTGGCTATATGGATGGATGGGAAGGGGTCTAACAGATGAGAACACATTCTGACTGAATTTAAACAGTAAAACATATGCCAGAGTGCAAATGCCCATCTTCCCTAGGTTTAAGAGATCCAATACTCAAGCTTCTCGTTCTTTACATTATTGGCAACTTTATTTTGACGGAGATTTTTTTTAGATGGAGGATGACCTTTGTGACAAGCACCTTTTAAAAATTGGTTTATTTAACCTTTATATTTCAAACTGGATAAACTTTGCTTAATACTTGAACTAAATGACAGTCAAAGTTACTTTAATCTTAAATATATATATATACACACACACATCATATGTATTTCTACATTATCTTTCATTCACACTCACTTCAGAAGTTCCTAGCTGAAGCAGGAACAAACTAAGCCAAATCATTGCCAGAATAGCTATTCTCAAATCTATTTAAAAATGAAAAGGGTGGAAACACTGTCTTAGAAAATATTAGAATTATTTTCTTAAATATGCGAAAAATCCCTATGCTAAAGTGACAGCCACATTAGAAGTCCTTGCCTAGCTCTTAATGAATAGATGTCAAAAATCATGTAAATTATGCTACTGTTGGCAGCATTGATAGGAGTGCACTGGTTCTACCAGCTGCCTTGCCTAAGCTCACAACAGTACCCACGTGGAAAGCAAAGAAATATCAGTCGTTTTAACTATACATGTTTACATGCTACAGCTAAACACTGAATTGTAAAGACATGACGGAAGTAATCCAACTTGGAAATGAAATGTTACATTAATGTTGTTAAAACTATGCATCTTCTTCCCTTGCAGGTTTAAAGACTGTAAGCTTCTCTGATATTCAGATACAGAACAGAGTAGAAGACAACTGATGAATGAGCCAATGCATCCGCTCTTTAAGAGAAATTATTTCCAAAGGAGACCGTTAAATTCTTTAGGCTTAAAATGAAGCTTAAGGAAGAAGATGCACACAAACTCTGCATGTGTACAGTAACCTGTGCAGTTCTGGGAAGGTCTGGACATGCTGTATATTTTTTGTGTTTTCTTAGATGTAACCCTAGGTTTACTGCTCTGTTGAGGCTCAGGGATATGATAATTGACAGAGTTTAACAATTACCACACTCATTGCCATGTATTTGACTCAGTCCATTTAAAACTCTCAGTCAATATCTGGGCTTGATTACAGTGCTAGGGTCAGCCATGGACTGTTCCCAGTAGTCAGGATAAGGTGGCTCTGTTTTAGAGGGGGAGAGTTAAGCTAGAAGGTATAGATGTCATATAAAATTTCATATGAGGTATAGATAGTTTATATCAGCCTACTGAACCCAAATTGATGCAGTTTAGTATTAAGAAGACAAATAAACAGCTTTTAAGAGAGTGCAAAACACTTTTTATTAGTTACTCAGACTGAAATTATTGATTGTTTTATCAGGCTAGGTGCTTGTATGCAAAGGACAGGGTCAAGGAAAGAAACAAAGGAAACAAAAAGAGAGAGATGAACAGAGGTCTTAAGCCGAGCTGTACTCGGGCAGACTAGGCATGGCAGGTACTTCTATGGCTTTACATACAACAGCCTTATATGCCTTTGTGAGTGCAAGTGTGTGTGTTTAGAGACAATATATTTCATCTGTTATTTTCACTTGTTGCAAAGGATATTCGGTCTTGATTCTGTAATGGCTAGTGCAATTTCTCCAATTATTGTAACTGGGAACAGTATTAGAGTTTCACTTGTTGTTTAAGAATAACTACCATCTTGCTTTAGAAAACTGAAGTTCTTGTGATATGCAAATTTCTGGAAAGGTATGTGGTATCACTTCTAAGTGACCATATTATAAAACCTTTTAGGATTGGCAGTAGTGTTGTTATAAATCTATTTTGCATAATAATTAAATAGTATCACTCCAACCCTGAGAAGTCATAGACCTTTTGTCATCATTAGACAAAATCAGGCTGAGTGTAAACACAGCCTAGTTTCCTCCATGTTTTTGTATTTGTATGCAGCAATTGTCAGCATGTCGGCAGTGGACGGTGATAAAGTGCATTTTTCTGCTTGGGTGGTTAGCCCTTTCATTTTCACAAGTGACAAAATAAAAATCTGTTGAAGAGTGAACATGCTGCTTTCACTGTGTCATCTCAGCCCTGCGGGTCATTTTATTATAAAAATGTAAAAATCCAGTCAATTTTATTTAATCAGCTGAAAAGGAAAAGTGTTTCCAGGTCATTAATCAAGTGCTCCTTCTCTGTGGGACTTGTCTCTTCAGAAACTGCCATCTGAATCATTAATAAAGCTGAAAAGATTTTGTGCCAGCAGGTTTTTGAGAAACCTAGATGTTATCAATATAACTGGAGTAAAGTAATTTGAGGTCAACAAATAAAGCTTTATATATTCATTGCTTAAAAAGCTCCATCTTGCCTATTAAAAACAATTAATTATTTATTTTAAAAGCATTTAATTGTTGGAAAACATACAACTGCTTAGAAGGTATTTGATTATATATTCCATAATTATATGTTTTCTTTAATGTTACCTAACCATATATTTACAGTAAACTTTTATGTGAATTGATCAAAACATAATGAGACAGTGAGAAGAGATAATTACTACTGTATCTATAATAATAATGATAGTAATTAAACCACAGAGAACTACATTCAAATAACGTCAAACTTGAGACTTAAACCCCTATTAATGAAGACACTAAAGGCACTTACTACATTGTTAACACATTCAGCTCCACGCATGCCTCGATGCAGCAGCTTGTGCTACCTGTGGCCAAATTTCTATATATCTTTTGTGGCAGGCAAGGAGAACACACTTTCTCATGCTGTGAACATGTGAGGTGAAAAGTGTTTCCATCCCACATGACGGCCAAGGCAAAACCCTGACAAAATGTTGGGATTGGTAGGTTAAAAGGAAAGAGGTAAAGTGTGGTGTAGAATAAGTGTGAATGCAGGAATTAGGGCACTCCTATAGTCATTCATGCTCTCACCTGGCTTTGGGAGACTGAACTCTAATTCCCCTTCCTTTCAGCTGTTTCTCTGGAAAGACTGTAGTACCAACAGGAGCAAATTGAGATTAATGAATGAATAGCCTAATGTCTAAGGTTTTTATTTTGCATGGGGAGTGTAGATTCAGGTATCTGCTTTTCATCAAAGAGAGCAAGCATGTGAATCCAGGTTCCCAACTGTTGTCTGGTCAGGGTTGGTTTCTTTCCCCCAGGCTTCCCCTGAAAACTGCTCATTTGGGTTTGACAAATCTCAACATGTTAAGTGAAAAACTTTTTCTGCCAGGAACTTCCTATTCAGTCTACTTATGAATACCCTCTTATGTTTGCGTTTACACCAATGCGCTTTGGAGTTAGGAAGATAAGAGGTGCTTGCTTGATTTACATTTTTTGGTTTGCACTGCATCTTTTGTAATGCATTGGATTGCCCCCAATGAATTGATTAACCAGCATTTCCTAATTACCTCTAATTTTTTCGTAGGTAAGAAATTAATTTTGCTTTCTGAAAATGCTAAAGTTATCCTTTCAAAAGCTACATAAATCCATTTCTATTTAGGAAGGCAGCAGTTCACAGTATATGTACAAGGGTGTGCTTTTACTCATGCATATTCTAATATGAAAAAATAAGATTAAAAAATAGATCCCATATCCTTTTTTCTCTGATATTTTAAAGATATCTTTACTCCCATACACAGCATCTTATGTGTGAATTAAGATGTTGATTTCTTCACAGTGAAAGTTCATGGGCTGTTACAGTGTAATCCTGAATTCACATGTCTATCAATATAATTCAGATTGTGTTTTATTCTTCTGAACAGTGTGCACATAACAGCTGATGCTAACCACCATCGTCCTCATTACATATTGTAGACTGTCCTGTAGCTCTATTGCACGATTACAAACAGTGTAAATTCTGCATAACACTGTGGATGCCCTTGCTTACGTTGGACTTTGCTTCATGTGGACAACACTTATGTTGACATAACTGCATGAAACTTGGCACACAGGCTTACTGCAGGCCACCAAAAAGCCAGAATCTAATTGCATTTACACTACTTCAATTCACTTAGAGTTACTTGTTTGTACCTGTGTAACGGAGTGAAAAAGAACCCACAGGTCAACAACAGTGGTAATTACTTGCCCACTAGGAACTGAACTGAGGCCACCAATTCATTTCACACAGTTGACCAAACAGTCATTGGATGGCAATGACGTCTTGTCCTGAGCAACTCAAGCTATTCATAACAGCAACTTAGTAGCAGAGGGCTTCAGAGTCCATTTACCAATCCCCAGGACTCAATGGCTCGTGAGACTTATAATGTGTTATGAAGTCTCTCACCATCACAAAGTTACGGTTTAAGTGTGTGTGCCTGTATGCATGTGCTTTTTTTTTCTCTCCCTGTAGAAAATTGTCTAAGGTGCCCTGCTAGCTTTGGGAATGAGAATCTTTATCCTGCTGTGATAATTTGAGATGTGGCAGAATTTTGCAATTCAAAGCAGGTTTTCTTCTTTTTTTCTTTTGTACGTTATTTTATCTTAAAATGAAATTTCAGAGATGTTTTAGTCTTAATATAGACTAATCACTATAATGGTTATCTAAAAAAAAGGAGCCATATAAATAATCTCATTTTATCACTTGATTTGCTCCAAAATCACCATTACTATGATTAGTCTATATTAAGAAAAAATATCTATGAAATTTTGTTTGAAGATAAAAGACTATAGAAAAAAAGCTGTCTTGAATCACAAAGCTCTGCCAAGTCCTAAATTATCACAGCAGGAGTCAAGATGGTATAACAATGATAAAACAGCTACCAAAGAAGCTTAGTCCCAGTACAAATTAAAATTCCTACAATTTTTCTGTAACAGATGTAGTAATTTTTCAGTAATTGTTATTAATTATTTTTTGCAAGAAAGTATCAACAACTCTCCTTTAACAATGTCAGTTGCTGTTAGTATAAATCTTTCAGGATTCATTTTTATGCACGCATATACTTTGCACATCAGAAAGCCAGAGACTTGCAGTTATAAAATAGATTAAGCGGGGATTAGAAAATGTGGAACAATGTCTACTTCCAAATTCACTCACTCACACCATTATACAAACCTTTACTCAGCTTGTAAAGTTGCTGGCTAGCTGTTTTGTCAGTAATAAAACCAAAGGAAATAGAGAAAATAAGTTGATTTTTTTTTTTAAGTCATAACCATATTCACTTATGTATAAAGAAAGCTGAAGATACTGTACATACAGATGCTTAYAGGACTACTATAACAATAGACATCTAGATGCTGTATGTATGGAACAACCATTCAGTTAAGTCCTTCAGAAATTGACTTTTTTACTTCGACAAGCATTTTTGGCATATTTTAAGTCTTTCTTGCTCTTTAATGTCAGAAACATGAAGCTATTTATCTTCCTATCTCATTCTCATTTAGTACACTTGCCAAAATAAAATGTAATCTAATATCTAATATCTAAATCTAGTATCTTTACATCTTTTATTACCACAGTGATCATGATATTATTCTCCCATGTGACATGGGACTTCAGACTGAAACTGGTCTCTTGGTCACTGCTGCAAGAGCAGTAAATTTCTTGCCTTCATTACTTCTTCTAGAATCATATGTTTTGCAGGTTTGATTTTATTTATTTATTTTTTAATTCCTAAATATGTCTCACCACTACCCTTTTAGCTTAGTAATTTCTTCTCCCTGGAGCTTACTGATAATCAAAGATTTTCCCAACTTTCATTCTACTAGGCTGAACCAACTACGCTATTTTACCTCCTCCCTCTGCTCTGAGCAGGTATTCCTTTGCACCTCCTCTAGTTTACTCATTCCTTTTTTTACCCATCCTCCTCCCCCTCCCCCAGGCCTGAGTGACTAGAATTGTACCCAATATTTCAGCTGAGGCCACATCCGGTCCTTAGAAACTAATTTTTACTAATTACTATTTTTGCTATGATTTTATAGAGCTTTTCCTCTCACTCTATATTTGTTCTTTCAGTACAACCATCGCCATCTCCCTTGCTCACAACCACAGTTCTGCTACCGATTTCCATCTGCTCCTGCTTAGCTAATGATTTCCCTTCTAACATTGCAGCAAATGCTTGACTGAAATTCAGATAGATAAAATCAACTAAAAGTAACATTACTGATGGCACATATCAGCTGATTGATGCAGGATGCATTTTTATCCCTTTTAACTTCTCAGTACCTTGGAACACTGTGGAATAAGTACTTTTCTTACCTGTTTTGAAACCCTATAAAAAACCCTCCTCTTCATTTTGTTTTGAAATTTGCCTGGTTTTTATGTTTTCTGACCCAGTTGCTTTGTAGGGAAATGTATATAAATATTTTGCACTTGATTAAACATGTAATATACACAGCTATAACATGTAGGATGAAATATAACACAAAGGCTGCTAGGACAGATTTAACTGCCTCTTTGTTAAATGTTCTGCATGCTATATTCCTATAACCTTTGACCATGTATATTGATTTGTATCTGCAGGGTTTTTTTTAACATGAGCACCTACCATGCAAGGATTGTCTGTGGTACACACTGAGAAAGTGGAAGAGGCCCCCAAAAGTGATATAGGTGTCTTTGAGAACTAATTTCTTAGCTTTCTCCTTTGATGAGTAACTACAGGATTTTCTCTCTCCTGATAAAATATGTATTAATGATTTTACCGTACCTGTTCTGCACCTCTGCAGTTTGAAGTATTTTAGGATTAGCCAGTTTCGTAAAAGTTTTGGTTCCTGAAAAATACAGATACAGAGAAAATCTGCATTTTTATTACAGTAAAGGTATGATGAAGCTATGATGTCTCACTGAAATTCATTAAAATATCAATAATTATTTGGATTCCAGTTTTAGAAGTTGAAGTGAAATAACCCATTGTCACTTGAAGGCCTTTTCCCCCTGCTTTTTTGTATGTTTGGCTTTGAGAAAAATGAGAATGTTACAGATCCTTTCTTCAGGATTGATAGCATGGAGTTGATGTTTTGTAAGTGTCAAGATGTTGGTTTTTTGTGATTAGGAGACCAGTTAATGAATTTTCTCTTGTGAATTTTTTATTGACTCTCATTGTAATGGTAAATATTCTTGGATTTTCTGAAAACCAACCTTACCCTTCTGTGGAGTTTTTCTTCTGCTTTTTCCCTCCTCAGTTCCCCCCTTCCAGCCCAATGCAGCAGAAATATGAGTCACACTCTTCATATAATACTAAAAATACATTCTGATTTATATACACCTCCTAGTAGCAAATCCAGAGATGCAAAAAGTATCATGCACTTTCTGTGAGTCTGACTTCTGTCTAAATGTCTGAGAAGTGTACAGCTTGTCAGAAAACAACTCCTTTTTCTCTCTGCTCCAGGGAATAACACTGACTTGACAGGAAAAAGTCAAATCCCTAAATTACAGATTTACCTCCTAAAAATGATGCTTTGGATGCTTCAGCACCAATTTCTCTTTTAGGAATAAATTTCATGATCTGTTACCTTCAGCTTTTGTGAAGAAGCAATTCCTTATGTGCAAGGCACCCCTGCACAGGGAATGCAGAGATAAGGGGAACACTATTGCTCTTTTCCATGCATTTACAGAAGAGACTTCGTTGATGTGGCAATGAAACGTTTTCACTTTAAGGGCAACAATCTATGTGCTAAGAAACTGTGAAGATGGCCTATTGGCACATTAAATAACACCTAAATGGTTAATAATGGGAAAAGAAAAAATGATCTTGAAGGTCAGTTGTCATAGCTACAAGTTGCCAGTTTGGACAGACACTCAGTGATTGTCACCCAGGAATAGGAGCTCTGGATAGTAAATCCTCACTTGTGGTCTTACCCAAACAACAGAAGGGCTCCCATTACAGCACAAATGCAGCTGAATTTTAAAATAGCTGACAAACTCACTGTTATTGTTCATTTAGTTTAGCATGGTTAGGAAGCTGAAAAACAACTGACTATTTTTTTGTATATGCATAAGGAGTTGTTTAGTAAACTATAGTGCTCTATAGGATGACAAAAATATAAAAACGGAACACATATATAATAATAATGTAATGGCTTTTCTTTTGCTAACAGCTTTTCCATTAACACACATGGAGGACTTGTTCTGAAAAACTGTCACTGGCCCACTGTGTTGTTAGTGATCTTGGAGCTCCAATTCTGACAAGTCTAATCACAAAAGGAAAGAGGTGTATTAAAAATGCATTAATGCATAAAGCTATAAGATGCATGGGAGACTTAAGGTTTTGCCAGAGCAGACTTTTGCATTTCATCTTCTATTTATCATGCTGATCCTTTAGTAGGATAATCTTATAAATAGCAAATCATTAATATGTTTAGTCGTCTGTAGAGCTCTAAAAGCCACTTGAGAATGGTATAGAGAAGTTATTCTTGTTTTGTTTCTGGGACAGAGAAAAGAAGAAAAAAGACTTGCCTTTACACAGCATTCTTTTTTCGTGGTATTCACTTAAAATGAGCGATGGTTCCATGAGAAACAGAGAGAAACAAATTTTTTCAGTTTTGCAATATAGCACTGTATAATCACTATATCACATGATGAAATATAAATAATTTCTCAAAAAAATTATTATCATATGTATGGTATTAACTCAGTCTATTTCAGTCCATTTATTCTCCTATCTCCCCAAAGTGGAATAATTTATTAGTTATCAATAATGTATGCTTATGTGTATTGTGTAGACTTCCTCTGTTTAATTCCCCAATACATTTATGAATGGTTTTGACTAATCTTTCCGCTTTTTGTGTTCTGACTGACAAGTTATTTTTATTCTCTAATATATTTATTGCTTATAGGAACAAACTTTTTCTTTTGTAGTCTCAGGTCAAGCTCGGAAGGTCTTCTGTAGACAGCTTTGTTGGCCATAGAAATTTTATTGCACAAAGCAAATAATAAGCATCATATTTTTTACGTGCGGTGTATTTACCATCAGTACTTATTTCACATGTTATTATATCACAGAAACCACTGGTTGGCAAATATCTTCATTTCATCAAAATGTTTACTATAGCCTCTGTCCCCACTGTGGACGAACCAAACCAAAACAAAAGATTGACTTAAATCAAGGCTTGTATTTAAAAAAACCCAACCAAACAACAAAAAGTCTCTATTGACTGCAGCAAGGTTTGAATGAGGAAGATAACTAAAGACTCTCTTGGAGCCTTGCAGGCTCTGTGCTGAACTAGAAGTGGTATGGGGTGCTTGTAGTCACTTGAAAAGGGGAAATGTAGGACAAACATGGATGCCCACAGAGCGTCAGCCAGGGCTCACTCTGGATGCCAGTTACTGGGATAGTGCTCCTATCATGGCATTCTGCTGAGGAAAAGAGAGTATTTCACATGAAAACATATCATTGCAAAAACAAGCTATCAGTGTTCAGTGCAAAGCAGACATTTTCTTTGTTCGGAAAAAGGTTGTCATTTACACACATTGAGTCCCAACTCTTTCAGTAGCACAGTATTTACTATAATATTTCTGTGCTCACAGTTAATTTTTCTACTCTTTTTTCTTCAAAGTATTTTTTCACTCCTGATTAATATGTTTACCTTTCTTCTTCCACATTTGATTTATTTTATTTCTACATAACATCTGCATAACATTCTTCCTGTATATTACATTAGTGCATGAATTTGCCTTGTTGTCTGTGTKGCTTTGCAGTTTGTTCGTTTGTCATATTGAAAGATTCAGTAGTAAAGCAAAAATCTATTACCGAGAAAGCCTACTGTATTTGGGGAAGGTTCCTCGTGCTTTCCCGCCTAATACCCATGAAAGATTAGGTAACAATTAAGGTATTAAGTTGTTAGACAATACCCTTTTCTTTTGGAAAGATTGAAATAACTCTAAAATGGTCCCCTCCCCATGGAAAATCTGCTGAGGAATTAAAACTCCTTTTAAGCAGAGTTTTTCAGTTAATGTGGATCATGGCTTATTTGCAGAAAGAGGATTTCATGCCCCAGGCTGTAAAGACAGAGAATATTGAACACCGTTTGACAAAGCATAGAATTTATCATTTTGCCTAGTTCGTGCCTTAGTGGCTGTTTACATGCATTTTTGAAGCACTTTTTTTTGTCCAGTTTTGTGGTACTACTTCTTATGTCAGGACCATGGTGGTAACCATTCCCATCYTTCTTCAGGACATCCAAAGACCAAAGAACTAGCTCTCTTTTTGAGAGAAGTTTTATCGTGGTCATAGGAAAATACATGGTTTGTGACATAATTGTGCTTTGGAGATCATAATAAGAAACACAGCCAAATAAAGCCCAGCTGCCATAAGTGCCCAGAAGCTTACCCAGTTTACTTTCCAGAAGCACTTTTTCTTCCCAAGAGACAATGGTATTGGTCTCTTCCTCTTAGGTTATGCAGAAGTAGAAATGTTGTGGCTTCCATGTGTGTGTCTGGACCACTGTCTGATGTCTTATTCAGTAAGTTACTGCACAGCAGAGGTTTTTATAAGGTGTATGCATCTGTGTCTGGGGCATCATGGAGCCCCATGTGACTTCAACGATTTTTAAAAGTCCTGAAAGGTTCAGATAAACAATAAGAAACAAAGTATATAAATTCTATGCCCCCTACAATTATACTGGCTTAACATACCCTCTGAAATTCATTAGACATATTATGGTCTGGCCAGAGCTCAAGGGAATATTCTTTCTCTTATCACTTCTAAGAGGACAATCTCATTTCAAACCCCCTTGGTCCTTTACTGTAAAAAGCACTTTCAGAAAAGTTGTACTGTATCAGTGATGCACTCCAAGGTTGGTCTGAGAGTTTGCAAATCTGTTTTAAGGAGCAGCGCTGAGAGTTTGGGAAAACTAGCCCAGTGCGCAAGCTCTCTTTTCTTAGAAGACTTCATAAGTTGACATGTTTACTCACTCCTAGCAATAATGCAGTGAAGGCATACTACCTGACATCCCACTGTCAGAAGAAAAGAACCTCTCTCACCTAACTGCTCATTCCCTGCTATCAGGATGATATTTTATTGAAACACAGGACTTGCAATGCATCTCAGCAGAACTCTCCTGCAACTTCCTCTCTTGCCACCTAGCTGATGTTTCATTATCTAAATTATTATAAAAATAATTTAGTTCGAAGCAGGATTATTGCCAGTATTTGATCACATCTGTTGTTGCACAGAGATTCAGACAGAGCTTGTTAAAAAATATTGTGATGTTGGCATAGGGTAATGCTTGCATGGGGAATGAAATCTCTCAGACAGACAGGATGGTTGGTTGTGGACCAGGTGGTGGTGGGGCTYTCTATAGCAAGAACCTTCACCTGGATCAGGTGATATTCCCCAAACTGTGTTCTGACCAGTTCTTAAAACCTCTCTGGCCTGTGGTCCTCCATGACCACTCCAGCACGTGTATGGTTCATCTCTACTGGCTACTATAAACTACATACAAAACATTTAACTATCTTAACGATGTGCAAAATGCTGTCCTTCTACATCCGCATGAACAGTTTCTACTGAATAATCACAAGTGTCTTCTCTGGGTACAGTTTGGTCAATTCTGCACTAGGAGACACCTGGGGAGTCTCTTTGTCTCATGTAAGAGATACATACCTCGGGGATATATATTAGCAGCATATAGACAAATCATCTACCTGCTCCATTAAATCAGATGTAGCCTTTTGTCTGCTGGCTTTTTTGTACAACCTTGTTATTGTTTTTGTTTCTTTTTGATTATCATTAGTTAGAATTTTAATACTGGAGGCTCTTCAGACTGATTATGCTGTGGACACCTTAGGATGTCGATCATCTCCTCAGGCAGCCTGGTGTATACCAGGGAGCCAAGAGGAAATACCTTGATTGTAAAGTTATCCAGATTATTTTCAAATAATTGCAAGAAAATAAAACAGTGAACTGATATTCTCAAATGCAAAACAGCAATCTTATTGTTATACTGATTTAAAAAGACACTGTATTTCTTGTTGAAGTCTTATTATGGTGTTTGTTCATTTTTTTTCAGATACATCTGTATTTCTTTTCAGTAGCATTTCGTCTTTTATGTTAGATACTCATACATTCTCTGAAAATGTAAATGCCACACACTCTTCAGAATCCTGTCACTAAGTTAAAAAAACTATTCAAATTCAATAATATTTCTGCAAATTGAACATCTTACAATAATTCTAAGAAATAGAAACCAATTTGGCTATTAGTAGGACTTTTTTTCATCCCCAATGGTATGTTTTTACATTTTGGAACTCAACTATGACCCAGAAATGGGATTGTGTGTTATATTTTTTCCTTCTATCTTCCCCAAAGTTTCCCAAACCCCAGTGTTATTCAAGATTTTTACGTCTTTCAACTCAACTCTTGACCCAGATTGTAGATGAGCCAAATCAGATTGGAAAGTAGGTTGTAGGATTTTGAACATGAACTATATGTATGTTTTTGCTTTTTAGGGTGTGGCTGTTTGTGGTTATTTTCTGAAAAGTTTTTGTTACAAAGGGTAGTGTTCACCAAAGACCCATCTTATACTGAGGYATCCTCATAGCAACGCAGACCAATGACCTGCCTGGCTCAGTTTTCTGACTTAGATAACATTCAGTGTGGCATATATTAAAAGACTTTTATAATTTCCCAATATATAGCTGTGGAGAACAAACTGAAATCTTCAAATGAATGGAAGAGTTATAAAATATTATTAGCTGGAATAATTGGATTTATTTATTTATTTATTTATTTATTTATTTACTTGAAATTGGGGCTTAGGTCTCTGAATGTTTTCATTATAAAAGAAAATCTAAAAATGAATGGAGAAGTTGCGTGTATAATTCAGCTGTCCCCACACTTACTATTCACCTTCATTTACTCAGTTGTTATTACTTATATATCTTTTAAAATCACTTTTTTCTCCAATACGTGGAACTCTGTACATTGAAGACTGGCTAATTGGAGAGGAGAGTCATTCACGCTATGAATGTATGGAGCTGTTGACTGAGGTTACAGCAGAGCAGTGGCATGAACTGGATTGCTTAACCATAATGTTTTCCAGTGAATGACACTAATTTCATCTGTAGTGGGAAGCAGTATTAACTAGAAAAATGAAACAACCAAGACTGAATTTTTAAATAAAAACTTGAAAACTTTAAATTATTTTTTTTGCAATGAAAATCCCTCAAGTCTCCCAACTTAGGAAGCCTTATTTAATTTTATTCCAAACCCACCCCAACACTGGGTCATTCATATGTAGACAAACCAATTCCTCCTCATGAGATCTCTTTCACGTGGTAGAAATACTTGAATCTTAAATGTACATTTGTGTCACCATAAAATGACATTATCATGACATTGGTCATATGGTCTTCATTGCTATTGTACAGTCAACTTGCCAGTTCACATAATACCCTGTTAATCTCTATGAAGCAAGGGCCAGATCCAAAGCCAAGTGATATAAAACGGCAGTCTTGTGGTTGTTGACTTTAATATGTGTTAGGTCAGGCCTTAATAAAATCAAAGCTCAGTATTCACATTTGTAGCCACTGACTTTGCTGTGTATTTAACATGAGAAACACTTAGTGTATGATAGCATAACAGATTATAAGAGCGTGACAGATTTATAATAATCGATATATATATTTTTTTCCTAAATTCAGGAGCTCAGAATAAAAGCATGCACTATCTTTTTTTAAACTGTGGAAGAGTTGAGAAAAATGCATGGAAGTACAAATAATGATTCTAACAATATAATATAATAGTTTTTAAAGGAGGCTGCTAGTGTTAAAAAATAATAAGAGTATATTATAGTTTTGACTGTAGTAACACTGTGTCTCTTCACTGAAATCACAATGAATGGAAGCATTCTACTCTTTTGTGAAAGAAAGAAATGTGTAGCAATAGGATTTGTATGTTAAAATACGGTTGTTACAGACAGAAAGGGAAGTGTTATCCAAAGTCACAGATTGTAGGTTCGTGGGAAAAGGGGCTTGAGTTAGGGTATGAGGAAAGCCAAAAATCAGAATGCTTTGGGGGTCTCACATGAAGGTCAGATGCACTGAGTGTGTAATAAGCAGGAGGCAATGCAGCAGCCATTATCTTCCCTCTGACAAGAGAGCAGCTCACTGACCTGGCATGCTGACAAATGGAGAGGAAAACTCTGCACTGAGATGTAAATTCCCCACACAGGTCCCTCATGAATATCTTGTCTCCAGAATTCAAGCCAGTGACCTGGAAAACAAGGTTCCTCCCCAACCAAAATGACAGGCAGAGCTGGTTTTCTGTTAGGAAGACTACTAGGTGTGTAAAAAAATTATGATTTCTGAGGAGAAAAAAAATGAGATGTCACACAGAGCAAAATATTACTTTCAAATGGTCCTCTGCAGCTCCCTTGAATGGCAGCTGTTAAGAATTCAATTGTGTGTATGACACACTGCAATGCAGGATGGAAGTTCTGTTGGGGAGCAAAAATGAATAGAAATTTTCAATTCAAATACTCATTTGAGAATATCTGAATATCTGTCATTCTTTATAGCCTAAAGGTTAATTCTTGAAAAGAATTTCCATTAGTAACACAAATTGTAACCTTGTCAAATCCTCTTATGTAATGCATCAACGCTGAAAGACATACTCTGCAAAACTGTGCTATTAAATACATAACCTTGGTTCATAGTGAATTTATACTTATAGCAGTTTCCTTGATTTGTCAGTTATTTGTTTAAGATTTTATGGTTTTGTATATGTACTTGTGTCAGCATGCAGAGAACATTTCATAAACGTTACTATACTCTTTTTGCATATGTATGTTCTGTTGCTATGCTCTCTTTATTTCATAGATAGTAATTAAGAAAATTGTATGATGCCATTGCCCTCGCACAAGACAGGTGGCTGTCTAAGGAATCCTGTTCCATATGAGAGGCCTTTCCTCTTGTTCTATGCATGTATGCCTACTTTGTATCAGGATCTCCATATTTATATTTCTGTAGGTTCTGATTTCTTGTAGAGGGAAAAAGCAATTATAATTTTTCTTTCTGGATGATGATTTGGCTCTTTATTCACCAACAGCCCTGAAGCAGATCTAGTTGCATATTCTGATGAATGCTATAAAGTTTGGTATTAAAAGGTGCCCAGATTTGCTGCATGAATGGTATGCATGGTGAATGTAAACTTTTGTTTAACCATAAATATAGGAGACTGACAGCCTAAAGGTGCTGTGGGTCTCTAATTGACAATTTAATTTAATTTAAAAAAAAAAAATTAAAACTACAGTAGTTCATTGTATAACTTAAGCTTTTACTACTGTGGCTAGGTTGTTTTTGGTGTGAACACTTCAGATAAAGCCATTAAAAATTTTGCAGAATTATGAAATAATTTGCTACTTATCATGATAATAAAATTGTTTTCCATGAAATATTTTCAAAAACTTTTGATTCCATTGTGTGGTGAATTTAAATAATTGTCTTTGCACTTCACCATGATCTCTCCCTGCATTTCATTCTGAGTTGTACCATGCACTGATCTGATGTTCACACTGTTTCTGCTGCTTGGTGCAATCTTTGTTAAAAGACAGCATGGTCTGAATTTGCACACAGAGCTTAGACAGAATGAATATGATAATAAGCTCCAACCTCAGGTTGCACACTCAAATTACTATCAATTGTGCATACAATTTTTCCAGGCTATTTGTTCTGAAAATAAGTACTAAATTATGCATTAAATGTAGTGTCATGTATGAGTACAAAAGATGAACTTGCTCAAATATTTCCAAATGGGAATATTTGTGTGTGCAAATATGATGCAATTCAATTATGTGATATGCCCACTTTAGCAATTTGAAAACAGGGAGACAAAAAACTTATTGTATTGGAGGGGGGAATCTAATGCTCCAGAGGCAGGCAACTGAGCCTGTGACCTATAGTGGATATATGTATTTCAGTTATCCAGCATCAGTCATCAGCACGCTCTTTCAAATCCCTTAGGCTGCATAGAACCCTGAATAACAGTAGAAAACAATTAGAAAAACATTATTGCGAGCTGGCCTACTGAGGGATATGTTGTCAAGAAGCTGTATTGCTCATGGCTGCTGCTTATCCTTCTGCTGAAGGCTGTCTGCAAATTCAGGTAGATTTGCTAGGATGATACACTAAAGGAAAAAGGAGGGTAAATTGTCATATAATTGAAAAAAAGGAGGGTAATTGTCATAGGCGATTCCCTTCTGAGGGGAACGGAGGGCCTGATATGCCAACCAGACCCATCCCACAGGGAAGTCTGCTGCCTCCCTGGGGCCCGGGTTAGAGACATCACTAGGAAACTCCCTGGTCTGGTACGGCCCTCTGATTACTACCCRCTATTGGTTATACAGGCYGGCAGCRRCGAGGTTGCAGAGAGAAGCCCAGAAGCRATCAAAAGGGACTTCAGGGCACTGGGGCGATTGGTTGAAGGATCAGGAGCACAGGTAGTGTTTTCCTCAATCCCTTCAGTGGCAGGGAAGAATACTGACAGGGACAGGAAAACACDCCTGATCAACACGTGGCTCAGGGGCTGGTGCCAYCGGCAGAATCTTGACTTTTTTGATCATGGGGAGGTTTACATGGCACCGGGCCTGCTGGCGACAGATGGAGGTCAGCTGTCTCACAGGGGGAAAAGGATTCTTGCTCATGAGCTGGCAGGGCTCATCGCGAGGGCTTTAAGCTAGGTTAGCAGGGGGAAGGGGATAAAACCAGGCTCACTAGAGACAAGCATAAGGGTGCCAATGTTGGGGGTGAAATTGATAGCCCAGCTCAAGTGCATCTGCACCAATGCATGCAGCATGGGAGGCAAACAAGAGGAGCTGGAAGCCATTGTGCAGTGGGATAGCTATGACTTAGTCACCATCACAGAAACATGGTGGGGTGACTCTCACGATTGGAGTGCTGCAATGGATGGCTATAAGCTCTTCAGAAGGGACAGATGAGGAAGGAGAGGTGGTGGGGTGGSTCTGTATGTTAGGGAGTGTTTCGACTGTCTAGACCTTAATGATTGTGGTGATGATAAGGTTGAGTGCTTATGGGTAAGGATGAGGGGGAAGGCCAACAAGGCAGATATCCTGCTGGGAGTCTGTTATAGGCCACCCAACCAGGATGAAGAGGCCGATGAAGCATTCTACAAGCGGCTGGCAGAAGTCTTGCGATCGCTAGCCCTTGTTCTCGTGGGGGACTTCAACTTCCCCGACATCTGCTGGAAATACAACACGGCAGAGAGGAAACAGTCTAGGAGGTTCCTGGAGTGTGTGGAAGACAACTTCCTGACGCAGTTGGTGAGGGAGCCTACCAGGGGAGGTGCCTCGCTCGACCTGCTGTTTACAGAGAAGGACTRGTGGGAGATGTGGTGGTCGGAGGCCGTCTTGGTCTTAGCGACCATGAAATGATAGAATTCTCAATTCTTGGTGAAGTAAGGAGGGGGGCCAGCAAAACCGCTACCATGGACTTCCGGAGGGCAGACTTTGGCCTGTTCAGGGCACTGGTTGAGGGAGTCCCTTGGGAGACAGTCCTGAAGGGCAAAGGGGTCCAGGAAGGCTGGACGTTCCTCAGGAAGGAAGTCTTAAATGCACAGGAACAGGCTGTCCCCATATGCCTTAAGAAGAATGGGCGGGGAAGACGACTGGCCTGGCTGAACCGGGAGCTCTTGCTGGGACTCAGGAAAAAAAGGAGCGTTTACCACTTGTGGAAGAAGGGGCAGGCAACTCAAGAAGAGTACAGGGATCTCATTAGGTCATGCAGAAAGGAAATCAGAAAGGCAAAAGCCCAGCTAGAAGGCAATCTGGCTGCTGTTGTTAGAGACAACAAAAAATGTTTTTACAAATATATTAACGACAAAAAGAGAGCCAGGGAGAACCTCCATCCTTTATTGGATGCAGGGAGGAACATTGCCACCAAGGATGAGGAAAAGGCTGAGGTACTTAATGTCTTCTTTGCCTCAGTCTTTAATACTCAGACCAGTTATCCTCCAGGGTATTCAGCCTCCTGAGCTGGAAGACAGGGACGGCGAGCAGGATAAACCCCCCATAATCCAGGAGGAAGCAGTGAATGACCTGCTACACCACCTGGACACTCACAAGTCTATGGGGCTGGATAGGAGCCACCCGAGAGTGCTGAGGGAGCTGGCGGAGGAGCTTGCCAAGCCACTCTCCATCATTTATCAGAGGTCCTGGTTAACGGGGGAGGTCTCAGACGACTGGAGGCTTGCCAATGTGACCCCCATCTACAAGAAGGGCCAGAAGGAGGATCCGGGGAACTACAGGCCTGTCAGCCTGACCTCGGTACCGAGGAAGATTATGGAGTGGTTCATCTTGGGGGCACTCACAAGCCATGTGCGGGACAACCAGGGGATCAGGCCCAGCCAGCATGGGTTCATGAAAGGCAGGTCCTGCTTGACCAACCTGATCTCCTTCTACGACCAGGTGACCCACCTAGTGGATGAGGGAAAGGCTATGGATGTGGTCTACCTGGACTTCAGTAAAGCCTTYGACACTGTCTCCCACAGCATTCTCCTAGAGAAGCTGGCGGCTCATGGCCTAGACCCGTGTATTCTTTGCTGGGTAAAAAACTGGCTGGACGGACGGGCCCAGAGAGTTGTGGTGAATGGAGTTAAATCCAGTTGGCGGCCGGTCACAAGTGGTGTTCCCCAGGGCTCCGTTTTGGGGCTGGTCTTGTTTGGTATCTTTATCAATGATCTGGATGAGGGGATTGAGTGCTCCCTCAGTAAGTTTGCGGACGACACCAAGTTGGGTGGGAGTGTTGATCTGCTGGAGGGTAGGAAGGCTCTGCAGAGGGACCTGGACAGGCCGGATCGATGGGCTGAGGCCAACTGCATGAGGTTCAACAAGGCCAAGTGCCAGGTCCTGCACTTTGGCCACAACAACCCCATGCAACGCTACAGGCTGGAGGAAGAGTGGCTAGAAAGCTGCCTTTTGGAAAAGGACCTGGGGGTGTGGTTGACAGCCGGCTGAATATGAGCTGACAATGTGCCCAGGTGGCCAAGAAGGCCAACGGCATCCTGGCCTGTATCAGAAATAGCGTGGCCAGCAGGACTAGGGAAGTGATCATCCCCCTGTACTCGGCACTGGTGAGGCCGCACTTCAACTACTGTGTTCAGTTTTGGGCCCCTCACTACAAGAAGGACATTGAGGGGCTGGAGCATGTCCAGAGAAGGGCAACGAAGCTGGTGAAGGGTCTGGAGAACAAGTCTTATGAGGAGCGGCTGAGGGAACTGGGACTGTTTAGCCTGGAGAAGAGGAGGCTGAGGGGAGACCTTATTGCTCTCTACAACTACCTGAAAGGAGGTTGTAGCGAGGTGGGTGTTGGTCTCTTCTSCCAAGYAACTAGBGATAGGACGAGAGGAAATGGCCTCAAGTTGCGCCAGGGGAGGTTTAGATTGGACATTAGGAAAAATTTCTTTACTGAAAGAGTGGTTAAGCATTGGACCAGGCTGCCCAGGGAAGTGGTTGAGTCACCATCCCTGGAAGTATTGAAAGACGTGTAGATGAGGTGCTTAGGGACATGGTTTAGTGGGCATGGTGGTGTTGGGTTGATGGTTGGACTTGATGATCTTAGAGGTCTTTTCCAACCTTAATGATTCTATGATTCTATGATTCTATGAATTCTAGGACTGTCTGGTACTGAAAAAAGTTCAAATTTGTCCAATTAAAAGACCATATGTAGGCAGTATATCTACTCTGTTGTTTTGGCTATCCTCTTTCACGACCTTGGTTTCCTTATCTAGTTGTTCAAATGTGTCAGTTCATTTTTTGGAGTAGCAGGTATGGAGTAAAACAAACTGACATGCAACAGGAATACAGGGTATATTTGGTAGGATGTGTTTTCAATAGCCTATGACCCACACATATTCTTTACGTTTGTAGCTCTACAATTTTTTTACACTACAGCTGCCAACCCTATATGCTGTCTCATGTACTCCAAGGCACACTCTAGATACCATCAGTGTTGTTCTACGACACTGAAACTTTGTAAGCTGTAAAGAAGCTCTCCCAAAGTAAACCACACAGATTAACAACAAAAAGCAACTACATATATATATACATGTATAAAAACCAACCCCAACCTTTCAGTGCATAGGAAATGGATAGGGAAGGTCTGAGGAATGTATGGAGAAGACACAACTGTGGGAGAAAGAAGGATGATGTTTTTGCAACCAGTTGGATCATGTGGGAGCAAGAGAAACAACATTTTGGATCCTCCTGAAGCAAGATTGTCAGGAAAGTTAAATTCTACAAACAGAGACAGGAGGTCCAGATTTACACTGGCTAGATTGATATGATTTGAAGTCATAAAGTTGCAGAAGAAAATAACTTTTTGATCGATATTGGAACAGGTTTTCATTGAAGGTCTTGGAATATTGGGCCTAATGCAAAGCTGTGGACTCATTGCTGGTCATCTAAGTGACCCCTTCATGACACTGCTTTCCCAAGCCCAGAATCTTTTCTCAGTGAGGGGTATATTGCCATGATTTGTTGTTACATCTGTGTCCCCAGATCAGTATTGCTAGTACAAGTCAGCAGCAGACATCTGCAGTGTAACTTTGAAGTCCTACAGCAACGGTTCTTGAGCTGATGAAATCTGACTACACAGATGGGATCTCACCTCCTCAGTGAAAGATGACACTGGTCTGAAATGGACTTTAGATTATATAAATGTCTCTTGAGTACGGGATGCAAAGTTGCTAAATTGGATTGCATGGTTTGTAAATGGATAGCTGTGAAGAGTAGGGGGATAGGCATCAAGCCAGAGATCATTCAGTTGTCACAATATGCAGTATGAAGATAGCCAGTCTGGTCCTGGCTGCTCCAGCTGTGATGTTGTGCACAGAAGTCAGCTGAGATTCTTTGACTCTGGAGACAAGGTTTATTCACAATCCAATGAACCCTGAAAGCATCATAGGACTTCAGGACCTTTGCCTGTCTATTCTCCTGTAATCATAATTTAATACATTCTTCTTTTTAATGTTTTGGTAAAAGCAAAGTAAAGTTGTTACATTTTGAAAGTTGTAAGTGCTAAAGTTTGACTATCTGCAGTTAAAAATATATTTGCATTTGTTAAAGTTAGTAAGTGTTTTTCATTGTTCAAAAAGAAGGGGAATTTCACCTATACTCCAGGGAAAGTTTTCTAAATGAGTTTGCATAGAGAGCAAAGAGGGATTTGAATCTTCCAATTTGAGCCGGGGCTTCCATTTCCAAACTGAGGAGGGGGAAGTAAGAGCTGCTTGCTGAGACAAGCATCTACAAGAGACAGAATGGAGCTGAGCTTGCTAAAAATTGAGTTATACTCAATTAAATTAAACCACAGCCAGCATAGTCCTGCCTGAATTTTTGGGTAGGAAAATTATCTTTAAAATTGGTTTTCAATAAATTCAGTTTATAGTATATATTCTGATTCACACACCCAGGTTATGGGAACCAGGGTCTGAACTGGAGTTGCTGAGAACAGCAAAGTTACTGTCAGGAACATGAGGCATTAGTGGCATGGCAGTTTCAAATTACCAAGACACATTGAGTTGGTTTGGTTTTTTTACTTTTACGTGGTGTTGCATTTTCAAGCAGAGTAAAAACAAGTATTTCTGTGCCCACAATGTTCATAATATTTTTTCAAAAGATGTATGATAACTAGGTATTTATTTTAGGTGATAATCTGAAACCTATAGGTGAAAGATACTGAATTGGACCTGCAATAGCTTTCATGTCAATCACCAGTTGACTTCTACAGAAAGCTGTTGAGGGTTAACCCAATGAATGCCACCAGGAATAATATTTAAATGTAATTGAGAAGTGAGAGAGTGAGAGAAAGACTTACCTTGCAGTCTCTAGAGGTTTTGAACACTAGCTGCCGACAGAAAAGCACTCACTCACACTGAGATAATCCTGAGGACCCTTACCCAACAAGAACTATTCTGATTTTTTTTTCCTCACAAGAAAACTACATTCAGTCTCATTTATTACTAAAACAATATTTGCCCACCTTCATAATATGTAAGCATCCTGGTTGTTTGAACACAACTCTCTGACTTAGAAACTGAAAGGCCAGATACAAAAGAGAATTTTTATAGGATTATGAAAAAAATGCTTGTGGATGATGCACAAAAGATTGTCCTTTCTCCCACAGTTGTGACGTACTGCACACTAGGTTAAGTAAAATTAAAAAGTGAATACACTGAAAATAGCTCTTTTAATATAAATAAATCATGCTTAAGCTCATTTTTAAAAATCAGATATACCAACTCCTATCTTTATTCTTCTTACCTTGCTCATTTAAAAGGTTTAAGGCAGGAAGAACACACAGGATGTTCTTGGAAGAAGGCTGGGACTTGCACTGCCTGTGCTCTCACTTACAGCTCTGCTGGAACATGCAGTCCTGTGCATCCCTCCATGTTCCTCCAAACACTTCTAYTCTGAAGCGCTAGTGTAAATAAATGTATGTGAATTTCTGGTTGTTTTAATAATACAAAGGCAGCCACTTCAGATGAAATCTTCAGTCTATACACAACTATCCATGTTAGGATACATTAATGTGGATCTAGATAGAATGAGTTTTGTGTGACATACCTACAATTTTCTCTGTGTCTCTCAGCATTATGAGATTATGATGGTACATCTCTTCAAATTTTGTAGCCAGCAATTTGATGAAGAATGGCCTCATGGACTGAAATCCTACCACATATATGCCGCATTTGTGGAAAAAGTTAGCAAAAATGTTTTGAAAATTGGAAAATTATGGAATATTTGTCATATGAAGTTTTTTCAAAGATAACTATCTACAGGTTGTCAAAAAACATTGTATACAAAGCTATACTGGAAACATGATCTTCTTATCTGATATTTAATGGGTTACACTTATTTGCTGCAGTAATTATAACTATATATAACTATATATAATAACTATAATTCTATTTAGTTGACAATTTCCAAAATAAGACCAAAGTCAGGTTTGTGATGCATGTACATATTTGCCATAAACTTGAAGTAACAGCCAAAAAACCAGTATAAACTTATTGTTTTATGTATATGTTCCTTAAAGAGCCATGGGAAACAGCTTTGCAAAAACAATACTGCAGAGTGAGAGTGCAAGTTCCTGTAAAGAGGGCATAATTCATAAACATAATAGTTTGATGACAATCCCACTGCAGAACTTCTCTTAGATTTAGAAAATAATGTRGAAAACAATTCTACAGCATGGTGTGTTTGCAGTTTTATTGAATAATTAACTGTCAGGATTATTCCTGGTTCAGCTGGTTTTAATTACAAGTACACATACATGTATGTTGGTCATTAAATTTATGTGGAGCTTTTCTAAGAAAAGAATAAAATGCATGGACAGTGCATCCAAGTAAGTTTGCTTTAGGACTGGCATGTAACGCGACCATTGCATTCCATTGATCCCATGTTGGTCCATATGTTTAATTAAATGAACTCAATGCTCTTCACTACTTTGATGTCATTTTTTTTCTACATTCATTCCAATAATTTTGCTATTTAAAAGTATTTACTGTCTCTTTCAACATTAATAAAGGGCTTGTGAACTTTATACTAGCTACCTATTATAACAGCAAACTGAAAATGATAGAAGAAAAAAAGTACTTGCATACAGAATAACAAATACATATGGGACTGGGCTGCCTCAAAGGAGAAGAGCATAATACATTTGTTTCTCGGTGGTCTGCATGCATCAGACACGCTGAAAGATGAGAAGGGCTTATTTTCTGTATGAAGTGTGCTAAAGCATCTATTTTTTTGCTACTGTGCATACACAATTTGCAGTGCAACAAAAACTCAAGTTGCTACAATACAGCCCTGACCAGTTCACCCTACGGTATATGAATTGACCAGGGGATGACCTGTGGAGTGCTTTTATTTTCTGAGCCTTCACTATGACTATGACATTGCTGTGGATAGACCTCCCTCTTTGAAGCAGTACTCCTTTGAGGAGTACTGAGGGCWCAAGATGATGATGAGTTGAGTGACAGGGGGATTTCTGCTTTCCTAAGGACTTTGCCGCATCACATCATCTGTTAGACAGACTTGTTCCACTAGGACAGAGAAGGAAGAGAAGCTGGGGAAAGGTTACCAGGGAAATTTCCAGACACAGTGGAAAATTTCCTTGACTGTGTCCAGAGGTCAGCTCTCCTGTGGGATTTCCCATGTTTGAAACACAGTCCTGTGCAGTGGCGGGTGTGGGGCATGGTTTGCATGAGAAACATGCCCAAGCAAGTGGACTAAAAGGGGAAATCTAATTCTGAATAGTTACCAGCCCTCCACCCACTGTTGTCATCTTCCTGCCATCTTTGAGAGCCTTTGACATTAGTTTCCTTGCTCAATGGAGCTGCCTGAAACAGACTCTTCAATCATCCCATTTTTTTTACAATTTGCACACACCTTTCACTTTTGATTTGCATTTCATTTTTGTCTGATTTTAAAAGCATGATTCTTCTATCCAAAACCAAGAAATTTATTTTGAAATTTTTTTGTAGTAGACATGAGCCTCAAGCAAACAGTATGACAGGTTCAGACCAGATCAATGATGATAGGGTTCGAGGCTTGTGTTTTTTGTTTGCTCTCTTGTGATAGGTCAAGGGAATGACAAAATTCTGATGCAATAGTAACATAATTTGTGGGTTGCTCTAATGATGCTTTAACTGCCTATGTTTAGTAGAATAAAAATTTGATGTAATACAAAACTTACCATATTTTAACTCTTTCCAGGTCATATGGGAAAAAAGCAAATTCCTGCTTGCTTTTTTTCCCTAGAATAAAAAAGTGATTTGGGACTAATTACATCAGTTATATATGCTGCTATATTTACATTTTTATGTGTTTGATGCCATAATATCTGTGGTCAACATAAATGCCATTGTMGAAGATCTCTGGTTAAGTTAAAACTAAGAGAAACTCTGAAATATTAAAAAATGGTTGATTTGACTAGGGGTTACTTCCTACACTGAAAATTCATTATCAGATCAGAGGTTACCAAATGATGGAAAACTGAAATCTCTAAAATACCCTCACAGAAATACCTCTGACATTTGACTAAATAAAACAATTGCTTAAAACGTTGAATGCTCAGTTTTGTTCTGTTTGATGCTTTTGAAAAAAACTATGAAAAAAGGAGCAGAATCCTATCAGATGTTTGAGAGTAAAGTAAAGTAAATAGGATTGAATCTCTGCACATTTACAATAGTTAATATGTAGATAGAGCATTTTTATAGAATTAGTTTGGCTCCTGTTCAGAATCTAGCAATATCCATATTAAATTTCCATTTAAATCTCTTGTACAGATGAATAAGTAGAGGATTAACATATTTTTCTACTGTGTTCTTAGTATTTATCTTGACAGTTGACTTCTCTACACAGAAAAAAAAAAAGCATAATATCCTCATTTGGGCCACAAATGAATTATTTTCTTTGGTTTTAGAGATAAATACAACCACATTTTTCTAAATGTTTTCATAATATTGTAAAGGTTAAAGAGGAAAATTCAGCAGGATACAGAGGATTTGATCCATTTTTTGTCTTGTGTAAGGTATTTCAGAAGGGCCAAAGGGCTTTTTCCTGTGCATTCCGCAGTCAAGATGGGAAAAGAAATCCCAATAACATCATCAGGAGTGGGACTGGGCCCTAATACAGAAAAAAATTTCCCTTTTTGCAGCAGGCAGGAGGGCAAGACAAACAACTTTCAGGGATGAGTTGCACTTCCTGGGGGGAGCCTCATTCAGAGACAGAGTTTGAAATTTTTTCATTTGTGAGAAAGGGTGAGGATGAGGAGATGAAAATATTTCTTCATGAAGTGGCTAGTTGTCAGAGTAGCTTAGATTGTGCTTTGTTTCTCTTCTCCCCATTCTCCAGATACTTTCTAATCTCACACAGTCACTAAATTGGGGGAAAACAGGATGTGGTTTCCCTGTTGTGTTATTTTAATTTTATATCAGGCTTCTGGTGGAATACCCAATTTACCATACACTTTGCATTCACTATAAGCCTTATGTTAAAATACGTTTATTATGCTGTTTCACAAAAATTTCAGATTTATACTCTCCCACATGACGACAAAGTGAAAATACTGATAGCTCTAGGAATTCTATACGCATTATTGATTTAACTTAATATGATCTTATAGGAAAGTCATTAGTGATTGCAACATGTTAAAAAGAGCTTTATTCCACAGAATAGGTATGCAGCACTCTATAAATCAGACCTTTAAAGCATCTCATGCTGGAAAAACAACTACTGAGATATTGGAAAATCACTACCTTCTTTTCTTTTTAAATTTATTTTATCCAGAAAATATAAGATGTGTAGCTGTTTCCTACAGATACCATGCTGGAGAATTCTGCAACAGATGTAACTTCCTATTTAATATCATACCTAATTTTTTTAAGGAAATTCATTATTTTGTGACACGTGAAAGGATATTTCACTACAGAGAATGTAGTAGGCATATGAATATTGATAAACATACTTTTCACAACTGTACAGCAGACATCCAATTTCAGCGGTTTTCCTATAGCATGGATTATAAGGTTTTCTGTTGTTTGTCCTTTCCTCATTAAATTTTTTATTCTTTATTTTTTTTTCTCTAAAATCTAAAAAAAAATTAGAATATCTTCCTCTAGTGTTCTAGAGGCTGCCAAATACCACCCACAATTAGAAAAACACCAGGCTCTTTGCAGACCACTCTTCAGCCATCACAATGACAAAATAATTGTAGAACTCATAAGATTAGACAAACTGCATGGGAACAGGACACTCAGCCTTTTGTCTGAGCTGGTGGGCTATTAAGGAAGTAGCCAAGTAGCGGCATGCTGTTCTGACACTTTTCTTGCTGCCGGTGAATACAGAGTGACTCCTCTGAGTGAATGCCAAGGCATTGTGATTAGCATAATTAGAGCATACCTTTGTGGCACAGTTATATCTGTACGAAGTTCCAGCAAGCAAGGCTTGGTTGCAACTGGTGATATGCCTCATTATCTAAATACACAGCTTCTGAATTCAAAGGCTGTCAAGTGAGATGGAGCAAAACTGCATTTTACTTGCCCTGATATTGCCTGATTAAAAACTTAAATATATCTTTTTTTCTCATCAGCTTAGAAGAAAAGTTGTGATTTGTGCTGACTTTATACTTTATATTAACAGCTGAGCCAGATAAAACATTTTTCCTCTACAAAATTCCCTCAAGTGCCAACTGCCTAAACAATAACACACGTAAGAAAAATCACACTAATTACTATGCTATTGTAGGTCTAACTGAAGGGGCAGAGCCCCCTCCAGTGCATGGCCCATTGTGCCTTTTCAAATGTACCAATATATTAAAGTGTGATACAACATAGGTATGATGCCTGAAACACAGGAGTCTTTAAAAACCCTCACGGGAATGTCTATTTAAAGAAAAATAGTCTAATCCATTATATAGTAATAACAGTTCTTTTCCTTCTAAAAAGAACCTTTCAGCAGAGTTAAAAAACTTTTCCACTGATATCCTCTCGCTTCATGGCTCCTGTTGTTTTCATTCCTCACCTCTCTCCAGGTCTCTCCTGGCTTCTCCATCGCACCTGCATTCCTCAGATAAAAACGTGACTAAGGCTCCATTTCTTGAGCTGGAATTCTTCAGTTCATTATGTCATAGACCAAATTTGAAGTCTACGTCTGAATCAGGGAGTAAATACCCAGTTACCTGTAAAGGGTAAACCTGATAAGGGTATATTAGATGGGCTACAGGCTAGCAGAATGGTGCCTTGTGCCCTGACAAGCTCCTTTTCAGGTAGCTTAGCTCATTCTACACGGCAATAGACTGTGCATGGCCAGTCTATTAACTGGTCATGGTCAGCCCTCCCCTGAGCAGCACAGGAGCAGGAGCACCAGCTCGATCGGTCTTTACTCAGTCTGAGGAACTGCAGCTTGGGAAAACTCTTCCTTGTCTCTTCTCCAAATGCTTGTGGTTGACACCACTGTTTATCTTCCCCTTTACTCTATATTATCCTTCAGGTCACATATGGATGTTGCTGTTTCTCATGATATTTGTAAGAATTATCCCTTTTCTTCCTTTACCAGCCCATTCAACTCCTTCTTGTCTATTCTGTACACTACACAGTGAGCTGTTTCTTAAATAGGCTCTTTGAGAAAGGGGTTATCTTTAGCTATATTTTGTACAGCAAAGTCCTTCACAATGCTTTTGGATATTCTTGTGAACTGGAACTGGTCACAAAACCAGAGATCTGTTTTTTKTTATTCAAAAATTCGCAGTTTTTGCATTGCCCTCACTTTGTATGGATCCAAAATAATCTGCTTCCATTTTTTGATGTTTTTTACAGACAATTTGTGAAATTGCTTGCATTTTTGTTTTCAAAACCATTTCAAAAACTATTGATTTGTAGCAATAAATCATTTATCAAAGGTCTGAAAATGAAATCAGACATTGTTCATTATGAGGATTTTTTCCAGTTCTCAGATGAAATGTATTTTATCCACAAATCCTCCTTAAAAAAAAACCCTCCCCCAAATAAAAAGTCTACTCACAAGCCATTACCGATCTCTCAGCAAGAAACACCTTGTGATTTTTGAACCAATTATCCATGTGCTGTATTTTTCAGAGTTCATACCTGTTCTGGTGAGCTTCTCTCTTTACATACAAAAAGTGTGAGAAAGCATGAAAATCAGTGCTGAGACTGAAGTCCTGGTTCTGTGATAAGCTTTCTGTGGGTAGATGATATTATATGCCAAAACCTAATGTTACAGATAATCTGGCTATAATCTGTTTTAACTTTGTATAATAGCAGGGACTGCTTGCTATGATGGTTATTGTTTTCCAGTCACACTTTTTAAAGGTTAAAGGCAAGGAAGGAAGGAGTGAATTGAAATCACTTACATTGTCTGACCTCCCACACACATGTTTATGGAGATATTTTAGGCAAAGAAAAAACCCTACTTTCCATTCATAAATCTCTGTTGCAATTAATGTTTGGTAAAGATAATGATAAAAATCACTAAGAAGTAGTTCCAGATAGTCAGAACCTGAATATCACTATGTAAGAAAAAGAAGGGAGATAACATAAGTTAATTCATGCAATTTCAAGGAATGATTCTAGGCTTGCTAAGTAGGATTTTTTAAAGGGGTCTTATATAGAGTGTAGATAAGTATCATGATTAAGGCTGGAAATAGTTCTTCAGTCTTTAATCTTATGCAACAACTATTAAAACAAGTGTAGGACTCTTACCCTCTTCCCACTGAAAGCTCTAGAAAGATTGTCATTGATTCAGTGGTATCAAGTTTGCAACCCTCATCTACCACTAACAATCGCTTTCTGTAAGATCCTAATGCTGAAAATCTTCAGTTTTCCTCAACCTCGATGTATTTCTATGTAGTAACGGTAAAAAAGACTAAATTTTACTCTACTGTAGGCGTAAAAATCTGTTTTTCCTTAGGGCCAGATACTGAAATGTGGATAGTGTCTAGGAAGTCCAAATACCACATTTAATAATAAGGTTTATGTTGTGTTTAGTTGGAGCTACGGTCAAGGGAAGACCCCTGTAAACTATGCTGTCTCAGGAGGAAAATTTGGACTATCTCTGCTGCCTGTTTTCCAGAGGCTGTAATGCAGCACTCGCCTCTTGGGATTTGGTCTATGGAAAGATGGAACTGAAGAGTTGCTCTACCTAAACTGAGTACTCAAAATGCTCTCTTGTTCCTCTTGCTAAAGCCTTAGTGGATATCTAATTTCATTAGTTACTTCTGTGTTTTAATTTTAAAATTTTCCAGGTACTGTGGAGTTTTTCTGAGTCTTCCCACGATTGCTCTCATCCAAGCAGTTTGGGACATAAGCCCATGTGGCTTTCCAGGTCTAGATGTTTCTCCAGCTGTTTTTGTTCTCAAGGTGTGTAAAGAAGAAAGGTGACAGCACAGTGCCTGCAGCAATACAGAAGAGTGAGACCCCTCACCCCCGGGTTTCATAAGCAGACTCCAAGCCTGCAGCTCCTCTTCAGAGGCATGGCTTTGCTCTGACTCCGCGGTCACAGTCCTCCAGTGCCCCTAGACAGCAAGGACCTGTGTCAGAGCTGGAGACCTGTACCTATACTGCCTTCAGTTTTTCCTTGGAAGAACTAAGCAACTTYCAGGTCAGTTCATACAGCTCAGCTCAGTACATACTGAGAGTACTGAATTCTTCCTATATCCTCTATACGGTGTCCTTCAAAGCATACTTCACATTTAGAGAAAAACAAACATCATCTTTTCCTGTGCTGTCATAGTGGTTTTCATTTATATACAACAGCAACAGAAAGAGTTAAGCTTTGAGTGTTCATTTATTGCTATGCATAGTTATTATACATAATAGCATAGTAGCATATGTGCAGGAATGTAAATGGTTTGTTCCAAGCACCCCACAAATATTTTGTAGGAAAAGAAATGCTGCTTTCTGGACTCTAGTCTTAGAACAAGACAGGTTTCTAAATTAAATAATACAAAACAAAGAGAAAGAGGCCTTCTGAAGTGAAGGAGGCCCAACAAAATGTTCAAAATGAACATAAATTTTGCCAGTCCAATGCCTGGGAAGCCAGGGGAAATTAAGCCGATGATAGATTTTGTCCCTTTTCTAATTTTCTTAAGGATATGCTGATATTCCAGACACAGTATGACTGATATACATTCTCCACATAAGATAAATTTAAAATGTGTGGAGAAAGAAAAAAAAAAAATCCAACACAAAAGCTGTGCACTGTTCACATACCACTCTGAAGGATCAGGATCARCCTCTTGGAGAAAACCCAACCAATATGCAAAATTTAATCTTCTTTGTCAGAAGACATTGGACTTTCCATCTAACTTCAGCATCCCATAATGTTATTGACTATTCTGATGCCATCAGCAAAGTGATATAACAAATCGGTGTATTTAGTTCTGTGAGAGGTTTCAGGTAGGTAAGTTATAATTCTACAGTAGTAAAACTTGTCATAACCTTCTTCTGTATTTTTATATAAACATTTCTGCACAGAATTATTCATCACATTCTCCATTCTCTGGGGTTGGCCAGGACATTGTGTAAGTTGAGGAATGTTTAATAACATTTGAAAAGAGCTGTTTCTTTGGGAGAAGACACACACTTCTATTATTTACACGAAGAGCCTTTTGAACTAGACATCTACTTCACACTTGGCATGAACTCAAGCTTAGTATAAACACCCATACAGCCACTCTTCTATATTAACCTGTTTGTTTATCCTCACAAGTTTTATAACTTGTATGTTTGAACAACTTTTAAGTATTCAAGGTCCAAACTGGAGGTCACCTTGAACAGAATAAATTGTACCTAAAACTTTTCAGTAATAAGAGGAACAATTTGTAAAAAGGTATTATTGTAAACAGCTGCCTTTTTCAGCAATTTGTCATATGCTTGAATAGACAACTGAAAAAAATATATTGTGTGCAAGAATTTTTTTTTTTCCCCTCCAAGACTGGAGTGCATGAAATGCCTGATATACTGGGGAGTGATTTTGAAGTGGAAGACCTAGTGCTGTGCCACTACTTGCACTTGGAGACCAGCTGTGCCAGTTGCTGTATTGGAAGAAATGCCTGCTGTGAATCTAGTCTGCATGTGTTACTTAATTTCCTGAATTATCATATTCTCCTAATCAGCTTCTGAGTTAAGGACCAAAATTGAGGATCCAGGTGAGCAGCAAGGATTTAATGTCTAGAATGAAATAGTCTATTTTGTCATTTTATTGTTGTGCAATCTACCAGTACATTTATTCCACGTATCTTGTCTTAGCCACTGAACACTTCTTTTGATTCCACTTCATCTAATTGATCTAAATGATATTTCACAAGCTCAAGAGACTTAAGCAGTTTTATAAGAATCAGATGAGGGCACATCTACCAGGGATCTGCAAAATAAATAAATTTGTCAGCCCCAGTGAGTGGAGACAGTTGAATTGTTCCATATGAACAATACATTTACTGCTTTTCTCAATATATGTACTGTCCTTGAATTGGCCACGATTGATGAATTTTTACATAGATGTAACTGCCTGGATACAGATGCTTTGAAAATTAGAGCTTGATTTGGCACTACTAAATAATGCTTACAGATTTCTTGACGAGATCAAGGCTGGATTAGGCCTGTAGGATTTTACTTGTTGTTTTATATACGCCATAAAACGTGCAAAGAGATTTAAGATTCATGCTGTAAGATTGTTCACAAAATCACGCAACTCTTTCCTTGTCTATTTGACTCAGTTTATGGGAAAAACTGCAGGATGAAAAATTGCAAGACCAGAATCAGGCTTTTCCTGTGCTTGAGGAAGCCATGTAGGACAATATTTTTATGGAAGAATTATAATGTTGCCTGATGGCTGTGAATGAAATCCTTATTTATTGCCTATGGACATCTCATGAGACATAGTGTAAGTCCACAAATCTAAGAAGGAATAAGTCCATTAAAAGGCTTTTGGATCACTGTATCTTTTTAATGATAAATGATTCGTAAGATTGGATGGTTATGAATGCTTGACAATGTAATTACTCCAGTTTGGATAGTAGCATATGATAAACTGATACTACTTCTTCCTGGCTGTACAAATGTTTTAAAGTACTTCTGGTAATATGCTGTAGTAGCATACTGAAAATAATTTGAATCGTCTCTGATGTTATCTCAAATCTTCTCTTAGAGGAACTCAAGCTGTTAAAAGAATGTTCCTATTTAAAGGACAACATCCACTGCCTGTCAGCACTAAGTGCCTAATCAAATGCTTATTTATGGTTGCTAGAGCAAGCTTAACTGGGAGGTTTTGGGTACAGCATGTGTGCACTCAGTCTACATCATATTTACTTCAAGTCCCGACTTTTTGTGATGTTAAATTGCTTCATGCATCTGGTTTAACTGGCCAGTGTGGGTGTACGGTGCTCAGGTCTGTGAAGTCTTGTCCTCCTGCAGTTTTCCCTGTGCAGGGAAATAAGGATGAAGGGGGTGGAGCACCTTACAAAACAGAACCCTTACATGAGTGCTCAACGAGACAAATCAGCAGCATCTTAGGTTGCACTTGGGTTTATTCTCTGCTTTCAGTGTTCTGTGAATGAAAAGGACAGTGCTGAGGTGGTAACACTTTTACAGGCTCCCTAGTGGAGTGGTAAACTTTATGAGTAGAAGGGCAGACAGGTCCTCTCAGTTCCCACTGATAAATTTGTTTCTGCAGTAGTGCCAGTGATGACCTTCCCTCTTCCATTTTTAAAAGGCATCAGAAACTCCAAGCTTCTAAAAATTGGAAACAATGCCTTGAAAGACTGAGGTTCATTTAGATATTATCATTTAGGATTGTTTTTATTTATATCTCTGTAGACAAAAATAAAACTATTCCTCCATGACAGGAGGGTTAGAAACTGAGTTCTTAAAAAAGAAAACAAAACATGACAATGTTTCTAGGAGCCAGATGTTGAGAGATTCTCTTGTTCTCATGAAATACGAATTTAATGATATATTTGAAAATTGACCATTCAGAATCTTTTATTTTCATATTAAAAAATGATAATTTGGGCCTTGATACTTGGGAAATTTATTTTGCATGCACTAGCATAGAATTTCTTTGGCTATGTTTTACTGTCTTAAGTTAGAGTGGAGGAGCAATCAATCAAGTTCCCAAGCAAAATGACTCTAGCAAACACACTCTGGCTGTGTTGGCAAGAGCATACTGAGCGAGTTGAGAGAAGTGATTCTTCACCTCTATTTGGTACTTATGAGACCACATTTAGTGTCGTCTGTCCAGATTTGTGTTCCCCAGCACAAGGACACTGACATAGTGGAGTGAGTCCAGTGGAGGGCCACCAGGATAATTGAGGAGCTGGAGTATGTGACATATGAGGAGAGGTTGAGACATCTGGGTTTCACAGAATCAGAGAATGGTTGAGGTTGGAAGGAACCTCTGGAGGTCATCTGGTCTAACACTCCTGCTCAAGCAGGGTCACCTAGAGCCAGTTGCCCAGGACCGTGTCCAGAAGGCTTTTGAATATCTCCAAGGTGGAGATTCCACAACCTCTCTGGGCAACCTGTTCCAGTGCTCAGTCATCCTTGCAGTAAAAAAGTGCTTCCTGATGTTCAGAGGGAACCTGCTGTGTATCAGTTTATGCCCATTGCCCCTTGTCCTGKCACTGGGCACCACTGAAAAGAGCCTGGCTCCTTCTTCTTTGCACCCTCCCTTCAGGTATTTATAGACATTAATAAGATCCCACCTGAGCCTTCTCTTTTCCAGGCTGAACAGTCCCAGCTCTCTCAGCCTTTCCTCCTATGGGAGATGCTCCAGTYCCTGAATCATCTTAGTGGCCCTTCGCTGGACTCTCTCCAGTAGCTCCATCTCTCTCTTGTACAAGGAAGCCCAGAACTGGACACAGTACTCCAGATGTGGCCTCACCAGTGCTGGGTAGAGGGGAAGGATCACCTCCTTCCACCTGCTGGCAATTCTATTGTTTAATACAGCTCAGGATACCATTAACCCTCCTTATCGCAAGAGCACATTGCTGGCTCATGTTCAACTTGGTGTCCACCAGGACCCCCAGGTCCTTTTCTGCCAAGCTGCTTTCCAGCTGGGTGGCCCCCAGCATATATTGGTCCCTGATCAGCACCCTCTTGGTCTGGCCATTCAGCCAGTTTTCAGACCACATCACTGTTTGCTTAACCAGCCCATACATCAACAGCTTGTCTATGAGGATCTTACRGGAGACAGTGTCAAAAGCCTTACTGAAGCCCAGGTACCCACTGGACTTCAGTAAGTCCACTGCTCTCCCTTCATCTACTAGGTCAGTCACTTTATTGTAGAAGTTTATCAAGTTGGTCAAGCATGACTTCCCCTTGGTGAAGCCATCCTGAGTACTCTTGATAATTTTCTTGTCCTTAACGTGCCTGGAAATGGTTTCCAGGATTTGTTCAAGAAGACTAGGTTAAGAAATTAATCTATTGCTGTTTCCAATTGCTTATTATTATTCTTATTGGATTGGATGACCTCCACAGGTCACTTCCAATCTAAATTGCTCTGTTTTCCTATGTGGTGGCTAACAGCTAGCAGTAGATAGCAGGGCCAGACTAGTTGTGATGCCATGCACATTCAGTCAGGGAACTTGCATAACCCTAAGATCAGTGGATCTGTGTATGTCAGATTATAAAACCAGAGTACACACTTCCTTTTTGTAACGTTGTTGTAGGGGAGTGGGCCTGTACTCTCTTTACTCTTTTTGACACGGTGTAATATCCACCAAATGAACAGCCCAGTTATACCCATTTCCCTCTGCAGTGGACAACTGGAAGCTGACCTCAGTGTAGGTGATGTCATACTCATTTCTCTGATGCTGTAGCTTGTGTCCTCCTTTACATTTAGCAACAGCTTATTATTCTTCGGTTTTTTCCCCTTATAAGATCAAAATAACTCCTATGGAGCTACTTACTTCAACATAACATAACATTCCACACAGTATAGTGAGCAATGCCATGTATCTCAGCTTGACAGCAACTGTGTTCAAAATACGAAAGTCTGATAAAGAAAACTCATGATATTCTGCTCCAGCATATATGCTGCCACTGAGTCTTAAGTAACACAGCCCCGCTACCATGCATACTGTGGCTTCTGAGCTGACGTAATTATTCACAGTAGAACTTAAGCACCATATGTAATCCATAATCCTCCTTGTATTTATTGTGCATTGCATTTTGACCATATATGCCTAGCTTCCCTCCCTCCACTCCTTGTAATTGGCTTAGGTCAAGAACATAACACAAATTTCCTATTTTCAGTACTTTGTAAATTGAGGCAACTGTCAAGGAAAGTAGGACAGTACTACTGAAATACATGGCCACTAAGGAGCATATAGTTTAGCCCTAGTGAAAACAGTCACTGCGAGAAACAAACCTCAGTGGATTAACTCTCTGGGGTCCACTCAATGTCCATTTCACTCAACCACCCATAGTATAGACGCCCTTGCATAGCATTAGAAATTAACCTGGATGAAATTATCCACTCCCTGGAATTTTAGCAGCCTGCTTATAGTCATGGTTTCATTTGAACTCTGCCAGTGGCAGACATGCATTTTCCTTTTTAAAAAGAATTTGCTATCTTCATCAGCCAATATCTATTTTAGATGAAGGAATAACAGAGATTACATTGCAACTGTTTACATATTTGCTAATTTAAATAACTGACAATGATTTTGAACACCATTCTTTTTTATGCTGTTTTAGTATTAGGTAGAACAGCAGACCACTCTGATAATCAATGTTATTTTCCTGTATTACGGCTGAATACAACCTCAAATCACAAATTTGCCATTTGTTTAGTTTTCTAATATTCATCTTATGAATAAAGACACACTCTGCAAAAAAATGCAGTGCTTAAGTGTTAATTGTGAGTCGGGCTAAAACTGGCCTGAGTATTATCCCATTGAAAGATGGATTTAATCTGCTTTGGTAACTGTTCCATGGCCTGTCAATATGATAAAATATCATTAGGTGTAAATATATATTATTTATAGATATATATAAAATAGGTATAAATATATATTTATATATATTTCAAGCTTTTAATCAGAAAAAAGGGGGTTTTGGTGCAATTTATAATAATTTTAAGGGCCATAAGATATAAAGGGAAACCTGTTTAATGCTTTATATTTACATGTAAATCTACCTATCTTTTCTGTGTTTTCCATGAATATCCTTGACATTTTGGTTTAGTTATGAGAGATGTTATTGTTTAAATCATTGTGTTACCCTCTTAGTCCAACTTGTCCTATTCCATCTCCTTCTCCTGTATGATCCAGAACTGAAGTCAAAATGCAAGGTGTAAAATCTCTACAATTTCCATGACAACAGAGATATGATTTAGTGAATACAGGATTTTATTTTCTATGGAAAACCAGGTAAATGAGAGAAAAAAACTTTCCTCATTCAAATATTGTTTCATTTTATTTCAAGGTATGGAATTTGATACGAGGCTTTAAGTTACATCATTGTGGTATGAGATCTTGTTGGACTAAGCAAAGTAACAACTTGCTTGTTCAGCACCCAAATGGAAATTTTTCCCAGAGAAACTAACATGCTCAAGAAAGGAGGGTCAGTGACTTAGCAGCTGATGTGCTTCTCTCTGAGTCTCCACTGAATCCCTGCCTCTGCAAGAAGATACAGACGATATGGTAGAAGGCATGCTCTCCAGGGTGGCATCTGAAACTGTGGTTTTATGAAAACAGGATTGACGTGCTTTAAAAATCAGCCTTATCATGCCTGGCTTTTTGGTAACTCTCACATAAGCTGCGCTACAGTAAATCCTTCCTTTAAGTCTAATTCTGCAAAAATGCAGTAACTCAAGCTAAAATATGTTTAACATCATGTGCTGGAGTTTTCCCAATATCTTGCAACTAGGGAAAACACATGGGCCTTGCAGTTCAATAAACTGAGAGTATTATTGACCAAGAGGATGGGAAGTGAATTCCAAAGATGAGGCTATTTTAAGCTAATTAAAGGTCCCATGGTACTATATGCAAGAGTAGGAACATCTGTTACTGTGTCCTAGTCAAATTACAGGTTTGGTAATTACTTTCTGCTTAATTGAGCTCCYGATTAATTTTAGCTTAAGTATTCATCATGCCTTTCCGTATTTTGTTGCTGCTGTCAGTTCGGTGGAGTGAGCCACTGGTGAGAGAATGGTTCCTCTGCTTTGGTTTGTGCTATATCTGCTGTATGTGGACTACAGTTCAGGGGAGCACGTGGGGATTATGAAAGTCAATTTGTGTTGGATTGTTGTAGGCAGTAGACAAAAGCGCAGCCTTAAACATGTTACTTGGCTGAGATCTGTGTACTACAGAAGGACAACAGCAGTTCTCCCAGAGAAAAACGAGGACTCTACTGAATAAATCTCTTGTGCCCCACTGCCTTCCCTCCCCGTCATTTACAAAGGATCTATTTATATGAATTATTTTAACTGTTACGATGTACAGACGCAACAGTTCTACTTGCTTTAAAAGGCATCATTAAAGTGTATTCCAGATGACTGCATAGTGTGTTTCTTATAATGAATTTAAAATTCCATTTACAGGTAGGAGTAATCCAAACCTTATATAACATCTGATGGAAAAATGATAGGGATATTTACTAGATTATCTGCCAAAACACAGAAACAATTTAAAAGCATATCAGTATTTTCTTCTTTAACAGTTTCTTAGTATATTCCAGCTGTAGGTCCATACCGACTTGTGAAAAGGATGCCTGTGTGATGAATTTTATAATGGTAGATATAAGTATGCATATATATTTATACATAAATATGAATGTATTTTAGGAGGAAAAAAGTGAAACATCTGTATGGTATGATAATCACATATGGGATTATGTGAGAAACATGGCAGACTGACAGAAAGCAAGTCATTTGGTGTGATCACTGTACTCTTGATAGTATCTTTAAGGGACTTCTGTTGCGCTAAACTAAGTGAGTATCAGATTTCACCAACTGTGCCTGACAATAGATTGTGGCTAAGTCTGACAAGGCCCCTGGGAAAGAGTGCTGCCCTCTGTCACCATATGGCCTGGAAAGGTTTCATACCTGTTACAATATCCCAAGGAGGGGGAATCATTGCTAAATCTATGCAGGCTCATTCCTAATCCCATGAAACTAATGATCTGTGAAGGATACCTTAAAGATGCTTACTGTGAACAAGCATATTATTCAGACTGTCAGGTGTAGGGTTTTTTCCTTGTATTAGTTTTCATTACGCAATGATTACACTCCTCCACTGAGAATACATTATCACAAACATTGAAAGAATTGCTTAATCTCTCTTGCAATTCATAAATATTGGTTGAATCTAAATTTAACAAACTTACTGGTATTTTAGGGCAAGTTACTTATCACCCAATAGGTACATTACTTCCTAAATTGAAAGTAATTCCCATGACAAAAAAATATTTTTCTGGTTTCTAACAAACATTTTCAAATTTGCACATAATGCAGAATGATGTTAAGCTCCATTTTTTTAACCAGAAATTTTCTCTTTATGGCATGTGTAATTTTGATGTCTTGTCCAAATAACCTGCTTAACCCCCATATCATTGTGAAGTGTTTAACTTAATGTAATGATCAGTTTTCAAGATATTTGCTCCCCTATAACTTTAATATGGCTAAAGAAAACAGTTTACAATTCACTGTTCTGCTTACACATCAGTAGGAACAGCTCCCTTCTTGTTTTTGCCCCTATATCTGGAATAATTTATGGACAGCTAAGCCATTATTCAATAAAGGTTTAGATTTAATGCATATACTTAAACTCTGAGTTTATTTGAGATATCACCACAACTACACATATGACAAAAGGTTCAGGTGTGAATTTATGAGGAATCCAAAGGGATGCTAAACTTCTCTCCCACACCCACTAGCACTGCCCGATGTAGTATCTCTATTCCTGCGCAGGGAACATGTCCGCATGGTTATCCCACCTCTGTATTCCCCTTCCCAGTCCCCTACTTCATATATGAAGTACCTGAAATACCTGAAAATTTGCTCCTAAAGATAAGCATTTGAATAAAGAGATTTAGGAACGTGATGTGTAAGTATGTATGCTTGAAACGAAGAAAACCTAGACTGTCATCCTGCAAGAAGGTATAGTTACAGCTTACCTTTTCTTTCTTTTTGCCAGCTGGGTACATTTTAGTATTAGATGTTTTTGTCATACAAAGTTATTCAAAGGAAAAATATTTCCTACAGAGAAGCTGGAGTTAGGAGCAGCAGGAGTTCATTAACTAGTTCTTAATTCTTGGTGTGGCTGCTTTTAATTCTCTGAAATATGTCTCAGGACATTGTCCTTTACTGGGCAGGGAGGAAATGCTAATATCAAATCACGGCACTGGAGCTGGAAGAAAGAGCAATTCTATATACTCGTAATACCTGGGAGGAAAAATGCTTGGAGAGTAATTTGGTTGTAATGCCCCTGACTAGGGAAATTGAACTTGTTTTTTAAAACTGTAAAAGTTAAAGCAGAGTTTCATAACTGAAGAGGGTGCTTCTTGGGTAGAAAGAGTACCTTGGAGAAGTACTGATTACAGTGCTCGCAGGCTGAGAAATATTTTGCTGAAGGTCTATCAGCTAAATGAAAGTAAAATCTAATTATTAGGTAAGTGCTTTTTTTGACACTTCTGTGGCAGAGATGTGCTCTGATATTCTCTTTATGGCAACTCAAGAACTGGAGCTCTTAGGGAACAGAGTAATTGAAGAACCTCAATTTAAGTGCATGAGAAAATGAAAATCCTCAAATGACCTTGCCCTTCAAAAAATACTCCACCTGTGTGACTCTTCCCCTCACTTTCCTTTTGGATGCCTGAGGGGTCAGAGGGAACAGAAGAAAGAAAAGCCCAGTGATCTGTATGAAGAACGTCAGGTTCAAGAGGATAAGATTTGATGGCAGATGAGGAGCCTTCCAGGAGCAGGCTTTACAGCAGTTCCTTCATGTATACATTCCTAACCTAACTCGCATTGCTTTCCATGGCTCACCAGGAGTTGCATTGTTTCCCTCCCTAACTCATTGAAAGCATTAAAAATTGTTAGGGATATAAAAGCTATTCTGACCTGATACAGAGGAAGTATAGCACTCTGAAATTCTTATTCAATAACAGATTAGCCAGGACAGGAGCGGGCCTTTCAGGAGTCTTTTTAATAATGATCTTACAAAGTCATTGGTTCATATCAAAAGAAACAGATGCTCACAGTTCCAACATAAAACTGTTCAGTCCCCTGTGTACATGTTGCTCCATCTCCCAGCCCTTGGATATGTCCAGCTAGATGGTACCTTTTGGAAAAGCTGTGAACCCTGGCTCTTCGCTCACTTACCTATGCAGCAGCTGGAGCTCTGTTGCTCTYGAAAACAAGTTTGCCCAGCAACCTTTGCTGTGTGCAGTTGTCATACATAACGTGAGCCACCACAGAGAAAAACACTGTTGTGTTGCAAAACATGGTGCACTCAACCTGGATTTAGAAGTTTATGGGATGAAAAAGATAAAATATCTACAGATTACTTGTTCTTTAACCCTATCCAGCTGGTAAAGTCAATGGGCAGTCAGCACCCTTGAACGCTTATTTCTGAAGAGTAGCACAGAAGATGTCCCAACCCTCTCCCTGCCATTCCTGGGTATACTGTACACTGACAAAAACCTCAGACATAAATACTCTTCTCAAGGCATGCAGGCCTAAATCAATCACCTAACCAAGCAGACAAAAAACCCCAACCCATCACAATATGAGAAAAAGGATGTGGTTGATTAAACTGAGATATTTCTAAACTTGATTTGTACTTGCTTATACATTACATTACAGTTTGAAATAAAAAGATTATATTGATATAACAGCCCAGTAGGTGTTTCTAGAGGACAACAAAAATGTGTTTATTATGATCCCTCACCTGCATGTTTATAAAGCCACAGCTGAGACTGACTGACCTTGTGAGAAGTCCTAGTCTGGTTTCAACGGGAAATGACACAATTTGCTTAACAACCTGCCTCCAAAAAATTACACACAGGCCAAGAGCTGCGACACAAAGAAGCAGAATCAAGAAAAGAACATGATGAATTCCAGGAGCAGTTTCCTTCTCTGGAATTTCAGATGATTTAAGGCAAATGGGTGAGTAGAAAGAACCAGTCCATAAAATAAGCAATGAAATAACTTATTTTCAGAATGCCAATGTAGTTTGTCTCTGACCATGGGTACTGTGGTAGCATGGTACAGCAAACAGTGCTTTGCTGCACAGAGGCACCTGTGTGTCCAGACAGATACACAGTGCTCTGGGAGCCCAGGGCTGTTCTTGCGCTAGGGAATCAGAAGTGAGAGTTGGGTCTTGGTTTTTTTCACCCCTGATGTTTTCAATTTATATTTCYTACAAACAAACAGATTGCGTTACGAGAAATTCCAGCATTGGATGTATGGATGCCTTTCGTTTTCATTTCTATTTTCTGTTCATTTGCTTTAAATAGTCAATGCTTTTCTTAACATGCTGCTGGAATATTATGCATTTGGGTTCTTGTATCTCTTCTGTCTTCATTTTTCATTTCTTTCCCCTTTCTATTATTCCTATTAACTCAGCTCCTCTAAATCCATCAGACATCTCTGATATCAACTTGTGCTTTCCCCCCACCCCAAACTAAGCTTAGATATCACACTAAAAGGTGCTCTCTACCTAGAGGTTTGATTTGGTAGACCAAAAGATTATTGCACTATAAGTTAAATGACAAGGTCTGCAATTTATTGTACTTATTCTTTTTTTTTTTTTTTCATCAGAGACAATTATAGATCTCATGTTATTTGTAAAAGATAAATTATATTATGGAAAATTGYTAGATGAGTGATGTTTTCTCAGTTCTAAGCAGGATCACCATGATAGTAGAAAGATATCGAATAATGAAAAAAAAATGACTACAGAATTAGTGAACTAGTACAAGTACCAAATTGTGTTTTCCTTAAAAACCCATCTGCCTAAGACTTTCTTCCCTATATTCTAATACCCTAAACCATACTGTGATATCTAATAAGTAAATAAGAGTATATGTAATCAATACTGATGTGTGTTAAGATAGTTTTAAAATGAAAGCATTTTTAGGCCATCAGTCATTATTGACAGCAGGAAGTTTGTGCCGCTGCCCTGCATGTGTAAGGAGGACCGACCCACATGTAGGGCAGCATGGGTGGGCAGTTCCCCTGCTGCTGCACAGCACCAGGAGAAGCAAAACAAGGGCCTGAAAAAGTTGTGTGTGAGAGGTTTGTCTTTTATTCATTGCCTCCTTTTTCTTTCTAAGTTTTTGAAGAATGCAAGAGGGAAGATGGGAAACCCACCAGAGGCCTCCGGAGGTTACGGTGGTTTCAGTGGCAGTCATGACAGTGGTTGATTGGTGTATGGAAACCACTGTCTCAGAAGACATTTATGTTGAGCCTCGTCATAAGAGCCTTCACCTTTGAAAGCAGGCATAAGAGATTAGCGTCTCCAACAAATCTCCTAAGTCCCTTTCTTCTACAGTTTGCTTTGAACGAGCAAATCGAACTTTTGAACTTCGCCCTCCCCCACAACTTGATAATTCTTTTTGAATTTACTTTCTGTAGAARTCTGAACATCTTGAGATTTCTGTGAGGTCTCTAAGGCATCCTTCCAGACCTTTAAATAGCTGTTGCACAGTCTGCATAACCTGTATGCTAAACTGCTTTCATTCAATGAGATTGCAGAGCGTAGATACTTTCTAAACATAACAAGAAATATTACAAAAAATATTCCACTTTTAAAGATTGATGTTAAGATGATCCTTGATCTACAATTTTCAAAACCTTTTTTTAACAGCTAGTAAATGGGGCTACTCTAATTTTTGCGAATACCATGATTAGATATCTCTCCACAGTGTTTACAAAAAAACAAGAATAGAACAAAACTATGGATTCATACCATCAAAGAGAGTGCAGCAAGTAGAGAAATCATATACACAGAGTTAAAGCCATTATAAAAGGGCTATGAAGACAAAGGGCAGAGGAAAGATAAAAAGGTTAATTTTTGTGCAAGAAATGTAATTTCTTGTTTTCTATACTCAGGGAATTTTTGTCACAACTTTTTTTACTAACTTTTGAAAAAAAGAGTGCTTATATCACAGGAAAAATAGGCTCAAAATCATGAAGTAACCTGTAAACCCCCAAATCATTTGACTGATTCACAAAACCTCAAACTCCATTGCTCACTGGTTTCCAGACTCTGTTGTACAGTAGTTTCAAGTCTGGTTTTGGTTAAGAAATAGTGCTTGCCATAATACTTGCTGGGTTTCTTGTAATCATCCAAGTATCATAAAAAGTAAACTTTTAAATTATCCTCAGTAGTTTTGCAAGGGTATTAGACATTTCATGAATCATTTTTCTTCTTTGAAGTTTTAGCCATAAAGTTGAGCTAAGTTTCCCAAAAGCATGGGTGGACAAGTTAAAAGTGACTTTCATTTGCAATTTACATATGCCATACAGAGAATTTACCTTTTACTACTGTGTAAGTCCGAATGTTCTGCATTTCAGTTTATAAGTGAGGAGATTTTACAAAGGCCATGATTCTGTGCATCAAAGTCTCAACTGTTATTACTGAATATTGGGATCTGCTTTTGTTTTTCTGTAAAGAATCATTTTTGTAGTCTTCCTCCCTATCTTTCCCCACTCCCCTCCATTCCTGAAGATCTATTGTCTGTAGAATAATATGCCAGTGTTTTAGGCTGTTTTCTGTTATATTTCTCAAGAATTTCTAAAAATCCTAAGCTTTCTGGAAGGTTACTAATTTCCTACAATATTTATTACCTACTCAAAATTCTTTCTGAGATTCAACTGAAGAAGTAGCTCCTTCTCATGTTAACGTAGAATTTCCCAGGTAGCAGCAACCAGTCATTTGTTCAGTCCATCCTGTTGATGCCATTCCAAGAATACTATGGAATATGTTTGGTGATTTTCAATTTTTTAGATGACATGTATTTACGGATGTTGTGAAAAATGGTTCCTGGGCAGAGATGCAGGTGCAAACTAGTGCATACACTATCCAAGGGAAAGACTTGTGGAGCTCATAGGCTACATATGCTTTTTGCTAGTAGCTGGCTGACTGGTCAGCCTGTGTGTCACTATGAAGGGGTCTCAGGATGTACTGCTACTTAGAGAATAACATTTTTTTAGGCATTTGTGATAGATGCAAACAGTCAGTTGACAACWAGACATTTTGTCTGTCTAGGTAAAAGATATTTTAATTGCACTGGATTTACATGAACATAACTGAAGTCAGATTTTGGGCCATACATGGGCTATGTTATGCACATGTATCTCTTGTATTTTGAAGTAGAGAAGGTATCTATTGATAACTCTCCTGGGGACTTTTACGTAATTTAAACATCGGTGTAGACAGCCTACTTATGAGTGACCAACATCAGCCTTAAGCAAAATCCTCTGGTCTGGGATAAATTAGATGTACTTTTTATTACCACTCCCTCAGGCAAGAGCCTGGAAACACAAATGAGCTTCTAACAGGGCCTTGAAGATAAACAGATTCACCTGCCACCATTTCTGCAGGGAAAGAATTTCAGAGGCTGTACAACTTAACTGAAATTGTGCAGATGCTCTGATTTAAAGTTCATTAGTCGGATGCAGTTTTACTGCTTTTCCACTGGAATTGCGATGGATCTGTGAACAGATGTCCACCAAGTCACAAGTTTTAAAAATCCAAATATGGATTTTGACTGTTGCTAATAACCTCTGTACAAGCTGCTAGCTGTCTGACTTCCTATAAGACCTTTGGAAGGGGTCGGCGAAGCAAAAGACAATTTGTGTTATGGGCAGTCAGCACTTTTTTTTTTTGGCCAAAGCTCATATGCATCAAATAAATTCAAAAAAATATAGACAACCATGGTTTCCCCTCTAAACAGCAGCTCTTTCCTGACCTTTGGGATTCTACATATGTGGTCCTTTAGATGTGTCTGTAACRCTTTGTGAAGATACTGCCTTCAGTTTTGTTCCAAGTCATCAGGTTAAAGCTATTACCCCATTACTGAGTCCATAACTGATCACAGCAGTGATCCTGTTTCATTTAAAACAAATTAGTTTAAATTAACATCCACAACAGTGAATAGCTGTAGATGGTAACACTCAAAACTGCCAAGATGACATAAGGAGCTGCCCATGCCTCAACCAGCTTACTTTATTTTACACCCCTAGTTTAGACAAGTGCTGAGAGGACAGTAAATTTTATGAATATGAAGGAAAAAAGCACATGAGAAAGTTATCCTAGGATAATTAAAGGACTGTCTGAAACAACCTCAGTATCTTAACAGTTATCTTTGAGACGTCATAGAGGACAGTTAACATTGGAATAGCTGCAAAGACAAACTCAGGATATAGATTTATAATGGAAGAGAAAAATGGAATTATCAGCTTAGCTTGCATCTCTGGAAAAAAATGAACTAGCTGTCAACAGCTGGAGAATAATAAAGCCACAGTTATCATATAGCCTTATGTGAGGCTTTTTGTACTCACATAGTATCATCAGATGTCAAGAAAATCTTAGCCTGGATGCAACTGCTGGAGTGCAAGTTAATGTGGCCTAAAAGTATTGACTGGTGGTTGCAGTTGAGATGGGTTTCATGGAGTTACGTCCTGTGCGTAGCTCTGTTTAGTACTTTCTGTATTTCCTTAATGAAATAGAAAAGGAACATGTTAAGTTTCCTAATGCCACAAAGGTAGAAGTGTCAATTATATTAAGAAGTCATTAGTGTTCAAACTTATTTTGACAAACTGGAAAAATGGTCAGGTGAGTTTCAGAAAGGAAAAATGTGAAGTGTTACCCTTCGGCAGGAATAACCAGTTGCGGAAACGCTAAGTGCCGACAATCTGATAGCAGGTTTTCAGGGAAAGATCTGAGAGCTATGAGCATGTGAGTCTGTGAGCCATGCTGTTGTGAAATAGGCCGAGCCCTTGCAATGTGCACAGGAGCTCCTCTGGCTTGCCTCTGCATTGCTGAGGCCTCACATGGAGTATCATGTGTCCTTCAGGGGCTGCATTTCAGAAAGATATGGAAGAAACAAAGAAGACCCTGAGGAGAATTAAGAGAATAATCAGAAGCCAAGAAAACATGACCTCTGAGGAAAAAAATTATTGTCTTGGGGTTGTTTCATGTACATGAGAGAAGACTTGGGGGAGGGGGATGACTGAAGTCTTCAAGGATAAAAAAACACTGCTGTAAAGAGGAACGGAATAATCTATTGTCCATTTCCATAGCAGAGAGACCCAGAAGTAATGGGTTTAAGTTACAATGAGGAATATTCATCTTTGGTACTTAAAAGCTTTTGAAGGACTAGGATAGTGAAGCACTGGAATGGGTTGTCTGGAGAGGCTGAGATGTCCCCATCACTGGAAGACTTAACGAATGGGTTAAAGAAGCAACTGCCTGCAATGACACATTTTAGGTCAATCCAGCTTTGGAGGAAGAGAATGAATTTAAGTTATTTCTTCAAGTCTGTTCCATATGTATCTATATCAGTGATATATGCTAACTTTGTCCTAACATCACTATAACACAGTTAATAGCATCACATGTTTCTGTAGCTTTAGCACTGCTTAGGAAATTTTTATGGTTTTGTCAGAAAATACAAATTTGTTAACATTTTAAACTACTTTCAGGAAGCAGTTAGCTTGATTACTTCCCTGTTTTTGATTTTCTCTCAAAATATCCTATTTCTATGATTTCAGAAATTCTGGATTCAGCAGGTTTGAATCCTTAATTTGTAGGTTCAGAAATTAAGGGAATTTTTTTTCTTTTTCCTCTGCCTCCATTCATTGGTCCCGGGAAATATTTTCAAATTTTTTACTTTGTGAGGCAGAGAACAGTTCATGTGTTTGAAATATTTAAGTAAAACAAATTCTGTTCATATACACAGCTTATGAAGAAGCAGTAGGGACTCAAAAAAAATTGGTTGTAATAGGTGAAATAAGAACTAACATTAGAGAAAAATCCTCATTTGTGATCCACACAGCCTGATTCTTCACAAGTTCAATGGTACAAGATTAAATGACCACCCAGAAAATCAATATTAGGAGATTCAACGAGCAAACATTTCAATTAACATGGACTGCATCTTTTGCAAGCAGAGAGAAAGATATCTTTCAGCAAGAAAGCTTTCCCTGACACGTGTTGTACTGCTTTCAGGAATACAGTGAATATTTATTGCCAGAAGTGCTGACTTGAGAGAAACCTGGAAGGAAGGAAATAACAAATTTGGCATGGTACCACAGTATGTGTATGTGTACTTATTCTCTGTAATGATAGTACCACCTAGATGGGGAACAGCATATCTGTGAAAAAACTTGGGATAAAAGAAAGGCCAAAGAAAATCCTTTTGTTAACAGTATCAGTACCAGGAAAGTACTTAGCAGCACAGTGTTTGAGATTCAAATGTTTGGTGTTACTGGTGACAGCTAATACGTATTTTGAGAGACAGATCTTCTATCACATGTATTTTTCATTCAATTTATTCTTACCAGCTCTATGGACTGTTTGTGATAAGGACAAAGGTCTAGAGAGAGAAAGTTGCTGATCATAGGTTACAGGTAATAGCATCAAAGTCAACACTGAGAAGAGAGAGATGGATTGTAGAGGTTTTGTGTGGTAAATAGGATTGTAATATGTGAGGGAAGGTATCATTTTTTCAATATTGAGAGGCAACAAGGAAACGTATTTAAAAGGAGGTAGAAACTCTGCTAGAAGAGGGATAAGTACAACTGACAGATTTTTGTCTGACATACTTGGTTTGCTTTTGGTTTTCTCCCTCAAACTTAAAGGTCTATAAAACAGATAAGCTCATGGATGATAAACTACACATGCAACTTCACTGATGACCCAGCATTCACAAGGAAAGAAAAGGTTTATTACAGAAGAGCACCACTCTCTTATTAATGAAATACATTTTTTATAAGTAAGTCCCCATCACCAAATTAGGAATTTGGCAATAAGCAGAAGGAAAAATAAGCGGAAAAATGTATATGTGAAAGTTGGCACACACTTTTCCTTCCTAACTTACTTTCACCATGTTGCTTATATTTTTAGGTCTTAGTAACAGAACTAACTCTTTCCAGATTTAGACTCACTATGTATCTTTGTAGATACAGAAACAAAATAAATTAGACTTCCTTCAGCATTGTACAGCTATGATGTCGGGTTTTTTTATTCTCACCAGCTCCTGTGTTAAATTACAATATTTAATATTGATTTCACACAGAGTGGTAGAAAAATGACACCTTTCATGTACCCCACCTCTCCTGACATAAAGGTTCATTTTCAGATTAGAGTTAGAATTAGAATTGATGCTGGGTCCTTGCCTATTCTAGGCAGAAAACTTAAGCAAAGTGACTGATGTATAAATGACATTCAGTTCAGCTGGTACAATAACTTTGATAGCTTACAGATGATAGAGTGGCACAGGCAGGTAGTGTGTTGGTTCTGTGACAAACATTGATTACACCTGGAGAAAAAAAGTTTGTGAAGAGAATTGAATATTATTCGATTATTTATTTAAGAATACACATGCCGCACTGGTGAAATGAGTTTAATGTGAATATAATTTAAATTCCCAAGAATTTCCTAGGAATTCATGATACAACTTCCAAGTCCGTATGGATTTGGAATATTAAAAAAACCCCAGACATTAGGAGAGGTTTGAAAGCTGCAACTTTATCGCCTTCTAGTTTTAGGAAGGACTGCATAGTATCAATCCCAATATCAGTCTTTAATTCAATCTCAGTATCAGACATTAATATTTGCACATGAACTCAGACCACCTCTGTGTCATATAATTATTTTCTTTCCCTTGTGAACTTGGGTATCTCTTTTTAAATGACCGGATACAGTTTTCCAATCCTTTCCTCTGTCTCAGTCAGCACCCAGTGAACTCCACTCTGTGGAAAAGATCTGTTGTGTTGTGGAGGAAGGTAGAAGTGACAGCAGCTCTCTGGCAGAGACAAGGAGAGAACCTAACAATTCAGGAATGCATCCAACTTTCTTAACCTAAAGTTGTCCCCACCCCTCCTAGCTTCCTTATTTCATTCTTCAATGGCAATGTTAGGGATGCTGTGTGCTGTTAACTGAATTCTTTAAATCAAAATTTCCACATCTAACCATACATCTCACACAGGTCCAAAGAGACAAGCAGAGCAGTACAGTTTAAGATGAGAAGATTATGTGAAGATCAAAGATTCAGGGTCATCCACAAATGGGGACACTGCTAGGAAAAAGGGAACCTAAACACAAGGAAATTATTTCATCTGATCCATAAGGGAATCAGGCTGTGGTGTTTAAAAACATGAAAACTGTGAATAATCTTCTAAATTAAGAGAGTGGGGAGACAGCAGTGGAAAAACACACAGTTCAGGGTTCTGCCTCTGGTATTGATACAGATATGAGAAGGACGTGCAGGACAAATTGGAGGGTGCAATTAGTCAAATAGGAAATAGAAAATAAAGTGCCATTTAAAATATGATTCCAGGAATGGAGAACCAAAATTTTTTGGTACAGGTGTTTTTACATGAATGATAGAAATTTAAGAAATAAGACAGAAGAACTAGAATGTCCAGCCCTTCATGAGGACATCACTGTATACATACCAGAAGCCTGGTGAAGGAAAACAATCAATGAAAACCTGCAATGCTAAAATATGAAGTAAATAGAAAATACAGAATAGGCCATAATAGGAGTGGATTAGCGTTGTATGGCAAGAGCACAGAATCAAATGATACTAAAATACTATTTGCCTGAACAAGTAAAGAAGAATTTATACATTAAAATTTCAGCTTATTTGGAGAAGCTAGGGAGTGGGATGGTGACATTAGCTGTGATATGCCAAGGGAGGTAAGAGAGGTTAAAAAGGGAGAGAAGTAACTGTGATGAGAGACTTTAATTATACCCATGTTGGCTGGGCAAATGTCACAGCAAGACCCAGGGTATTGGCTCAGGTTGATGATGATGACACTACAGCTGTCTTGTGGAATGGCCGATTAGGGAGCTTATGAAGAAAAAGGCAACTCTCAACATGGTGGATAATATCATGCAGGATCACATTACAGATGAAAATTCAAAATTAAACTCTATGTGGCCTCTGTAAAGAAAAGTCCTTTCTTACCTACTGAAAGTGTAAGCAAGGAAGAATAAGAGTGATCCACATGATGTAGTGCTCTTGGATTTTTGAAAGGTTTGTGACAAAGTCTCTCACCAAAGATTTTTAAGGGAAGTAAAAAGTTATGTGATAAGAGGGATGGTCCTGGCCTTGATGATTAACTGAAAGATAGGAAATGGGAGGTGGAAGCAAACACCCACCTGTTACAGTGGAGAAAATAACCAGCTCCATGGGGATCTGTGCCAGTCAAGTCCATGATAGTGTAAAATATTCTGACAAACTCCTCCCAGGGACCTTTTATCACTCAGTACTACTGAAAGCATCTGATCTTCCCTTTCTTTTTCTCGTGGTTTAAAAAAGTAAAATTTTGGGGTTTAGATATAGGTGAGCTATGAAGATAAATTAATACTTCGTGAAGGACTGAAGTGTGGTACTGAGGAGCTTTATGTAGTTAATTTGTTTTTTAAGAAATCAGAACATTTCAGTTTGAGTTGATAGGTGTTAGTGTTTGGTGACAATGGTGGCCTGACGGAGTGTGCTTTCTTCACTAAGGATTTCACTAATACCAAGAACCACCAACAAACAGTTCTTGAGGATGTTAATAATTCTGAAATCAAAACATAATTTGAGCAGCATGTATTAAATAAAATCTAAAGCAACTCATTGAAAAATGTTGAAAAAACTGATTCTTCAGTCAAGAATCATACATCTTACACAATGATGGAGGGGACAAAGAAATGAAAATATGTATTATGTAACGAGTGCATCATAGTATATAGCTAAAGAGTACTGAACTAAGGAACGATTCCCACGTTTCCATGTTTTAGATGTTGGATTTTTCAACCTCTTATAGTATTTCAACCTCTTATAGTATTTTCTGTGCATGATTTCATTGCTTAGTAAGGAAAGAATATGTAGTAGAAAGCTGACTGCTGACAAATCATAGTGCTGAAAAATTTCAGCACAGTTGTTGCCTATTTCTAGAGATGTCTAAATTCCATGAATGCCTTTCTTTTTTCTTTCCTTTTCTTTTTTTTTTAAGAATCAAAACTCCCACAAATGCTCACACAACTAAGTACTAACCATGTTTTCTTACCTTCTTTCCTTTTTCTGTCTGTCTCTTCTCCACCTCTTTTGCTCATATGATCCTGAATTATTTTACATATATCTTCAATAAATATAAATAATTCATTTATCCAAAATAACAGATAACTTAGTGATGAAAAATACTTCCTGGGAGATGGGAAATATAAATTTAAGTCTCCTTAGGCTGAAGAGGAAGCCTAATCTAAACTTCTTGATTAGTCACCATTAGTCTAGCTTGAAAGATGTGAGTACAATGTCTCCCTTTTAAAAGACCAGGAACCCTTCTCATTTCTCTGAAGGAAATGCTGTAGTCATCTATCTTCAGAGAATTCTCTGGGATCTGGATCAAGGCAGGCAGAGATGCACATATTACCTCTGAAAATAAGTGGATCTACCACCAGACACAAGATGCTCTATGCAGTTCCTTACAGAGTCTTCTGTGTCCTACATTTCACTGGAGTATGTACCCTCTCTATATATGCTATATAGATTTATTTTTGCTGAAGTAAACCTATGATTTTAATACTTGCAGCATGCTTAGAAGAGAAATTTAGCAAAAGTAACAAGCATTCACCTGCCTAATCTCAATTTAATAAGATAATGAACTGTATTTAAATCTTAGRTATTGCAGTATGAACTTTCAGTTATTTAAAATCTTCATCAGATCTGGCTCTAAATCAAGACTGATTATCCTTTTGATTTAACCACATGTTCTTGAGATACATACCAGTTTTATGTAATGTTAGAATCATAGAACCATAGATTAGTTTGGGTTGGAAGGGACCTTTAAAGGTCATCTAGTCCAAGCCCCCTGCCATGGGCAGGGACATCTTCAACTAGATCAGGTTGCTCAGAGCCCCATCCAACCTGACCTTGAATGTTTCCAGGGATGGGGCATCTACCACCTCTCTGGGCAACCTGTGCCAGTGTTTCACCACCCTCGGCATAAAAAATTTCTTCCTTATACCTAGTCTAAATCTACCCTTTTTAGTTTAAAGCCATTCCCTCTTGTCCTGTCGCAACAGGCCCTGCTAAAAAGTTTGTCCCCATCTTTCTTACAAGCCCCCTTTAAGTACTGAAAGGCTGCAATAAGGTCTCCCCGAAGCCTTCTCTTCTCCAGGCTGAACAACCCCAACTCTCTCAGCCTTTCTTCATAGRAGAGGCGTTCCATCCCCCTGATYATTTTYGYGRCCCTCYTCTGGACCYRCYCCAACAGGTCCATGTCTTTCTTGTGCTGAGGGCTCCAGAGCTGGATGCAGCATTCCAGGTGGGGTCTCACCAGAGCAGAGTAGAGGGGCAGAACCACCTCCCTCGACCTGCTGGCCACGCTTCTTTTSATGCAGCCCAGCATACGGTTGGCCTTCTGGGCTGTGAGCGCACATTGCCAGCTCATGTCCAGCTTTTCATCCACCAGTACCCCCAAGCCCTTCTCGGCAGGGCTGCTCTCAATCCCTTCATCCCCCAGCCTGTATTGATACCGGGGGTTGCCCCGACCCAGGTGCAGGACCTTGCACTTGGCCTTGTTGAACCTCATGAGGTTCACACGGGCCCACTTCTCGAGCTTGTCCAGGTCCCTCTGGATGGCATCCTGTCCCTCAGGCATGTCGATCGCACCACTGAGCTTGGTGTCATCTGCAAACTTGCTGAGGGTGCACTCGATCCCACTGTCTATGTCATTGATGAAGATCTTAAACAGTACTGGTCCCAGTACAGACCCCTGCGGGAGGCCACTCATCACCGATCTCCATCTGGACATTGAGCCATTGACCACTACCCTCTGGATGTGACCACCCAACCAATTCCTCACCCACCTGACAGTCCACCCATCAAATCCATACCGCTCCAGTTTAGAGAGAAGGATGTTGTGGGGGACCGCGTCAAAGGCCCTACAGAGGTCCAGACAGATGACGTCTGTAGCCCTTCCCATGTCCACTGATGTAGTCACTCCATCATAGAAGGCCACTAGGTTAGTCAGGCAGGACTTGCCYTTGGTGAAGCCATGCTGGCTGTCTCAAATCACCTCCCTGTCCTCCATGTGCCTTAGCATAGCTTCCAAGAGGATCTGTTCCATGATCTTCCCAGGCACAGAGGTGAGGCTGACTGGCCTGTGGTTCCCCAGGTCTTCCTTTTTTCCATTTTTAAAAATGGGGGTTATGTTTCCCCTTTTCCAGTCAGTGGAAACTTCACCGGACTGCCACGACTTTTCAAATATGATGGATAGTGGCTTAACAACTTCATCCGCCAGTTCTCTCAGGACCCACGGATGGATCTCATCAGATCCCATGGACTTGTGCACCTTCAGGTGCCTTAGATGGTCTTGAACCTGATCTTATCCTACAGTGGGTGGCTCTTCATTCTCCCAGTCCCTCCTGCCTTTGCCTTCTGTGGCTTGGGCAGTGAGGCTCGAGTACTTGCCGGTGAAGACCGAGGCAAGAAAGTCATTGAGTACCTCTGCCTTCTCCGTATGCTGTTGAAAGCATCTAGAATTGATGACTAGCCTGGAAAAGGATGTTTCCAGCCAATGTTTCTGTGGAACTGTCAGTAAAATATCCAGTGTAAACTGCACAACAGCATAATAAACACATTAATGAATTGTGAATCATTTACCCCAGAGGTATAAACTGACCATTCTCAAGAAAAAAAAAAGATGCATCCTGCAGCCATGGGGGAAACAGTCATTTGTCCTAATCAGATGGCAATTTCTTGGAGAACATCCAGAAAAGTGAAATATGAAATGTGCATCATAAGAAAATATTCAGCTTTTATCTCAGTTTCCAGTACAATCCTATAGAGACGAAACCAGTGCTGATCTCCAAATTTCTTAGTACCTAAACTTTAATAGAATTTTCTTATTTGGTCCAATGCTGTAATGATCGTATATATTTGGAATGAATTTTATCAATATATTTAAATGTTCTGTACCAAACCTTTCATCAACTCGTATAGAAAATCTTTAGAGTGCTTAAAATAATCAGGATCACAGCGAACAGTTTATAAAGAAATTGTTAGAATAACAGTACTTAACAAGAGAAATTGCTATATCAAATTAAACAAATTTAGGAAATAATAAATCATTTTAAGCATGACACATTAGGGATTTGCCATGGTTTAGTGACACTAGTGTTAAACAGAATCAACTAAATTAGCTGAAACTTTCTGCAATAGCCAGGTTCATTATGTACTAAATTGAGAAGATAGGTTTTACTGGTTGCTTTATTTTGTTTTGTTTTCCTGTGTCTCCCATTTTTTCTTCTGTCTATCCCTTGACAGAAGCACAGGCAGAATCTGAGCTACCAGAAAGTTTRTTAAAGGAATGCGTAATCCTATTTTGAGGTAAAACCATATTTGTGGGGGACATGCAGGATGACACTGCAGCAAAATGCACTCCAGTGAAAAACTGAAAAAGCAGTTATGAATCCTTTTACAAGCACTTTTATGAGGCCTGTTATTTTACAAAATGAAAGCTAGAATTCTATCCCACAAATTCCCTTCCATTTGAAAAAGTGCTGCTTTCCATACTATAACAAGAGCAGGTGCCCTGTTAGATCAGCACAGTGCTGGTATGTGTTTTGGCAGGTACAATGACCAATACTCTATGATGAAGGATTACCTCCTGACTAATGATGATTACTATAAACAGTTGGGTGCTATTTGACTGCGTGGATGGTGGTCCCATCTAGATGACAGCCCRTGCATATGTTTTATCTCGTCTTGCTTTTGAAAGCATACATGGAGTTAGACAGAGAGTTGGAAGAATCTTCAGAAAGTTATGAGGAAGGAAATGATGAATAGTGGGCTATTAAATGGTATTGCAACAAATAAAGCATAAATACAGGCCTTTATCATCGTCTGAGTTTATCTATGACAGAGAAGACCTTTTTGAAGCTGTATTTGGGAGCTAAAAAATKAACTGCTTGACACATAAAGATAACAAGAAGCTTCATCCAGATTCTCATTCTTTGGTCTCTTGAGACTGCACTGAAATATCCAACTGAAATCTTGATAGGTGTTGTAGGAGGTTTTGAGTATAATTTTTCAGTATTTTCACCTGCATGCAATAGATTCCATGCAAAAATTCCCTGCCTTGCCTCCATTAAGAATTTTGAAACAAAATTAGCTTTTGTTTTTATTTCCAACTACTTAAAATTGGACAAGAACCCAAAACTTCTGATTCTAATATCAATTTTTGGAAATACTATTCTTACAGCTTTACCCAGGCTGACTATTTAGACAAAATATTCCAAAGTGTAAAAATAATTATTAGATACAATTTTCTTTCTTTATGCCTCATTTGATTGCAGCAATTCACATTATTTGCATCCTTGAGCCAAAGTCTTGGAGCAGATGTCATCCATTTACAGGAATCAGTGTATTTGTACTTCAGGACAGAGGTTTGCACTGTACATTCTTCAGACTATACGGCTTCTTTACATGTGTGCTCCCTGGACTGCATGATACTCAAGAAACCATCTTAGTGTAAACTGCTACTATCACTTTTAGTGACWATGAAATAATATTTCCAACAGTTAAATCCAACAGTTTTAGGAGGTAAATGCTTTGGTCTAAGATTTCTATCCAAGTGAAACTCATAGAATCATAGAATCATAGAATAGTTTGGGTTGGAAGGGACCTTTAAAGGTCATCTAGTCCAACACCCCCTGCCATGGGCAGGGACATCTTCAACTAGATCAGGTTGCTCAGAGCCCCATCCAACCTGACCTTGAATGTTTCCAGGGATGGGGCATCTACCACCTCTCTGGGCAACCTGTGCCAGTGTTTCACCACCCTCATCGTAAAAAATTTCTTCCTTATATCTAGTCTAAATCTACCCTCTTTTAGTTTAAAGCCATTCCCCCTTGTCCTGTCGCAACAGGCCCTGCTAAAAAGTCTGTCCCCATCTTTCTTATAAGCCCCCTTTAAGTACTGAAAGGCTGCAGTAAGGTATCCCTGAAGCCCTCTCTTCTCCAGGCTGAACAACCCCAACTCTCTCAGCCTTTCTTCATAGGAAAGGCGTTCCATCCCCCTGATCATTTTTTTTGCCAAATCAAAGACTTTTCTGAGTATTTCTCATTGTGATTTATATGCTGGGTTTCAAATCAATGTCTTGTTTTGTTTGGGTTTTTTTGTACTGAGAAACCTCATTTCAACACCAATTTTTTATAAAAGTAAAAATTATTTTCATGATTGACCTCTCATTTTTATCTAATCTGGTATACAGTTATTGTGGGAACTTTTCATCATAATAACCTAGTAACCCCTTAAAACTATCAATAGAAGGTAGTTTAATCAAAAAACAAATATATTTAAAACAGATTTTTTTGATAGACTTAAAACAGTATAGAGTATTTTCTGAGCCTACTATATGTAATGGGAAAAGTAAATTAACTTCTTTGTTGGTAGGCTTAATTAAGTGATTAATATACTAATTTGACTTGACATATGCAAGGGTGAAATTTTGGTTCTTTTTAAAACAAACAAAATTAAAATTAACATCTACCTCTGGAATTGACACAAAAGACAGACAATTTTCAGATGAAAAAATCTGTTCGTTTTACACACAGAAAACAGCAGACTAGTCACTATTAAAAAAAAAAAAAAAAACCTTTCTAATGTAAGTAATGCAGGTACCTGATCGTGAGCTATTAGATACACACATATACATAACTGTATTTTTTTCCTGGGTAACCGAATGTTCTGTAAGCACCATTTTTGAAAACTCTCATTTACACTTGCAAGAAATATATTCCTTTCACTCAAGATACGAGCACAGGTCTGCACAAAACAACAATTAATTAATTCAGAATTTCATCTGAGTGTTTTATAATCAATGTGCTTGTCAAGCACACTTCTGGAGGCTTATATGAATTTAGCAAACACCTTCATGAAAGTTGAAATCTGGGTGTATAGAAATTTTTAGATTTCCCAGCTCGTATACAAAATGATTCTTAAAGCCTTATAGGTTTTGATATATAATCAAACTTATTGATGGTTACATTAACCAAATACCTAATCATTAGAATTTGTTCTAAATCTCCTTTTCCTTCTAATTAGTACTCTGTAGATCCATTTGGTGAAGAAATGCAAATGACGGAAAAAAAGCTCATTTTGGCTTCTTGGTCCTAATAGCTGTCACCTTTGCAACACCTTAAATTTTTTGGATCAATGTGCAGTAATCAGGCACCTAGTTTTACACACCAGCAGACTGACACATACTCTCTCTCTCTCTCTCTCTCTCTCTTTTGTTTTCTTGTTTCTTTGATGACTTTCTATTTCTTTTTCCTGTGGATTCAGGGAAGATCCTGGCATAACAACCTTCTTAGATTATATCAACTCTGCAACTACGCTGATTTTATGACTCTTTTTATATCCCACCACTCGGTGGCATTATTAACCTCATTTGTTTTCAACTTGAGCTAAATTTTGAGATAAATTTTATTTGCAGGTTCCCAACAAAGAATATAATTGAGGAGCAGAAATCTTGGAAATTTTAAAATCTGTTTGTTTTTCTAGGAGTATTATCCTCCACAGATAGTCAGAGATCTAAAAAAACAGAACATAAACCAAGATTTTTCCCCATAGTAAAACTGGTACCTTGGCTAGTAATACAATTACATGTCCTTCATGAAGAAGTGAGTGGTTTTTTTCATGTAGTTATTGAAAATTAATGCAAAGTTTTCTGTTCTTTGACATTGACTGTTTTTCTTCCATCTGTTAGACAGATCCTCTTAGAAGACAGAAAAAAATCTTTTAGTTGTTTCATACACATACACATAAATGGAAGCATCTGCCCTGCATTCCAGGTGCTCTTGGACATGTTATACAAGTAGAGTCATAAAGACTCCTGCACTTATTTCTAGTGGATGCAATGTCTTTCGAAAAATATAAGAGGCTGAAATCTGTTTTTACAATCCTGAGATTTGTAAAACATGTACAACCTGAAATTTATTGGGGTGAGCCTTTGTCCACGTGTGCTTTTGTCTGTCATGTTACCCTCTTCTCCCCCACTACCCACAAAGTAGTAAAAAAGGATAAAGGATACCAGCAATAGCATTCATAGAGAGCTGCCTGAAATTCATGGTATCTAACATATGATTGATCTTGACCTTTTGGGGATTTGTCTTAACAGTTAGTCTAAACTGCAGAAATGAGTGCTATGAATGCCCTAAAAGAAAATTCTTACACTGAAAAGTTATATTTTATCATATTCTATATTTTCGACTTTTCTGAATGACCCAAACATAAAATCTTGCAGAAGTTTCTTTTCCTGGCTGAAATAGGCTTATTCAGAAACATATAAAAAGAGGCAATTCTCCATTAAAAAAAGACAACTCCTATAGATTCTCATGAAAAAGTCCTACAAGACTTCTTGCTTTTTAATTATGAGCCTATCTGATACCATAACACATTTGAATGCTGAAGTGTGTCAGAGAGTGTAAGCTTTTAAATATCGAAGTTCCCATTAGAATCAGGTATCTCTGCAGACAATATCCATACTACAACACTATTATGCCTTCTAAGGAAGTGGATGAATTTCAGAGGGAAAACGCATCAAAATGCAGTTGATTCTTCAGGTCAAAATCCTGAGTGGGTTTTGAGGAGGTCCAGCTCATATAGACAATATCATTGGATTCATCTCCTCAGTGTTTAGGTCACCTTTAATATTAAGGGTCATGGAGAAACATGCAGGTCTCTCAGATCCTCAGGTGAAACTGTGTCAGCCCATTCAATAGACATCTCTGCAAACTTTTATGTGTTTCCTACTATGGTGATGGTTTCAAATATCACAGTAGAAATATATGATATATGGTCACTCATAATTCCCTTGCCTGTCTTCATTGTTTGTTTTTTTTTCCTTTTATTGGGAGCATAATCTGTTTTGATAATCGTACCTGTAAAGCGATTTATAAATACGTATGCTTTTTAAAGTGCAACTGATCACTGGGAGCAACAATAAAGTCTAGAAACTCTAACCCAACTCCTCAGATTTTTTTTTTATTTTAGCATTGTAAGCACCAAAAAGTCAAAAAGCTAGAACTTTGCTTTGAAAACCAGTTTGAATTATTCTGTTACAAATTAATATAGACATGCAAAAAGGCTTATCTGCACAGGTGGTTCATGTACAGGAAGCAGAATTATACACAGTTTGACAAAAAGTCACAAAGGAATAAATGCAATTCTTTTTGAACTTGACAATAATTTATTAGAGCTTTGCTTATTTTAAGTAACAAAATGGCACACTAAAGCTTCAGAATTCTCTTTTGTATACATTCATTTCACCATTTCGACTTGGTCTGAGAATAAACTGTCCATAGTGAAAAACAAGGAAGTCAGTGTTGAAAGACAGTTAGTTAACCCTTTGGGCAAAATTTTGAGGTGAAGTTGCAAGACCTGACAATTTGTTGCATTCTCTTTTCTTTTCTTTCTCTTTCTAAAGTCCAAGTAAGAAAAGCCGTATGTTCAATGGGTGTTTTGCTCCAGCCTGAAAGTCTTGTACTTTTATATGTTAGTGGCATATGATGATAATCAAGTGGGAAGAAATTAAAGTACTGCTTTTTAATGTACAGGTATTATTTATAGTTGACTTGCAAAATGTTTTGTCGTGCTAAAGTCCCAGCTGATTCCAATAAGTAGTGGAGAGAAGAAACTGGCCTCTATATTAGAGCAAATTTCAAAAATCTTACTTTGACTGTTTGTAATGGGTGCATGCCAGCCAACATTAACTACTTCCACAATTACTTCTACTGGCTGATTTACTCATATGTGTACAGGTCGAAGAACTGAGCTCTATCATGTTTAAGTTTGGACACAGGACACGAAGTATGCATCCAGATTTTGAAGAACCTCCAATGCATGTGTGAGGAACTGTAAAGCTATGGTTGCTCATTCCTAGTCCTGAAGAGATTAGCTCCATGGAAGTAAATTTGATCATACCGTGTACTGTAAGCTTTATAAACAAGCAAGGCCTTTAGGATTTTGGCTTGGTATACATGGGCTACTTCTATACCACCCTGTTAAGTTACCCAGTAAAGGTGCCAGGCCAGGACTACATAGCCTCCGTCCAAATTTCATTAGTAATGTCTAGCCATGGAAATGTCCTCAAAGTATCAGAGAGCTGGAACATTTGGGAATCCCAGCCATCCCAAAAGCTCCTGCTCCAGTATTTACTACATGGCCTGCATTCCACCTATCGGCTCAAGCACAGCCTTCTGGCCAGCACAGCCCTGCCATAGGGAACTTAGGACCATGCTGTTTTTCCATTAAGAGTGTGATGCAGTAAGATGGTAGCAATACATGAGAAGCTGCTGAAGTGCATCATGTAGGCTGGGATACCAGGTTACTGTCGCAGGAGCAATGGTGCACTGGCCAGCAGCGGTCACAGGCTGGGTCACCACAAGGTGCCTGTGAACCTTGCTACTAAACTCAGGCTCATCTTGTTTTTTACATTGCTGGAACCCACTGTAGAGATCACAGGTTCTTGCACAGATTGAATTAATTGGATCAAAATTTCAGGTTCTAAGGTAATTTTTGTTTGGCTGTGCCAGGAATCTGTGTGCCAACATATTTTGAAAAATTAGCTTACTAGTTCCCAGAAGAGAAGCCAATGACACACACCCTCTGGATTCTGGGCACAATGCCCATGGCACATTGGTTATGACATAGCAGTTTGATTAGCAAGTTCATCATAGCAAGTTCATCATTGATGTGACTTTAAAGAACTTCAGAACCATGTACTTTTCCTGTACATTTATTATCGTCATGCAGCACAGGTCATATCACAGGAACCCTAGGGGTCTGTGTTGATAACTTTTTCCTCTGACCAACTATTTTTGTTCTGTTTCCTATCTTTCAGTCAACTCTTAATCTATACGAGCCCATGACAATGTAATTCCTTTTAAGAATCTTTGATAAGGAACCGTGTCAAAACCTGCTTGGATATTCAGAAGGAATTCATTTTCAGCTATGAAAATGTCCCACCTTCCTTTTACATCTCAATCATCCATTGGCCCTTACAGACTCTCTGGTAAGCTTCCTATTTCTGAAGCGTTACTTCTGATCTATGTCATTAAAATTCCATGTTAACTCCTCAGAACTAATGCTCTCCCCCTTTTCTTGTTTTGACATGATTTCTGCTTTTTGAAGATCTGAATATTTTGTATTTCTAAATACCTCCTTCACTCTGCTTTAAATACATCAGCTCTTTTTAGTTCTTTTAAACGCTTTCAGGTGGATAATAGAATCTAGTTTGACAATTACTTTGAGTATCCAATACGGTGTATTTAAATTTAGAAAAATTATGTAATCTGAAAGCATTTTAGACCTTTTGCTGATTTTTTTTTTTTTTTTCATTTCTTTTGGGCAATTTTTCTAGTTGCTTATGTAGGTGATTGAAATGAAGTGAAATACCTTCTTTCCCATACTGCTTGGCTTTCTGGGTAGTCTTCTACTATACTTCTTTTTGATACATGGTGAGGGATTGCCCTGATGAGGACTTCTTGGGTCATTCTGTGTTCAAGCCAGGTTTTTTTTTTCCAGCCCCACTTGAGAAGAAGTTCACCTCCCTAACCTAACCAGCCATGGCTTCATTGATCTTTGGTGCATGCTCTGACTGTAAGTGTGAGGGCAGGCTGGCAGCAACCTCCCTGTGCAGCTTCCACTTCCGGAACCTGATGAAAATGTGATGCTGTCGTTTGGATATTTTGGGTTACTACTTACTTGCTGTAGGAGAGCAGAGACCATACAGGAGTGTCATTATTTATTATGAATGATAGTATTTACAACCTCTTTGTGCCACTGACAGAGTCTGAGTCTGTAACAACACTGGGGTAGAGCAAACAGCGGTGACAGCGTGGGCCACACATAGTCTTGAGGAATATATTGACTACAAGGATCGCAAGGGCAAACTGGAAGCTTACAGGACCCGAATAACACCCTCTGGCACATGCTCTGGGTGCTCTGCCATTCACTCAGAGACACAACAGGAGCTGGACAGTGTAAAAAGCCAGGAAGTTAAAACCTGAGGACACCTTCGGGAGCAATCTTTCAGCACAGTGTACACCCAAAACACAGACAATGACATTTAAGAGCTTTTTTCCAGAGCTCAGCAGTCACAATTGAAGATCATGTGAAAAACAAATAAATAAAAAATTCCAAACTTATATCCCATTCATTGCAAAAATCATAATTTTCAAAAAATCTCAACACATGGGCCTGCCAGTAGTTCTGAAATATCTGTCCAGTAAAAGAGTTTCTGGATATTGAACTTCAAGAAAAAGCCTGCCTTTCAGGTAAAAGAAAAGAAAAAAAGAAAAGAAAAGAAAAAAAAGAAAAGAAAAAAAAGAAAAGAAAAAAGAAAAAGCCTTGCTTTCAGGTGCAAGAGTCATCTGGAAATCTACTCTGAGCTGGAGTTTTTGAATCCTTGAAAAGTCAGGACTTTTAGCTTTTTAAAAATGCAAATTTAAAGAAGGAAAAGTTGTTGCCCCACGCTGTACCCTTCAAAAACAAGGCAAATGAACAATGCACATATTTTTTTTCTGAGTCACTGCAGAAATGCAGAAACCACCCCTAAATCCTTTCTGTGGATCAAGTTCCCATTCATGACACATTAGCATCAGTGTGAAGTTTGGGATGATTTCCCCTCAGCCAATGGAAGAAAGAGCTCAGGTGGGTTTTAGGTACAATCCTTTATATTTCACAGAGGGACAAGGCATGACTTACCTCCAGCAGGTACGTACGGTCTCCTGATAGCAGAAATGATTCACCTGATAGAAGCAAGAAGTGAGTGGCTCTGACTTTATATGTAGCRTAGAGCTACAGAGCTGAGAAACTCCTTTGGGTGAGTGTCAGAGAGGGAGGAAGCCTCCAAAAAGTACCACAGCAGTCACAGTTCACCTGAACTCTTCCAGTGAAGCATTAGCTTCCCCCATTCCTAGGACCATCCCTCCTCTTCTTTGTTCTCCTTTGTAACACCCTGTTTTGTTTTGTTAATCTGGGCCCTCCTTTTTTGTGGTGCTTGAAACCGCGGCGGAGCACACCTTTGATTTGCACTTGCTCTCTGCTCTGCTCAGTCAGCTGTCACACAGAGTTGTGGTAATCACTGGGTTTCATGATATGTGTCTGAAAAACAGACCGAAAGCGGTGAAATATCACTCACACCAGCAATATGTTTTGTTTAGGAATCTGCAAAAAGTTGGGGGCTTGCTCTAAATTTTTAATAATTTAGTAGTTTTAATGGTCCCTGTGGGTATGGGTAGAAAAGAAACATGTTGCTTTATCCTAAGTTTCTTTTGGTCCAACCAAGGAGCAGAGATTTCCCTGCAAATCTGCCATCCTCCCCTCTCTAATTCTCCAGCACCCCGGCACTTCCCAGGATGGCCCATGGGTTGCTCATCATGTTGCTGCGCAGCCGAGAGAATGTCCAAGCAGCGCAACGTCCCACAAAGACAACTGTGCAGAATGACAACTTGCAGTTCAGGTGCAGCACTTATAGCGTGATCGGTCTTTCCATAGAGTCTCTCCTCCTGGTGAAAAAACATCTTCCATGACAAAGACGCAATGTTGTGTTTCACGTACATTGCTTCAGGACTAGCGCAAGAACTTCTCTTCGCTTCAGTGGTATTGGAAAGCCGTCAGTGTCTTTCTCCAGACAGTTGAACAACTTTCTCCTTCTTTGATTTAAATTCATTGCTTGACTCATAGTTGGGACGATTCACCCTGGCTAACAGAGTTCCCTGGCCTCACAGAGTAAATAGGCAAACAAACATGTCTTACACCATAACAGGGAGTTTTCCAAACACCGTGAAGTTATGTATCCCAGTTGTTTTTTAGACCTCGGTTGTGAATTGTAGAAAACACAGAAATTACACTCATACTGGCTGGGCTTTGCAGCGTACGTATGTGAAACAATTCAAAAAATATTAGCATTAGAAATATCCAGAGAGGTGTGTTTTCTTCTGTGATTTGCTCAAAGCTTCCAGAATATTCTTAGTTTTGCTTTACCATTTAAAATGTTTATATTCTGCATGGGGAAAAAAACCTTTCAAGCCTTTACTCAAGAGCACTTTGTTGAAGTTTCTGCAGCCAAAAATACAAGTGTGAGTAGTCTCCCTCATGCCCCTCTCCTTCTTCACCCCTGCCCCAGGGCTGCTCCCCCAGCTTGTGCTGCTCACACAGCTGCGCCGTGACCTGGACCACTTCCCTAAGCTGACAGCCACAGGGTTGGTTTTAGCTAAATTACGTTTAACCTGGCTCAGCCCCAGTTCGGCTCACTGCTTTGGCTCATTACATGGAAATGAACATCCATGGATGGAGGGAACCATACTGCTCAAGCCACTGCTTCCAACCAGAGGAATCATCATGAAACCACAACCTCAGCATCAGATGTAATTGTGTCAAAGTGAGTAATTTGGCCAGACAACTAGACTGCTAAAAACTTAAAGAACTAATCAAGTAAGGCTGAGGAACCTACCTGAGTATAATACATTAGTAATAGGCATTTTCTGTGTACCACAATGAGCCTGTAAAGCAAAAAGGCATACAAGTAAAATTCTTTCTATCTCACAAAAGGAGAAACCTTCCCAGTATCAAATCAGAAGAGAGATGTTGCTCTGACAGATGATCAAAAGAGGCATACTAAAATGAAAATGAGGTGCAGATAACAAAAAGTGCTTGTTCCAAAAGAAATTTTTATTAATTACATTTTGTATTTATTCATGCTAGAGAGTTAAAGCAAAATTGCAATCTGTTTTAGCTATTTTAATAATTTGCTATCCAGAAATTCTTGGAATAAGCTAGTTTAGAGGATGATTAAAATAGTTTAATTGGAAATACATAGTTCAATGAACATGATTAAGCTGTAGAAGTAAAATCCATTCTTCCTATTCAGCTGTGCAAATGGTACTGGAGTACCAGTGTTTTGCTATGCTGGATATGTAGCTGTCTGAGCCTAGCATCAGTGTGAACAGAAGGGGGTGGTGTTACCTCAGCTTGTGCAAGGATCTGCACTTCCTAAGAAAAGAACAAAAAAATTACCCCTAACTTCATTAGCTCCACTGAGAAAGAATAAAATACCTAGGAAAAGAAATGAACTGACATTATTTACATTAAATGAGACTTCTAAAATATTTTATTCTCATTTGATATGGCTTTTTTTTCCTGTACTCAGCATTGTGGGGTTAGCTGATTTACAAAAGACACATGAAGTGCACAGAGATATTTAGAATACAGTTCTGCAGCATCACTACACAATGACCCATTTTTCATGTTATGTTACTCTTGAAAATCCATTCTATGCATTGCATAATAATGTAGCCACAAGTGGCACATAATTTGGGATTCAGAAGAACCTCTCTTTGTGCCCAGCTGGTTGGAGTCAGGTGGAAGTGAGAGAAGATGAGGCAATATCCCACAACTGTGGAAAAGAACTTCAGGTGGGTACCCAGCAGACATGTCCGTGGTAATGTTAAGTCACACCCCTGCTCCAAGGAAAAACCCACTGGTGGAAGATTTTGATGAGCTAGGGGTAGCAAGGGGAGCCATGCTGTGCCATTGAGACCAGGAAGCATGCTGGGAGCTGCTGTACAGGAGGCCCAAGCTAGAAACGTTTTTAGATTTTGGTTGCTTTTATGTGTGTGTGGGGGGGTGGGTAGAAGAGAGAAAAGCCAATTCTTTGGCAAAGTAGCAATTGGTCCTTGGGACTGGTTATTCAGCCAAAATGCCATACTGTAATTCATTAACACAACAATGCTTACATATGCAAAACTTATCACATAAATAAATATATTCACAGCTAGATTTGAATAAAAGGGACAAAGGTGTATGGGGTAAACACATTCTGCCACAAAAAGTTGCTAAAATATTGTGTATCAGCTAAGGAGAATACATTTAAGAATGATATGACAAAGAAAAAAGATCCACTGCTATTCTAACAGCTTTTTAGAGTCTAGCTAGAATAGTTACTTTAAAGGTTACTTTGGAAGCTGATTCAAAAAGTATGCTCCACACCCAAATATCTTGAAGTAGTAGACAAACAGGCTCTCATCCAAAAACTTCCTCTGGTGAGGGAAAGCAACTTTCCATAGCCATCATTTCTCAGAAAGTTTTGCTTGTATTTTTCTGTCTCCTGCACTGTTGATAATTTTGATTCACAAGAATGTCAAGCTTTAAAAGGTTGTATTTCTTTCCAAAGGTGAAGCTAAGCGTTCCTAACATAATGCAAAGTGGTCTGAGGAGAAGAGAGAGTTTTGAAAACATGCATTTATGACTCTTCGCAAGTGTGATAACCACTTGGAGACTTGGCAGTGTATCATCACTGACCTTTTCTTGTGAGCACTCATAATTGCAGAGAGATTAATTAATTAAGTTTTACTAAAATGTTTTGAAGATGTAAGATTCCAAATAGTGTAAGTATGACAGAAAATCTTATATACTGTCTACTTATCTCCAGAACAGTCTGCTTAGGGGAATATGCACAGTAAAATACTCCAGACTGCAGAAGTCACAATAACAGCATGAGATCTTGGGGTAGGAAGGAAAAGATATAATCAGTAATATATTTATCTACAGACATTTTCTTCTATGCAAACATGGCTTTCAGACACACCAGTACAATACGTACATTGAATTTGCTTCCACTAGCGTCCAAGAAGTGCTACATGATGCTTGGAGGAAAGTCCATAGTCACTACTCAGAAAAAAAGTAATCTTAAAGTACTTGGCATGCAACCACACCTGGTCTCATTTTGCTCATCATAAAAATCTTAGGGTTACTTTGTGTTGCAAGTTAACATAACAGAATGTTACTGAATTAGCCAAATCACAGTATTGGACGAGGAATCCACTTCAATTTCTCTTATTCCCAATTTAGCAGTGAAATTAAGCATGTGCTTAATTTTAAGCACATGTGTAAATCCTATTGAAATCAGTAGGATTTATGCACGTATTTAAGTGCTTGGCTGAATTGGGGCCAGTAAAGAAATATGACTAATCTCATTAATAAATGAAACAGGAGTTAGTCCAAGTTACTAAATCACAAACAGTCTGTTTATGGGGAAAGAGCTGTGCTTTTTACATCTTCACTGTCTTACACTTTAAAAAGTAAATACAAACCAGAAAGGGAAATTCAACTTTCTATAACACCATGATATTATAATTTGTGCAGYAACACCTTTGTGATTGTTCTTTTGCTTGTTTGAGCTACTGACATTTCCCACCCCCCAGTAAGTCTGTGCTCAGCTTGGCAATCCCTTTTAACTGTGTTCTGTTTCTGCTTTCTCCCTCCTCTCCCCCCCACCAAATCTGTTCTATTTTGAGTTTGGCAAAATTATACAGATTAGTGCTGAATAACCGATACAAAGGAAAATTGTAATTTGAGAGATTTAGGGCCAAGTTTACTGATGTAAATCCTCACAGCTCCACAGCAGTGATTGAAGCAACGAGTTGAATGCTGGCTGAGGTTTTAGACCTCAGGGTTGGTTTTTTTTTTCCTCCTTGCAGAATGCCTAGAGAAGAATTAAAGCAATTTTCTTAGATTTGCTATTAAAAACTGTTCAGCTACTCAGTTTGTGGTTTTTTCCCTGTGGATTGCAAAAGACATATATAATCTTGATACGTCCTACCTAATCTGCAGGTGAGTAGTTGTGATTTGGCCCTATAAATCAGGTAATACATTTTTTGATGAGTGTGAGTGCACTTCTCGAAAAGTGATTATTACATGGAAACTCATAAAAATTATTTCTTCAGACTCTGATTCAGAAGTTCCATTCTGTGGAAATTTTCATCTATTAATGTTAAAAGACTGAAGAAAGCAAATACAGGGAACATGATGTCAATTAATAAATAGCTTTTTTTTTTTTTTAGGGAAAACCTAGTCTATATATAGTAAAAAACAGAAGTTCAAATCACACAGTTCACATATTTTAACTCATTACACAAAAAAAAGAAGTCAATTATTAGGTTCACGTTATGTGTGCAAAAATCCCCTTAAAACCTGACAAGATAAGGAAGAGAGAGAAAGCATAGAAAAGTAAGGACATTGCGAAGGAATACAAAACAAATACAATAAAAGGAAAACCTCAGCTAGAAGAAAATAATAATTTTAATGGAAAGACAGAAGCAACATGTACAACAGATATAAACCCTAGTTTCCACTTAATCTCTTCACTTGATCTAGTCTACGAATTTTGTGTGTCCTAAAGTTTACCAAAGAAGTTTATAGGAGTTGAAACTCAAAGCTGCCTATTTTCACTTTCAGAATGGGTTGCTTTCCTAAGATGTGAAAAAGGCAAAATTTAATTCTATACTAGTTTCCAGATGATGTTCCCTTGCTCTTACATTGCAAGCCCAGCTAAGAACAGAAGACTGTGTTTGATTACTGCTTTTTAGCATGACCCTCCACAGTTGTTTATATACTGTATGTAAAAGTAAAAGAGAGATAATTAATACAATAAACTATCACAGCGATATTTTTTTCCATCTATGGAGTTAATTAAAAATCTAATTTATGTTGGGGTGCTAGCTGCCCATTTTATTTTTTGCTCTGCCTGGGGTTGCTGTTATATGGTGGGATGCTAGAAATGTAATTGAACATACTTTCTGCAGCTTTTATGTTTACTAGCCCTTCTTAGAGGAGTCCTAGAGAACGAAGCATGAGGTTATTAAGCAGGACCAACACAGAGAATCTTTAGTAAACACCTGTTTCTCTGGTGTTGTTTACGTGTGTGAATTTGCCTGAATTAATTGTAGTGCTGCTCATGGCACAAAAATTAACTGTCTGTAAGCATTTCTGTTGCAAGCATCCAGTTTTAGAAATCTATAAATTGGGTGTAAAATTTTCCCTGAATTGAAATGCTCAGAATTAGTTATTCAAAACATTGCCCTGCTTAAAAAGAAATGGGCTTAAGCTATGAGTTCCAGCTGATATTCAAGAAGTTATAACTGTTTGAGGTGTATTCAAATTGAGGGATAATTTACACTTTTTGTGCGCCTTATTTATCTTTCAACAGCTCTCCACAAATGTAAGTGGAGACAGGATAATCTGCAAATCCATATGCAGAAATTAAATAAGTGAAGAGTAACAGAGGAAAAACTTCTATTCTGGACACGCAGCCTCCAATGACAGAAACCTGTAACTGGTGATGAATAGCTGGAATCAATTTTAACATTTGGTCATTTCTCTGACCATCTTAAAATTTAAGACTGGGAATATTCCCATTGGTGTAACTGTACAGCAGAAGATACAGGAGCTAACAGGAAAGGCTTCAAGAAATACCTCTTGTCATTTCTTAGGTAGCTGCCTGTTTTATGATATGCCCTTTAGAGAAGTGAAGTTTTATGGACAAGGAGATGAGCAGAATTTCTTATCTACAGGTATGACAACAGCACATACAAGGATTGGCTGGGTCAAAATAATTTCTCAGAGTGTGAGACTGTGTAGGGACCCTCTAGTACTCGGTCTGGTAGAACAGAAGAAAAGATTAGGAAACTTGGTGTGGTAATAGCATATGCCCCTGCTCTAGATAGTTTTGCAATGTAAATTGCAAAGCCTGTGAATTTTTTCTTAAATAAAAATTACTAGGTTAAAAACTACTGTAATTCCCTGTTAGTCAGCTGGTTAGGTGTAAAAGCCATCTGATGAATATTTACTCTGAGTTACGTATAGACTAAATGATCACAATGGTTTGTTTGGCTGGGAAATCTTTCATCCCTCTGTTTTTGCTCATGTCCAGATAGTAACCAAATAGTAACTGTCAAGAGAAGGTGAATTCATAACCTTCTACAGCAAACACCAAATGAAGGGTTTTGTGGTGGCCATTTGTGTCATAAGTACACCTTGAGTTGAGAAAACAAGGGCAGATTGATTCAGCACACTCCACCATAAATTCATCTAATTGCCACCTAAAACTAGATGCACCAGGGGCATTTTGAGGATACAGTTCACAAACCAGGACAAGTGAATCACAGTAGGATGTAACTTGGAAATTGTGAGATTGATTCCCAAAGATAAGATGGAGGGAAGACAAAAAAAAATATAAAATCTGACTTTTCTGAAACTTCTGAACTATTAGTGTATAAATAGAAAGATTTAATTAGGTCTCATCAACTTTRTTCCAATCATAGCTTAAAGAAAGAGGGGGGAGAAAGAGAAGGGTTGCAATCATTTTATAAAAGATACCAGGAATGTCTGTAATAGCTCATATTAGCTGTTGAACTGACTCCTGAGATGTGGATTAGTTTAAATACTCTTACAAAAGTTCAGGAAGACAAGTTGCCACTTAAAACAATGTGCTGTATTCTCAGTTGGTGACACAGGAAACTTTGATACTCACTTAGCCTTCCCTTTTCTCTTGGCATAAATGATTACAGAGGTTAAATGGGAGCTCATGGCTTCTGTTTTCAAACTACTATTACATCTATGAGTGATTTTGGTTTTCCAGCCTGTTTAGCCCAGATGGTACAGTATGGTTGGAATTGGCCTTGATGAAAGCAATAAAACAGTGGGTTTTTTCAGCAAACTGGTAACACGGGCTCTGGTTTCCTCTGTGTCTTCCTAACGTGGCACATGGGCTCCTCAGACCCAAAATCAGTGGTGTTGTCATGCAGTCTGCAGAGTTGAAAACTACGCTACTGGCTCAGTTTTGTTCTCTCTTTAAACAAATAACTCTCTGAACAGCTGAAAGTCTGGAAGGCCAGTTCCCTATGGCTCTCTCCCATGATTGATGGTCTGGTGTCTAATCTAGGTTTTGAACTCAAGCTGCAGACTCTCCCTCAGTGGGGACTGATTTGCGTCTTTTTCTTCTAACCAGCTATCCATTTTTGTGAAAGTGGTATCGCTGCCTTTGTCATAACTGATTGAAATCGGCAAATATATTCTAATATTCATGAATTTGCATACACAGTTTTGTGGGACTCAGTTGCTACAACCAACATTTTTTAATGCAATGATTCTGGCAACTGAATAGCTCTGTTCCACACCTCCTAAAGACAAGACATGAATGTAAGTCACAAATGGTGGGAAAGAAAAGAGGAGATTAGTGTAGTAAGATCTAACAAGAGAAGCAGGAGCAGATTAATGCCTCCTGTTCATTCTTTCAAATGCTTTTACTATTATTTTTCTTTAATATTTGAGCAAAGGAGGAAAATGGCAAAGGAGTATGCAATGGGATTTTGCATGTAGTGATAGTGCTGCTCTGTCCGCTGAAAAAAAAATTATATTTCTCCTTTTCGTAGAGAGCAAAAAGGAGAAAATTCCCAGAATTCAGGTTGGTTCCTTACACACTTCCCTGATGATTGTCTTCTGGAGGGACAGACTCTTCCAAAGGCACATCAGAGTCCTCTATTCATGTGGGTAGATTAGATATTGAAAGTGTTTATTTTGCCAAGATTTTGACCAGATTTTGGTTATATTCTTATCCTCTGGAAATTCTTACAGCCTGGGAGCCCAGCACCCAGGCAGGCGAGCAGGCACTGGCTCATATTATTAGTTCATATATTCCAAACATACACATACATCCTGCAGTATGTTACACTGTTGTCTTTTCAGGGCATGCCTGTTTATTATAAGCCTGAAGGGGGATCATACACAATGCCATGTCGCATTTCTTCCATCTAATCTAATCCAGAGCCAGAAATAGTCCTCCTCAGTGCAAGGGAAACATCCAGCTTCCTCACATTTACCACAAAAGAGGTGAATAGACTGGGCGGGATTTGTACTTAGAGATCCATCCAACTGCTAACGAGCACATCTAAATTCTTAAGCCTCAAAGGCAGCAGCATTTTCCCTTCACACAGTAAGGGATTAAATCCTTCCACTCCCATGTGGTAGACACAACATGCATCAAACTTGCCGAAATTCCAGGAAACTGGCATTTCTTTCAAATTATCTATTTTCACGCTCTGAAAAACCCCAAGCAGCAATTTTACCTTTTAGTAGGCATCAATTTCCCAAGACAACGTACCTCTGTTTGCTGCATTTTCTTCTCTGTTTAAAGCGTGACAACCCTATTTCTGATCTAAGAATGTGTTCTGAAATATATTCACCTTTCAAAGTAATTTATTGGTAAATATTTCCTAACAGTTAAGATTATTAATTTCAATAGCTGTTTCTTAATGTCATGGGCATACATGTCTGAGATATATCATCCTATTGTTTTAATCTTAGCTGGCAAATATAAACAACGTAAAATGCCACAGACCCTAGCGCTTTCCAACTGGCAGAACTATAGGAATCAAGTATTGCACATGGAATGAGTATGAAAAAATGGCAATAAATTTGGTATGACCTATACATGAGCTTTCACAAGCAAAAGGTATGTGCAGACAACTATCAAAAAATGGATTTGAGTGACAGAGCTTATCATTTTTTAGATGTGTATTTAGGTGTATAATATACACCAACTATCCTTAATTTCCTTTTGTCTTAAATAGAATGCAGAGTTTTTGTTGTTGTTTTGTTGGAAAGATTATTCATCATTCTGTTTTATAGGACATTGATATAGTACAATGAAGTTAGTTCTTGTATGTGAATAGCCTGGGAATGTAAATATTTGTCACTGTTGATGACCATCAGACCACAATACAAACTCTAACAATCAGTGGAAAATTATTCACTTAAGTGGTCTCACTAATTGCTCATAGATTGAAATAAGTCACAAGCTGGCCTTCAGCTGGAATCTTTATTCAAAACTGGTCAAGTCCTTTTATGCCTTTATAAGATCAAATTCTTACTACTGCAAAAAAATGAAAGAAGTGTGCATATATAGGATAATATGGCACAAAATTGTTTATCTTATTAAAAAAACAGCACTAAATCCCTTCCTGTGCATTTACCTGTGCAGTAGGCTATCACTCAGCTGAACTCATTATAACAACTAAGCACTGTTTAAGAACACATTTCTTTACTAGTCTGATAGCACTCTTTTATTTTTTTCAACAAGCTAATGACGCACATGGTGTCTGAGTATTAGCATACTCATACAAATACTTTTTTATTAATTGCCATAGAAGCAAGAGGTAATATTATTGCTGAAGATGTTTTTTCACAACCTTTTTGAAAGCTGTTGCACTTTTTAGTGAACAAGAGACTTGAGGTCTATTCTCCTTCCACCAGTCTGACTGTTGAATGTGACTGGGAATATGATAGAACTGATTTTCCATCAATTTTCTTATAAGAATAGTGTCCTTGCACAAAGCTGTAAATGGCATTGTAGGTGACAATTGTGTTTTCGCTCTCTAACCTCAGACTGAGTTTCAGACTGAAGCTCAAGAAAATCAGGGCCATGGAGTATTACAGCAGAGCTATTACCTTCCATGGTGTGTAGGAGTTTTAGGGACATAATGGCCATATGGTCATTATTTGGCCAAACATTGTACAGCAATGGAAGTGAAGCAATGTTTGTTCTGATCTGGGAAGTATCCATTGACAGACTGCAGACAGGACAGATAGTAAGTCAGAGACTATCAACACAAATGAAACGAAATCATAGAAGGAGGAAGAAGCTAATATTTCATCTTCAAAAAGTGATAAACATTCCCATGTGAAAAAGACATTTATTCAGCTAATGAATAATTAGGATATTCAAAACAATGATGTTTTCTTAGGCAGTTAGGATCACCGGCAACAGTTGCATTAAGCTGACTTCCCATCTAAATCACAGTCATGAGGAGAGGTCCAATAAATTATTTTCTGCCAACCCACATAACACATCTGTTAGGAGTATGAGAGAGGACAAAACACATGATGGCAAGATATTGACATTTTGAAGTCTTTTCTAATTTTTTTGAGCTATTGGAACTTATTTAATTAAACCCTGTCTTGAACATAAGGAATCACACCGTGACTAACATGGAGAAGGAGTGCAAGCTGGCATACTCTGACAGCTATTATTCCTTACTTCCAAAAGCATCTGACACAGGCATCCATTTTAGATTGAATACCTGCAATGCTTTTCTCCTCTCCAAGATAAATATCTATTTATGTTTATATTTGTATAGAATAAATATATTTATATTATGTTTATATTTAGGATAATAAAATGCCTAGATTTGGAAGAAGAATTCAAAACAGCATCACTGGACAGAATTTGTTATATAAGGAAAGACCATAACTAATAAGCAAATACAAATATTCAGGGCACTTAAATGCCCAGGGGTTGACTCTGAGGAATTTAAACATAACAACATCATACTCCCGTGAAGTCCAGTCACTTGTGTATCTGCTGGCTTGTCCCACTTCAACCACAAATCAGGAATGGAAAGGTCTCCTAGAAAGAGGGATATGTTCAACCGTTTCCAAGAACCTTGTCCTTTCTTCAACCGATTGTGGTGAGAACACTGGGGAGTGAAGAGGGAGGGCAAAGGAGTTCCACATCCACACTGGCATGTTAGAAAGTGAAGCAAATTGCAATGAGTGGCAAAGAGGGCTGGAGGTAAATGTGAAGTACTTGCCTGAAGCCCTGGAACATGGCCAAGCATCTGGGAGCAGCAGTGGCATCAAAGGCAGGGAGGCACATGTTGAGTTATTTACTGAACCAGGGAAGGAAAATTCTCTCTGCTGAAGAACATCTGAAGAAATCTTTTTTGTCTTTTTTTTTTTTCAATCAGAAGATCTTATATTTGTTCTGGGCAGAGAATTTGTATGTTAGGAGAAAAAACATGTTAACAAGTCTAGGTTATTTTTGTTATCTCTATTAGCCCTTTAGAGTAAGACTAATAGATGTTTAAACAAGAGCTTATTGTTTAATTTTTTCACTGTCTTTAGACTAGTCTAAATCTGTCAGAAATATGAACCACCTTTCATTCCACTTTAATTGTTAATTTTGGTAACCAGGATGAGCAGTGTAAAAAGGGATTATCCTTTTATTCAGAGAAGCCCAGCAGTTGAGAGGTTAATCTGTTAAATCTGTTAATACTGCCCATATACATAATCAGTTGTGGAAATGAACAGTGTTGCAATTCCTTTTTACGAAATCAAAATCATGACTAAGGTCACCTGAATAATCCTTGAGAATAACAGCTTTAAAGAGAGAGATGCATTTGCAATAAAATGCCCATTATCTGCTTCCATCCATTGGGTAACCTGCTTTCACCCTTCGATGAACCAGCCTGCCATRCTGAAATGTCTGTGCTTCTGGAAATGACACATCAGAGCCAGTGAATCCACCAGTCCAGTGCTGAAATGTCATTTCTGGATCCCTGCTCCTGAAGCAACAGCATTCCCAGGAGCAGGGATCCACAAGGCTGCAGCACAGCCCTGGTTCAGAGAGGCAGCTGATGGCGGGGACAGGGGTAAGCTCCTACRCCTGTAGGTTAACAGATATACAGGAAAATTCACAGGTGCCAAGGGATTTATCTGTTTAAAAAGACAATTATTAGCCTCCTCCGTGACAAGATAATTGGGCACACTGTAACTCTGTGTCTGCCTGAAGTCTGTGCATATTCCTTGAGCATGGCATCTGCTGGAAGGATGATGTTTATTCTTCTCAGGCATTTCTCTGACACTTAGTTCCTTCATATGTTTTCATTTCGTGGTTCCTGGCCATCCAAGCACCATTTTCATCGGTACCACTCTTAGTTCTGAATTTGAAGAAAGTGAAGCTTCTGTGATCATGCTGTGTGTCTATCTTACCTTCCTCATTTTTCAACTGTGAGCAACTTTGACAGTTAAATAAGGATTTTTAAAATAAAAGTTCATGCAAGTTGCCCTATACAAGAGAGCAGGCAGAGGAGTAAAAGCATAAAATATCCAAACTGTTGGAAAAGCCATCTTGTCAACTGCTGTTTATGGACATAAGAGAACCTACGTGCAAGAAGGGCCTTGTGAATACCCTAATTAGGGGAAAAGCCTTAATCAGAGCCTTCACTCAATCACAAGAGACAAATCTTAGAGGCATTATTAGTTCTGGTTCATGGAACTATTTGTTTAACATAGCTGATGGTGGTAAAACTTATTGCTTACACAGGGAAGAGCGTAGATTTAGTCAAACTTGAGCTCTGTGGAAAGCTTCCTATTTTCTGCTATGGCAGGTTGTGCACATCCATGATTCACATGGATGAAAGAATCATGATTCACCCAATTTAATTTACCACAATCTTTTCAGCTCACAAAATAAAAAGTTATTTAAACTCTTTAAAACTGAGAAGCATCAGCTGCGATTTTGGATTTCAAGGGAATATTTGGGATTGTTTTTGAATTAAATTTTCCATCATGAATTAAAATTTTGAAAGTGTAACTCAAGTTGACGGGTTAACCCCTGGTCTCTCCTACAGGCGTGGGGCTGACTCTGTAGGGAACCTACCACTGTATGATATGTAAGAGCTCTGCAACGCAGACAGGAGCTTACTGGGATTTTTCAAAAAGGACGATTCCTTTTGTGAAAGTGTTTTGAAGACAAAAATTGTGACAGGCTCTAAGAGATATAAACAGCCTTTAAAAGTAATTGTATTCTATTCCATGTCTTAAGAAAATCAACTATGATGTGGACTATAACAGTACTGTTACAATATATTAGTAAAACAGAAAAATGGTACTAAAATGTTAAGTATCTTCACCCATTATGAAAAGGTCTTTCCTGGAAACATGTTCATGTTTCAGGATGGTGTGAGTTGAAGGGAATAAATGCTGCCTCATAAAATTCAATGCATTAATGGGCAGTTTAAAATTCACCATTCTTCTTCCTCAAGTCACCTTTTCCTTCCTGTCACATTTTGGTGCAAGGCAAGAGACAATGCAATTACCTATTTTTTGCTTTTTCAAATACTAGAAAGGAAAATATACTCGGGTCCAGTAAGTGCTTCCTGAATGGGGAAAGGAGCAAAAAATTACAGGAAACCACACTGAACACATAATAACATTTTGAAATACAGTGTGTGAATTTGGAAAGAAAAGCATTTGGAAGAAAAAATATTTTACAGAAAAGGGCACTTTATTAAGAAAAAGCAAAACTGGAATTAAATTAGGACATTACAAGCATATATTATGTTGCATATTTATATCTACCTCTGCATTTTGTACAATCTATCTGAATACAACTGTATCTATAACCCAGAAATGAGTTCTATTCAACTCAGTCACTGACATACAGAGACATCCAGTGTGTCTGTGTATGCTAGTGCTGCTATCTACAACTTTATGCCATTTGAAATAAATTGCACCTTAAATTTGAAGGCAATTTTAGGTAGTTTGGTGTGCAGTACAGATCCCATCTTTGATATTTAGCAAGCTTGAGATCTTTCTAACTTGTGAAGTCTGCATGTCTACAAACTAGTATGGATGTGTTTGTGTTTATTACCTTTTTCCATGCATGCCTTGAAATGACTAAATTACAGGTATTTTACATGTGTTTTGTGGTACAAGACAGATACCGTCCGCTAGTATAATTTATCTTGAAACACCCTGTTTTACAAAATTACAGAAAAGCACAGCAATTTGCTCTTTTTTTTTTTTTTTTTTTTTTATCTCTAAGACTATTGCAAAATCTTCAAATCCCAGAAGTTGCCTTCTAGCTAAGAACTTAGCCACGTAATAAACAATTTTCATCAAAGCACTGGGTTTGTGGAAATAGAGCACAATTGTGGATTTAAAATTTTGATAATGTTGCTTACTTATTAGCTATTTTGTCTTTTGTATTTTGACCTAATTCAGCCAGCAAAGGCATCAACCCTTATGTAAGATTAGATACACATACATACACATACAGCAGCCCAAATCAGATTAGCTGCAATCAAGGTAATTGTGTTGAACAAAATTGTTCATCTGTGCTTTGCAGCTGCCTTTTGGATCTAGTGTTTGATCCTAAGTGACTGAGTTACACATATGTTGTTCCCTAATCCTGGATAACTTAGGTTTTATTTTAATACATAATCACCTCAAGACTGAGAGTACAGCATATCTAGTTTTGCATATAAATTAATTCATATTTTCTTTTAATATTGTTCTTTAGTAAAATACAAAGTCCTTTAATGGAGATTACGTGGAACTGAGTTTCCCAAAATCTGAGGCAGTCATCTAGACTGCCTGCTTTCCAGCACTTCTGCCAGTTATCAAAAGCTACTTCCTTCATCAATCTTCATGTTCCTTCAGCAGTTAAAATTAGACTCTGACCATACTCAGAGTGCTAAATACCACACAGTGAGAAAGCAGGTGCCTTTCCTGTTTATTGCTCCTACACTTTTACAATCTAGATGTAGGAAGGCAGTATGGCTTCTCATAAGCTCCAGTAGTTGTGTTTAGAGCAAAAAATTTAAAAAAACACCAACCCCCCCCAAAAAGAACAATTGCTCTGGAGAACTTTAGGATCACAGTCATTAGTAGAGCTGTCACCCAGTTTTGCAAGTACGTAAAGAGTTTGGGCACTTTCCTGGAAATGGGAGCTGTGATCTGTCAGGTTTTCTTAGGCTGAGGGTGTCTGAAGCCACGATTCCCATGTTATAGAAAGTATCTGAACTTATGGTTCGGATAACTTATGGTTGTGGTTATACCATAATTTATAACCATAACTTATGATTATGGTGACATCTGAGTTCTGGCAGCTGCTACTCTTCATCGTATTGAAACTAAGGTGCTATCAATCCAGCAGGGCAACAGTCCGGAGGACAAGAAAGATGAGCCCTACTTTTGCCTAGGATTTCAACTCTTAACTGCTTCTTGGACAATTATTATTATTATTATTATTAATATCTGTCTAGCTTGACTTCACAAACCTTTGCTTTTTCACATGCTGTAATGTAAGTTTCCTATTTTTGTAAGATAAAAAGTTGCATTTTTTAGTGGACAAACAGACTTTTCCAGTTATATTGAAAAAATGCAGGCTCCCCATCTCGTCCCTCAGAGAGAAAAAGAAGTTAGTTTCTAAAAAAATTGGCCTTGTAGTTGTGAGCTATTTTTCTTCCATGAAAAAAAAAAACAAAGGATGGGAAGAAAAATTAGCATTTGGTATATAGAACACATATTGACACTGAACTCAGATATCATGTTTCTAGGCACAAGAGATAAAACTGGATCAATAAACAGATTTTTTTCAAAACTTTTGAGGTTCATCATTTGTTTTTTAGGTTCATCAGTCTTTGTGCAGAGGCAAAAAAGCTGTTATGCTGTTATTTGTGGTAGTTATTAAGAAAGAATAAAATATTACCTTCAAAAAAAGTTGGTCTTTTGAAGTCCAGATTCTATGTAAGAAAGAACCCAACTTATCCAAATGTTATCTTTGTAAGTGTTGTAACGATCTTTGCAAAAGGAAGAGGAAACAAAAAGATTAGGAAGTACTAAATGTGAAGCTCATTGTTAAGCCTATTATCTACAAGCTTTTGTCCTTGTGTAAGTCAAAGGGGCCGTAATATCTGCAGCAACCTCTAACAAGTACAGGGGGATTTGCCTAATTCTCCTTTTCCTTTGAAAATACCAGAGTTCCTGCTTTTCCCTTGAGGAAATGAGCTATGAATAAATCCACAGAGCCATATGCCATAGTACAGAGCTTTCTCCTCTATGTCTGCTTTATGAGTAAATATAACCGTTCCTAGGAACTCTCCATCCCAGAATTCCTGTTCTGTTGCCCCAGGACTGGAATTCCTTGCTTACAACTCTACAAAAAGCTATAGGTGTATATATTTATACACATATATACATGCATAGGTTATATATATATATACTTTTATATATATATAAGTAGCAACAGTTTTTGTACTTGAATCCTCATTTACTAACCAACTAACACAAAACATATGTATCTCTTTTATTAAAGGGGTTTGGTGTAGAAGGAAAGCTGGATTGCAGAGTTTTACGCTGTTAATCCATTCACAGTAGAGTTGTTTATATAGCATTTTCCTGTACTCGGGTTCTGACTGCTTAGTTTAAATGAAGTTACTCAGAGTAGGCTGCACAACTTCTGCGTTTTTACTGTCTTCTTTGTGCTTTTTATTGGCTCGTTAAATTGTAAGCATTGATCTTATTAATGGAAGTGGGTTATTCTTGGTCTCCCTGTAAAGATTGCTACTCACGTGTTGCAGATACAACGTTTTTACTGTCGTACTGGACTTACTCTCCTATGTGCCAGTGATTATGCCATGTTTGACATGATCTTACCCAAATCAATCTATTCTTGGGCTTGGATACTAAGTAGCACAGAGGTCAACACAGACTGCTTGCTAAGACTCTTGGGCAGGCTTTGGAGCAGACATTCAAGTAACATTATCTGTAGTCTCATTTAAAGATGGTACAGGTTTCTCCACAATATACAGAATGACTGAGATCTGTTCTCAGATACCAATGATTTGTTATTCAACCTTGGGTAAGTCCCATAATCTTTCCATCTGTTTTTCTATCATCTGTCCTCTTTGTATTATTACTAGAGCTAGCCAGGAAATGGAAAGTATTTCCTATGAAAATTTTGGATCATTTTAAAAGTTCCCAATTTGGGAAGAATAAATTAAAATCAGAATTTCTTCAATTATAATAAATTTCTGAACAAAATCCCTCTGTGGCTTTTACTACACGATCCAATGAAGAGAACCCTGCACAATCATTTCCTGGTAAGTGCTAATTTACAACATATACGTAAGTAGTGGTCATATAATCAAGGTGATATCTCAGGAATCTAAATATATAGTTTAGTAATATGTGAAATTATAAACAGATTAAAGTATTTAAAGGTTTCAGCAGCTCTAGAAGTTGCTTACTATCTAAACAGACAAAGACAATATATCATATTAAATGAAGCTTACAAAAGACTTAGAATTAAATAAGAATATTAAAAATGTTGTGAAGTTTTATGTTAACGAGGCTTTAGCAGAGGATAAAACAATCTGGGTCTAAGCCCTCTTCCCCTCATCCCAGTGAATTAAGTATGTGGTGGCAGGAAATTTAAAACCTTTCTCATATGGGGAATGTTTAAAAAATAAATATAGAGAGTCATATCTGCAATTGCAAATTATATGCATTTTGCCAAGTTTCCTCCATGATTTGATAACTTTTACTGTAGCTGTCCCTGTAAATATGACAATAAATTTTTAAATCTCCAGAGAACTGGTAAATACAGGCAGATGCACTTAACTGCTGGTGAGCAACAAAAGTCAGTCTGCAGGAAACTGTGGCACTAATGTAGCTCTTGATTAATCTCTAATTACACTTTTGTCATCTTAGCAGGGAGACAAAACTATAGCAGTTCCTAAATAGGCAGGCAGCATTTTGGCACCTAGCAACCAGCAGTTCTTTCATATTAGCTGCAGTGGACTCTGTGCTGTTACATGGAAGGTGGTTATGGATCACTGCTCTATTATTTATAGAGCAGCATTTACAGAGGCCTTCACAACACTATATAAATTAGCAGCTTAATAGGCCATTGCTAACTAAAAATGTGGCATGAGCTGAAGCATCAAGTATGAAATTAAAATGTGACTTGGAGATAATAATGTTTGTAACACATAGAAAGGAATGTCAATTTATTTCCCTGTTAACCGTTTCACAGGCAGATTACAGTATGGTCTTTAAGAATTTCCATATGGATCTGCGTGTGCCTATTTCGTTTCTCATGTGCACATAATGTATATGTATGTGAATATATAGACATACATATTTATATGTAATAAATCTTTTATTATATTTTCTCATATAGGTTTTTTAAAGATTAGTGTAAAAGCTTGTCTATATTCTTTTTGCAGTAGGCTAATACAGCACAGAGGTGGATGAGCTAGGAGAGGGGTGCTAAAGGGGACGTGCTAATTGGGCAGCAGGCTGCAACAACACTCCGAGTGTCTTTGTGAAAGGGCCTTATTAGCTATCAATCAGACAAATAACACTAACTTTCTTCTGCCTCCTGTTCTTTGGTAACTTGTCAGTGAGAAGACCCACTCCAAAGAAAGACCTCACACCTCTATTTGGTGTCATTCATAGTGAATAAGATTCAAAAGTGATTAAATACAGTAAATGACTACTGGCAAGCTGCAGTTGAATCCTTATTTAATCAACTAAAGAAAGACATAAACTAATGCTTAAATATTAGGAATTCTGGAATAAGAGAATAGGATTATTAAGAGTGGGAAAACATAAGCAGAGGAACTGCAAAAACATAAAGCTTTCATTTGCAATGCTTCCCTAATTAAACCAATGCTTGCCAGTGAAAGACAGTGCTGACCTATACCACGGTGGCTCCTGAAGCTTCTGCTGGACTGGGTCCCATTTTGCTTTCCCCTTCTCAAACATACCATTAGATAAAGTCCCTGTACAGTAGGAGAGAGCTCACAGCCAGATTATGGAGTGGTTCATCTTGGGGGCGTTCACAAGCCATGTGCGGGACAACCAGGGGATCAGGCTCAGCCAGCACAGGTTCATGAAAGGCAGGTCCTGCTTGACCAACCTGATCTCCTTCTATGACCAGGTGACCCACCTAGTGGATGAGGGAAAGGCTATGGATGTGGTCTACCTGGACTTCAGTAAAGCCTTTGACACTGTCTCCCACAGCATTCTCCTAGAGAAGCTGGCGGCTCATGGCCTAGACCCRTGTATTCTTTGCTGGGTAAAAAACTGGCTGGACGGACGGGCCCAGAGAGTTGTGGTGAATGGAGTTAAATCCAGTTGGCGGCCGGTCACAAGTGGTGTTCCCCAGGGCTCCGTTTTGGGGCTGGTCTTGTTCGGTATCTTTACCAATGATCTGGATGAGGGGATTGAGTGCTCCCTCAGTAAGTYTGCGGATGACACCAAGTTGGGTGGGAGTGTTGATCTGCTGGAGGGTAGGAAGGCTCTGCAGAGGGACCTGGACAGGCCGGATCGATGGGCTGAGGCCAACTGCATGAGGTTCAACAAGGCCAAGTGCCAGGTCCTGCACTTTGGCCACAACAACCCCATGCAATGCTACAGGCTGGGGGAAGAGTGGCTGGAAAGCTGCCTTTTGGAAAAGGACCTGGGGGTGCTGGTTGACAGCCGGCTGAATATGAGCTGACAATGTGCCCAGGTGGCCAAGAAGGCCAACGGCATCCTGGCCTGTATCAGAAATAGCGTGGCCAGCAGGACTAGGGAAGTGATCATCCCCCTGTACTTGGCACTGGTGAGGCCGCACCTCAACTACTGTGTTCAGTTTTGGGCCCCTCACTACAAGAAGGACATTGAGGGGCTGGAGCATGTCCAGAGAAGGGCAACGAAGCTGGTGAAGGGTCTGGAGAACAAGTCTTATGAGGAGCGGCTGAGGGAACTGGGACTGTTTAGCCTGGAGAAGAGGAGGCTGAGGGGAGACCTTATTGCTCTCTACAACTACCTGAAAGGAGGTTGTAGCGAGGTGGGTGTTGGTCTCTTCTCCCAAGTAACTAGGGATAGGATGAGAGGAAATGGCCTCAAGTTGCGCCAGGGGAGGTTAGATTGGACATTAGGAAAAATTTCTTTACTGAAAGAGTGGTTAAGCATTGGACCAGGCTGCCCAGGGAAGTAGTTGAGTCACCATCCCTGGAAGTATTGAAAGACGTGTAGATGAGGTGCTTAGGGACATGGTTTAGTGGGCATGGTGGTGTTGGGTTGACGGTTGGACTTGATGATCTTAGAGGTCTTTTCCAACCTTAATGATTCTAAGATTCTATAATTTGCCCCCTCATTCACCGAGGTTTGCTTTCTCCTGAGCAACTTCGTGAGGGATACTGCTAATGCTGGTTCCTCTGCAACCATTACTGTGAGGTGACAGAGCCTTATGTGGGACTTAACACAGAATGTAAGTCACAGTATATACATAATATGTATTTGGGCTATTTAATAGACTAGGAAGTCAGAGACCTGAGCAGGTGACTTCTGAGATATATTTTCCTTGCTTTTTCCTAGATTTTCATGGGTGAAAGTGCATAAGAGTAGTTTCTTTTTTTGTACACAAATAACTGGTCAATTAGATAATGCAAGAACATCAGGCTGATGAAGAGAATTTCTTACAAAATCTCCTATCTCTACTAAAAATAAAGAAGTAATCATCAAACTATTCTCATCGTAATGCTACAAGATGACTTAATTAGCTAGCTAATTTCTATGACGATGCTCGAAGAGATGAGGTCTGAGATGCATTTGAAACAGTAATTATGAATTGATATAACACCAAGAGGCTGATAAATAGTCCTCACTGGCTAGTGTGGTGGCTACAAATGTTTCAACAGGAAAAGCAAACCCATTTGAAAAGTGTGGATCCTGCAGCTGGATCTGTGCGGGGTCACGTTTGCAAGTAAGCCAAGCCCCATGCGAGAGACCTTTGCTTAGATGCAGATTTCCCCCAACTTTGATCTGACTGTGGGGCTTGTTTTGTGTTGTTGCTAATTCTAACTATTGGGAAGGAAATTACTTTTATCAATGGAGATATAACTCCATTGATTAGGAATTTTTAACTTCATTTTTTAGACTTCAAATCACAAGTGTTTTAAAGCTGAGTCTCTGCACTAAGTAAAGTTCCTGTGCAAATATACCTTGTAATTCAAAGAACTATAATCTGTAACCAGAATAAGGAAAGCAAAAGAAAAATATTGAATGTTGTGAACTCAGTCATTTTTATTACTGCATGATTTTGAAGCTGCACATAATTAAGGCTGTTAATACATTTTAAGTATCATTTCCATATCTTGATATGTTTGATTTTTTTAAAGTACTATTGTCACTCAGAATGATCTACCATTTCACCTGCTCATCTTGGGAAAAAAAAAAAAAAAAGCCTGAATGAATTTTTTCAGCTTAAATTCATACATATTTCTAATACATATCTTCAATTTTAACTCCATATAAATTTAGCCATAAATCCAATAAACATGTTATTTTTCATTTATTTTATTTTGTTGGCATGTAAGCCATATTCAGTGGTTGTTGTATCAAAAGGGAGCTTCATTTATTATACTCAGTATAGAAGAAATTAGAAAAATATTTTAGTTAAAAAATTACCTCAAAAAAAGGACAGTAAAGAGATCACAAATGAAATTAAAAAGATATATTGTCAATTACCTCTGATGATACAATTTCCAGCAATTTGTTTAAAGATGACACCTTGGTTTTAATGAATCACTTTCGAGGGGTATTTTTCAATGAAATGTCTCTCTCTGGTGAGTAATTTAGAATAAATAAATCCATACTTGTATCAATACAAAAAATAAAGTCCTTTTATTAGCCTTCTGGATTTATTAGACATGGATATTTAAGGATTAGAAAGAACTTCTGACACTAAGGTTTAGGGTCATTAAACAGGTCACTGGAGCTTTGAACAGTAAATCTGTGTGAGACAGCTTCAGCTGATGACTTCAATCAGGCAATTTGTTTACCAATCATTATAAATTTCATTTCATAAAATATATAGACTCAAAGAATCTGTATCATATCTAAAGTAACCTTCAGACTCTGCTCTATTTTTCATTAGTGTTCAATAGATACTTCATAGTAGTGTCTTTCCTTGCATTTTAAATGCTAGATGTGAAGTCCATCATTTTATTAAAAAAACAAAACAAAACAAAACAAAACATGGAAATACTTGTCCTTTGTGAATTTAGCTTAAATGATGAAAATATCATCCCTATGAATCTGCGAAATGACACAGTTCAAAAGTGTAATATTTGTTGAAATGGAAGCTAATTCTGTATTTTCAGAAAATAAGAATAGTATTTCTGTGGGATTGTTCAACCATGTAAATGATATACAGTTAGGAATATATAAGTTATATTTGCTCATGAGGAAGAATTGTGCTGATATTTCCTATTTATGACAAGTAGGAAAAGACCAGTCTTCCTTTTTTTTTTAATTTCTGTTTTGTAATTATTTGGTGGTTCTAAGGTTTGTTATGTAATTCTGCTGCATGCATAAAACTTCTCAAGTAACTGATTCATCCTGAATCATCTCAACATTTCAAATGTGGAAAAGAATATACTGGGCTTTAGACATCAGAAATTGAAAATTACAGGTAATGAAATATGTGTGTGTGTGTGTGTATGCATATGGAATTTGATGTAATTGGTTTTGCATTTTCATCTGCTTAAAATAGTTTCCACTTTCTGTATGCATCCCTTTTAAAAGTTGTATTTTCTATTTGTACAGCATTTATAACAGAAAATTCTCTACACACAAGCTTTCAACATAAATAAAACGTTTTGTTATACCATTTTGATTATTTCTATATATATGTGAGTGTATATATATGAATTTTACACAAAATTAAAAATGCATTCCTCCTATGCTCCATATCATTGAGAGAATTAGTTCTACTTGCAATTTCCCATTTTAAAAAAGTTTCCCTCCAAAAGTGAGATAAAAAAAATGGAAGAGCTTTGACATTTGTTTTTTTAAGTTTCATGTAAAACAATATTTGACTCATTTAAGGATAAGTTTTAATCAACATTTTATGCTATTTTAGACCTCTGTGTAAAGGATTTTACATGGAAACTAGGGAATTCTGTTATAGGAAATAAGCCGTAGATTTGTTTCTTTATTCAGCAAAGCAGTGAAAGTATGGACTTAACATCATGGTGTTGTAAGCACATGTGGAAAGTTAAGCACACGCTGAAAAGTTTTCACTAAAGATGGTCTTGGGTCACTTCTAAGCCAGTTTTCTTTGCCTTTTCATGTATATTTAGTCACATTAATCCCCAAATCAAAAAAAAAGAAGGTTTAAAATACATTATCTTCTTGTGTATTTTTAGAATAAGAGTGCTTAAGGCCCTAAAGTTCACAATAATGTCTGAACAAATAGCTAGCAAATAAATACAAGCCATAAATCAGAAAATCTGACTATGAAAGTTTTTGTCATAGTGCACAAAGGGATTTTTGCTACACTATAAAGTAAACACATAAGCTAAAAGAAAAGGTTACCGAAGGCTTATGACTGTCAGTGGGAGCATTTTTTGTTTGTGTTTTGGTTTTGGTGACATAAGTAAACTGAAAAATGTTCCACTACATTTCCAGTTTTTTACATAGCAAAACAGAAATTTGACTTTCCATTAATAGATACAGAGCACATACTATTTCCTATGCTGCTCAATTTTCTCTGTTAAAATTACATTTAAACCCGCTTGCCCACTTTAATATTTAATATGTACAAAAATTAAACAGTACATAATGACAGGGGAAATATGCACATGCTTTAAAAAAGTGTAAAATAATTCTTGCAAAGGAGAATTTATGTATCTGCCCTCACCTATACACAACATACTCTAGTTCACTATAGGTTTTAAGAAGGTGGAAGATTCTCAAGGTGGAAGTTACACAAAGTGTAACTGATATACTGCACGTGTTGAAAGAAAAAGGAATCCTGTCCATGCTTTTAGAATTGTCTTTGGTTATTTCTAGCTAAAAATGCTGTTTTCTTTGCTTTTGTTACACTGAGAATTTCAGAAGATCTGGACCCCAACTCCAGTATGCTCTTCTACAAATGTGCAGATTCAAAAACCTGCTTGGAAGAAAAATAGACAAAAACATTTTTTGTTGTTGAGAATTTTCATAGTGAAAGGTGGCTGTAGGAATACCATTTCTGTGAATACATGTTCATGCTGTAGATCGGTTATAAATAAGAAAAGGAAAAAATGCAAAATTAAAAAAAATTGATTGTATTTTAAAATTTCAAAATTAATTTTCTATTCAACTGTTCACGTCAAATTTTCTTTCAATTTCATCTATTAAAAAAGTCTAAAAATACTTAAGTGAAAATGGAATCTTTATTTCAGTGAAAAGGGACTGACATTTCTGGTAGGAACTTAAAGGAAGCTAGTTTCATATATCATTAGTTCCTCTGACTTTAGTGGACGTACACATCCAAGTGTATGGCTAAGTTTTTGTCTGGTTGCAGCCTAATTGATAATGTGTAGAAGGACTACAGACGGACTCACCCACTCTGTTTAATTCGTGTAGATTTGGTTTCTCGTTTCTTCTTTTCACATGCATTAAATGTCTTCCAAAGGATTTATTTTACATCTGCCACTCTGTTATTCTGCAGTCAATGGTTTTCCTCCTACTGCAGATGAAACCTCAGAAGAGCAGCTCTGAAAGGGAGAGCTGTTTTTTCAGAGAAAAAAGAAACAGATGACAACAAAACTATGATCCACAAAAATGTCTCTCCTTTATCATTCTAATCAAACCCGATTTTCATTTTTTGAAAGTGTAACCCTAACACTCCACCTGGGAATACCTGGTCATCAAAGCTGAACCTGGTCCGGCAGCATGTACAGTAGGCTTGTCTGAACTCCACGGGAAGGATCTTTGGCTGGCATAAATAAGGATTGCTGCATCTGAACACAGTGGAGCTATGCTGATTTACACCAGCTCAGGGACTAGTTCTGTGCGTTGATTTACTGCAACCAATTTGAACCCATTAGACTTACGCCAGCATAAACCTGAAGAAACCCAGTGGTGAATCAAGTCCAAAAAGAAAGAAATCTTTAGATAACTACTTAATGACTGTGGAAATATTGGCTGGCTCTCATAGGACTTCATTACTACATCTGATGAGAATGCTGATTTATGGATATCAGTAAACAAATCTCAGCAGAAAGGGCGTCACAGAAAAAACAGACAAACATATCCAGTATATGAACAGACTATCTCAAGGATATTTGCTTGCACTGTCTGAGCCAGGGTAAGATTTAATGGAAGACGTTTCTAACTCACACTTTGGATTTAAAGGCAGAAGAAAGGAGCAACACAAAGCCCCTGTGGCCTGTTGATATAAAGGGCTAGGGGCAAGGAGGATCCTAGTGCTCTTGGTTCAGTCAATGACTCATCATGCAACACTGGGCTCGTCATTTGACCCTTTCTTGCCTCAGTGAACTCAACTGGAGATTAGGGTGAAAAATGTAGGTTCCTATTGGAAAATAGATGATTTATAACAGAGCTTCCTTGAGTAAATACATTACAAAGAAGTGGTAAATCCATAAATTTTACACGCACAATCATAAACAATGGAGTTGATGTCTGTAACAACCCCAATTTCTCCTTCCTTCTTCAGGTTGCTTTCTTGTCTTACTGCATTATTCTCACCATAAAACCATGCACATTCATAACAGATCAGCAAATGAGGGTAACTTTGTTACTTTCTGAATTTGTGGTCTGGTAAGAGATGCAAGAGTAAAAACAGATTCCCACTCCTCCCATAAATCAGTGAAGGCAACGACGCCAGTTATATCTACTCTGATATCAAAAGTAAGTTTTAAAAAAATTGTTTTAGACAGCTGTCTGGACCAAGCAATTGCTGTTGGTGTGTGCACATGTGCATGTTGGAGACGTAGAGCAAAACCTGTTCACAATCTGTTTTGCAAGCATTAGTACATTTTCTATTTTCCCAAGTGAGCATGTGGCCCACAAACTGTCTTGTACTGAAGGTCATTTTATTCAGTAATGAAGTGTATGCTCCTCATCTTGAATTGCTTTCAAGGTTAAAAAAAAAAAAAAGACTTCATTTTATAATCAAATCTCTATGAAGATCAAAAACAAAGATTAGGAAAAAGAAATGGATTAAAATTCTGAACAGCCTTTGTTGTCTTAATTTTACATTTTAATGATTTGGACAGCTCTCCTCACTACTGTTTTTCTCATCAAAATGATCACAAAAGCTTTAACTATGACCAACAAAAATATACAAGTGTTCTGCTGGTGTATCAGATAAAAGATCTATAGATTACTTCTACAGACTGGATGCATACGGGGCTAATGGTATAAGAAATGTGAAATGATGGAAGGGTTATGAAATACAGTAAAACCCCTCACATCCCATAAGAATTAGGATTCTTTCAAAGTTCAAATGTCAGCCAGTTAAACCCATTGTGTAACTGTTGAGACAAAAAGCCACAAAGATCCCAATACTATCTCGTCAGAAGAAGAGTTTTTTTTCTCCCCTGCTGGCAGCTTGTAGATGCCAAAGGTCTTGATATAGAGAAGGGTGCAAGTATAGCAGCAGCTAAGGAGTCTCAATCAGATAAACTGACATCTGTGACAGATAACTCTCTTACACGGGAGTCACTAAGCCTTGCTTGCCTTTCTCACGGGAATGATCCACCACTATTACAGTATCTCTAATGCAGCTACTAACATGCAGTTTTAGACTCATTCACAGTTTGAAACAAGATCACATTTACAGTGAAAAGACAAAGTTTTAAGTAGCGTGGAAACTCAGTTCAGTTTTCCTTATCACTTCTCTTCTATAGCTTTAATCAGGTGTTTTATTTATTAGGGGTTCAAAAACAGTCTCRATGAATGGCCATTCATTTCTCCTATCCCCATCCATTTTGTTACTTTTTATGCTACATAAATGTGTCTGCAACATGTCATCAAATAGAAGTTTAAAAAAGATTTTTTTTAAGTTAAAATAAGTTGTTCTTTCATGTTATAAATAACACTGCTTGCACAAATATTGAAATGAAGAGTACTTAAAATTAAGCTTCGCATGCATTAAAATATATTTATACTGCAATAAGAAAGGATCAACTATGATTTCCTAACATGTTTTCCATAGAAAAGCAGGTCACTAGATATTTCTCTCAGTTCTGAACAGAAAAAAGAAAATGAAAAAGTCATTTCAGAAAAATTTCACTCTATTTTGGGGGATTAGGAGAATGTCATAAAGATACATGGAAAATTCTTGGAAAGGTACAGAAGAGGACACATTTTGTAGAAAGGATTCAGGGATTTTTATATGAAATAGGAAAACTTCAGGAAAAGAAAGAAAAAAAATGCATACCGGACCAAGGAATAGGATACGTACACTAATAATAGGAGACTAATAAACAATCTACAGTGTCAGAGTGAAAGAATGTCATTATTTCTTTCTGGAAAATCACTCCAAGTAGAAAGTGATACAAAAGTGTAAAAAGCATCCAGGAAAGGATTCTTTCACCAAGTGCGTATTAAAGTGAAATTTAAATCACTTTCCTAAAAGAAAATATCTGATGTCACATTACAAATACAAACAACTAGAGAGAAGGAAGGGATACTAATTTTGAATATGAATTTCCTCTTGACTACATTTTAACTAATCTGTGCCTGGATTCTGATTTTCTTTGTCTTCAGATATATTCAATTTTTTTTCTAGTTAAAAGAACTTCATTTCATAACTGGAACAAATGAGCGGTACCTACTCTAAACATGGTCCTGTATGTCTCAAAATAAGTCATATACCTCTCATATATTGTGTGTGTACTTGTGCTCTTATCAGGGTTACTTTCCGTGAATTTTGAGTATTAGTGAAGTAAAAGCTGTAGTGGKTTTTAATTTAAAGTTGCCATTTACCTGTAAAGAGCTTGGAAAAGTGAATGCCGTGATATAAAGAGCTATCACTAAAAGCACCAATAGTAGTACGGATTATGAAAAATATTTCTACTTTTCTGAAACAAGAATGGCACTAAATACTAGTTGTAAGGTTAAAAATGTCTGATCTTCACAGAAAAGATATGTTTATTAACAAAATCCAGATTTCTTTTTATTCCCTGGAGCTCTTACAAATGCACAAGACACAGTTTCAATACCTTCAGGAGCTGCTTCAAAACAGATTATTGATATTCTGGCCCACAGCTCTCTTGGAGGATATAGAGTATCAGCTGCTTCAAAGGTTGGCGCCAACCTTCCTCTTCTATGCACCACAAACCAGAATTAATTGCAAATCAATCGAACAAACTACAACTGATCAGTAAACCAATTAGTAATTTTAGCTGTTCATCCTGTCTTCATTTACTAAGGGGAAAGATGTGGGATGAAGGAAATTGATTTCTAGTTAACATTTAGGATTTTTTTTCACCCTGGTAACAAGGATGCCCTTGTAAAAACATTTCAGGCAGGGACATACCCAAGCTAGGCAATTCCAGCAGTTCCATTACATTCTTCTTATGGTTCTTTTTATTTCTTATCGTTCTTTTTCTTGCCTGTATTCCTTTGGACAATAGGCAAAAGATCATGTGCCTCTTGCTGTTCTGATTGCTCTGTTTTTTTCTCAATCCCTGATTGAGAAACAAAGTGCCAATTGCATGTACATGATCTCCACTGCATGTAAGATTTCCCCTTATTGCATAGAAGTGTGGCTGCAACCAAGGCAGAGGGAAATCCTGTTAAAGACTGGCTGTTGGTCTTGATTTACCTAAGGATGTTGGGAAATGTCTTGTACTGTATTGAGCTTTTTATTGTACATCTTCCTTGTGCCAAGGGAATGTTCTCCACAAAATATTCAAAAGGAGATTATCATTGCAGCTCTTACAGACCACGRTCTTCATCTCTGGTGAACTCTGTGCAATCCTGAAGGCTGAAGTTCCTAGTTGTCTGTGGCATATTTACCCAGATATTTATTCAGTGGAAGTTCTGCAAAGAGCATTTCAGAACGTTTTCCGCTCCTGATTATTCAACTCTGGGCTGTATATGGAGGCTGATTTGTGTGTGTAGGTGGAAATCAAGAGAAATGTAAAAAGAAAACATGTAGAAAGCTCTTTGAATTTGCAGGAGCAGCTAGCATTTGGCCTCTGCAAATGTATAAAGTGAATGTGACACTTTAAAAAAATAGATGTACGCTCTGTAGACACAACAGCCACATAATTTATTTTATAGAAAACTTGAAAGAATCCCTAATTCAATACATTTTTCTGACTGCATCTGAGGGAAGAYGGTAGGAAGGAACTACAGATTTTTAATGTATATGAATATATTACCTTGTAAAGGGTATGATGATAATAATAATAACTGATAAGGGACAGATTTTTAGATGCATTTTATTATGGAATTAAACCAATAATAGAGGTAGCTAGAGAGATTCTCTGGATGACTTAAAAACTGAGGGGACAGCAGTGTTCCAGCTACCTGTGCTTAAGGTAGTTGCCCAAGATGCAGGGGGTTTAGTCTTGAGGCTTTCTTCTGGTGATACTGGAGTAAGCTTTTGCATCCAAATTTTCCATCTTTGAAGAAACRTGCCCTACCCATGAGTTCACCACTGTTTCAGAATCTACTCAGAGCATTCAGGGTGCAAATACCTCCTCCCATGTCCCTTAAATACTATCCTGACTCTCACTGGCTTACTTCATTACTGTTTCTAAAATGGGAGAAATCTGTGGCCACCTCTGTAGAACCCGTACCTGTCCTCTAAAAAGGCAGCTTTTGTTTTTCAATTTCTGCTCTGAACTGTGAATGAAGGAGAAAAAGAGATTGAAACCTGGGTCTTCCATGTTCTAGATAACCACCCTGGCTCCTCTGAGTTTCAGTTGAATTTATTAAAAGTTTTATGTTGCTTAAAACTGGATTTTTTCTGAAGTTAATTTTTTTTAAAGTGTCTACATATCACTTGAGTATAAGTACTTTGCAGTTTTAACAAAGTAACAATGCATGTTGCAGCTAGACTGACTTAATCTTTCTCATTATACCAAGTGTAGGTCATTCCACTGAACATCTATTCAATTGAATGTATTATTTGCAGTCAAAGCACAGCAGATTTTATTTCGTGTAGCAATATGTCTTAGGAAGAAACACAGTTAAATGAAAAAATCAAGTGCTTTAACTGAAGAAGCCAAAGGAAAAAAAAAAACAAACCTCAAACCAGGTACATTTCAAGGTCTCAAAAATAAGTTCCTGGAACATCAAAATGCATATACAAGATTCTTTAAGGTCTCAAAAAATTTTGAGGGCACTTGTTTTGCAGTGATTAGGCACCCAGGAATTAGATGCCTAATATTGTCTATTATGAGTCAATTCCTCAGTAGGTTTTGTTAGAAAATATATTAAAAAAAAAAAAAAGTACAATTATTTTCTGCATAGGTTGTTTTGCTATTGAATTCCAGTTCTACTCAATAAAACAAATAAACTTTATCTAGGAAAAAAAACAAGTTTTAACACACATTCTGGGCTTATAACACTGTAAATACTCCAATAAAAAAGAAAAGACACATATTTTTCCAGGGAAACAGTATATTTTGTGTAAGACTGTCTATTACTTAAAAAGTTGAAAACTGAACTCCAAAAGCCTGACTGATTGTGACAGCAGCACCTTTCACCAGCYGATTGAAATTAACAGTTTCTTTCAGTTGTTCTAATTAAGACCAAGGGGAGTTCTGGAATTCACCAAAGGTCTCTCAAATTGCTCTCTTGTTTAGGTGTTGGTGATATCAGCTTCTACTTTATTCAACAAACAGTTTAGTCTAACTTGCCAACAACTCCTTTCTTAGCATGCTCTTTCAAGAAGTGCTTGTATTGATACCTTCTACGAGTGCTTCTTAATAGAGAGCACTACAATTAGCGAAGAAAAGGAAATAATTTCTGGTGAAAGATTAATGCATAGTGGGAGCAACTCTAACAATGTGAATACAGAAATGTTGTCACTGAACAAACAGTGACTAAGGACTCCCAGACATTGCTGTTTGCCTTAAATAATGACTACAGTTTTCTATCAAGAAAGCAACAGATCTGGAACATACCCAACATAGAGACACCACCACTTTCAGTGTTGGGTCCTACAGGAGCGATTCGTAGTTTGTAAGTGGGATGGCTGCGGTCAGAGACCAGGATGCATTAGAAAGGAGCCCACAGCTGGTGTGAGGAGCATCCTGGCTGCAGTTACAGAAATCCCATTCAAGGGGCATGTCTGGATCTCCACACGCTCTGGGGCATGGCAGTTCAGCACAGCAGTACTCTACGCTTCCTGAGGACAAACACTTACTCAAAAGGGCTGCCTCTGAGACGTGTTCGAACGAGGAGAGCCTACTCTTTCGTTTCATAGTATGGCAGATACAGCACGCTCCCAAGGATTGCAGACATGGGCTTAGTTCCTAGAGCATACTAGGAATTTCTGAATCCCTTTGACTATATTTAAACTCGTATCTGTCGTGAAAATGCTGTAATCATGAGGCTGGTTGCAACCATGCTGTTGCAAATGCACATACCAGCCATGTTTGCTGACTATCAGTACATGCTTGCAAAAGGACAGAGGAATACTAGCGTATAGCTAAATGGAGCTGTACTGTGAACCGCAGTGCATCCTGCAGCTCTGGTCCACCGACTGTCCAGGTCAGGAACCTGGCTGCATTTTGGTGTGAGCTCTTCTTCACTAAACACTCATAGGTGAGGTCTGGAAAGTGAGCAAATACTTCAAAATCCCACAGTTGAGGTTTGTCCAAGGTTATTACGTATGATGCATTTGCTGCATAACTGTAATTTTACAGCTGTTATATATGACAGTTCTTCCATACTCAGAGTTTAATCTGGTTATTAGATATATGCCCATAAATTTCAGACTTTCTTCTTAAATGGATTGCAAGCACGTTAGGAAGATATAAATTAAGTGCTACTATATTTGAGAGAAAACTTTAGTATTGAAGTTTTATTGTAAAGTATTTAAAACCTCCTAATTTTAGCTTCATTGCTATGAAATAAATGGTTGTAGAATCATAGGTCATTTCAGATAGTCTTTTATATGGTGCCATTCAGAAAATTATGTATTATTTAACTTTCATTGAAGAAGGGAAAAAAATTCTTGAAATAAAAGTTATATACTGTTTTTTTTTTTTTTCTTCAGGGATTAATGGACCATTTAACTAAAAGATCCGTGTGCGGTATTTCATCTTTTTTAATGTAATTATTACAGAGAAGGTGGAGGGTTTAGACATTTACAAAGAGAAAATTGTGTTGTGCTTCAAATGTACTTGCAGTAGCAATGAAATTAGTTCAATTTTCTAATGTACTTGGGCAACTTGAATAGTGAATGTTTTTAATAGATTTGCCTGTATTCCTGTTGTTAAGATTAGATTATGTAGTGCATATACTATTGATGGACATATTCCTTCTTGGAATATTTCACATGTCATTATGCTCTTATTTTAATAGGGACTACGCAGAGGAGGGACAGTTTATGCTGATTACAAGGCCTAATTCCCACAATCCAGGTTCTCTTCCCAGAATTTCCTGCCCTAGAGCTCCTGTGTGACCTTGAGTAAACCCATCTGTGTCTGTGCCTTCTGCTTGGGTCTTTGGTGCTTCTCGGTGTTGTCTGTCTCCAATTTTTGTGTCTGCCTTGTCATTGTCCCTGCAATTGTCTTCACTTCTGCAGATTTGTATTAAAAGCATCAGAACTCCACCTGAGAAAACTGTGATGTGCTTTGCTCTTTCTGAATTTCTGAAGATTTTAAAGCTGGAGCTCACTGTTTCTAAACTGTGTATTTGTGCTCTGCTTCACCTCCATTCACTCCCTGTCCCTCAGAGAAGGTGGCTGGGCAGCGGCACAGCTGTGGGTATACAACTCGGTGCCAGAGGCAGCCCAGGCAAACACCTGCACTCAGATCAGGCACACCAGTGGGCAGGAGAATACGAGACCATGGTGTTTGGACAGATGCATTGTGAGCAGACACACTGCATAGGTCCACTGCTTCTTTCCAGATCTTTACAGGTGGATGCTGGAAGTGAGGAAGGGTAGATTATGGTTATACGTGTAAACACTGGGGTCAGCGGCTGTTTTCTGGGCCAGAAACCAAATGTCGTTGCTTGTATCTATACCTAAACTCCCTTGCACCATAAAATAGGTGGCTCTGCCTATGATGTTTATTGGGAACAAGCCCCGGTCTGAATCATCATCCAGAGCATGCCTAGGTATGAGCATCAGCTGAGCCAGGCTAAAACTCTGCCAGAAGATTTACTAGCAGTAAACTCTTATGGGACTGGGCTGAACTCAAGCCCAAGCCCTATTTAGTTTACTAGAGCAGGCAGACAGGCAGCTACTGCAGCAAGGCAGTGGGACATGTGAGCTGCCAGCATAGCAGCGGAGGAGTGGGGAAGGGCTGGAGAGAGGGGAAGGACACCCAGGTACCCCCACATCTGGACTTAGCACAATGGCACTACTGACAATGATAATAAAATGTAAATTGATCCCAATCTGTGATGAATCCTCATAATAATTTAAATATGTTTACAGTAACAAAATTAAGTGCTTGGAATGCTTTGGGTTGGATATCAGCTGGTATGGATCATGACTGGTTTTTACAGCAGCCACTCAGAGCTGGCTTGTCATCTCAAAAAATAGTCCATGTTCATAAACATTATAAATATTTTTTGTTATTACCTAAGTTTTCCCTGCTCCCAAAAAAGTATGTTCCCTTTCCCATTTTTTTTCCCAAACATTCTGTGTGAGGCACTTCCCAACTGAAAACCCTTCAGAAGAGGCTCGTTAATGTAACACATGATTCCCTGAAGAGGTCAATTCCTCCTCCAGCTATCCCTGTGTAAGACACCAACTGGCAGCTAACACCAAGGCCAACTTGTAATCCACTGGAACAAAGAACTGTTTTCCAACGACAGTTGGACAGTTGATAAGGGAGCAGGGGGTAGAGATCCCCTGAGCCTGTCCGAGGAATGTCTCAAACACTCACAAGACTGAGGGATGGTGAATCCCAGGAAGGCTCCTCTGTAGAGAGTTAATTGGGTCTGGCCTTGGGAGAAGAAATATGATGACACCATAAGTCGGCCAAATAAGGGAGTATCCAGATAAGTGTTAAGAAAACAAGAACTACTGATAAAACCAAAGAAACAACTACTTGAACTGAGCAAACTATCCTAATTAGCATACTAAAAAATCCACCCACCAGCAGAAAAAGGCCCCTACTCAAAAAAGCCCCTTCCCCACTGAATATGCGCAGTAAAAAGAAAGGACACTGTGACTTTAAGTGAAAACAAGACATACAAGAACCAATAGAAGCGAACTATGAAACTACCCATAGCAGAGGGGCAGTTTGAAGTGAACGGTGGGCATAAAAGGGGAGGGCAAGTGCCTAGGGGGGAGAATATTCTCTCTTTCGACTTTCAATCTGGGGACTTGGGACTCATTTCAGGAACTTTGGAAGGAGCGCTCCTGCAGACCAGAGACCCCCGTTGGCCGGACCAACGCTGGAACCTGGACTGGTGATCTCTTCCTCTCTCTTTCTTTCTCTTGCTCTCTCCTTCTCTCTTTCTTTTATTCTTTTACCTTTTCCTAGTAAGTAACGCAAGCCATAAACTCCCACAACAGTGGTGAGCAACAGGCTTTTCTGCTACCCAATTATTTCATAAACTCCCACACCAGTGGCGAGCAACAAGCTTTTCTGTTATCCAATTATTTACCAATGAGCCTAGCTATAGAGTAAAAGTCTTTGCTTATGTACAGACCTTGAGTGTCGTTTCACCTTAATCCATACTGAGGGAATTTGCGAATCTGAGTCACCTCTCCCGCACAGGCGGGACGTGACACCCTGTGTTGATAAAATGGTGCTCCCATGCCCTAATTGGCATTCTTTTCCCGAAGTGAGAGGACAAGAAGTGGCCCAGGCCACAGAGGCATTACCTTACCCATAGGAAGGTAATATATGTATACATATGACACCTATATCAAAGCCGCTGTTAAAAAAACAAGCTGGATTAACATGGAGACATCTTCCTTCAGCAATGGGGTGAAAGAAATCCTAAAGAGACAAAATACTTTAAGGCAAGTTAACAAATACTGAAAATCTCCAGGCTTACTGGTCCCATCACATTTAATTTAACTGATGACATAAACAGTAAGCAGGGTTACACAGAAATTTTTTTTTTTATGAACTACATTTTTTTTTTCTATCATACTCTATGGAACTTTCAATTGCCTTGTGAATGAAGTGAAATGCATCATTAAAGCCCTGGAAAGCACTTTATGTTTAATTATTTAAACACGTAGGGGGCTTAGGTCTCTTAAGACAGAAGTTCTTTTCAAATAACATAGTTTTAATTTGCATCTATTTTCTCCTGTTCTTTCTTTCTATTGTCAGGTTTTGGAGGTTTTTACAGTTATATATTTTACTATTCTTCAATATTATTAAATTCACAGTGGGCCTTAAAAAGTCCTTGTAATGAAATGTGTATTTGAAGGCACTTAATGTGAACTCTCAAAAGAAATTTAACCTTTTCTCAAATACATCATAGTCTTTTCTCCTACCCAATGGAAAAAGAATTCTTAAATAGTTTCACAAATTCGGTGATATAAAAATGTTTTATTATTTCAAACAGTGGAGTGAATTGTAGCAGTTTTCTAAAGTTCTTTCATTTACCAAGAAGAGATAACAACCACATCACTAGAGTGGGTTGGAAATCATTTGACGGTTTCCACATTTCTCACGAAAATGTTAATTCATCAAACTGAAATAGTTCATGGTGATGAGTGTATTTTATTGACCACTTAAAACTATTTCAGAATGGCTTTCACATTTTCAAAGCAAAAGAAGTTTCCTGGTCTGTTTCAAAATAGCTCTTTGGTATTCAGTTTTAGAAAATTTTAATGGGGGGAGAAGGATTTAAACTCCAGGATTTCAAAGACAGTATTTTGAAATGGATGGAAATATTATGATCCGATCTTAATTGATTTCATCTGATCAATTCCTACTAAAAAAAAGTTGAGCTTGAATTTTATTTAGATTCAAGATAAAATAGAACGTTCATAATTTAAACAATTTCCATTGAATGAGATGATCATTTCCAGAAAACTCTATCAAATTAAAAATGCAATAAGGTTTTAAAATAGAAAGGAATGTTATTCATATGCTGTTTTGCCTGATCTTGATATGAGGCTGGTGTCTTATGCAACCTACAGTTCAGTGTCTTGGCACTGACTCAGTCTATCTATGTCTCCTTGGCTTTTCACAAGACATTTTGAAAAGCTTTGGTGATGCCCTGATTCTGTTAGGAATCTTGTTCATTTTTGCAGCATAGTAGCACTTTTTCCCACTCAACATCTATGTCTGGTGCTCAGTGTATTCATTTACATCGTGAAGCAGTCATACCGGGCCACATGTCAGGAAAGTCATCAGTCTACACCTTCCTACTCACTTGGAGAGGGAAATGGCATTTGTGAGGCTGATCTCTGAAAGACTTACGGACCTGATTTCATTGCACATATCTCTGCACTAATGTATGGGTGGCTAGTTGTCTCCCCAGGGTGAATGACTCCCGGGAGGTGACTGGCAGTGCTAGGTGAAGGGGCTCTGGTGCTAATTCACATTCTAGGACTGAGAGTCAGGGCTTGATTTCAGTCAGTTTGCCTGACTGATTTATTGATCTGATTTTTAAGTTATCTGTCTACATAAACATTCAGTATTACAAGTGCAAGATTAGGCCAAAGCCACAAAAAAACCCACACCAAAACAACCCTACAAAATTCTTATTTAGCTTCTGATTTGAATTTTGTTATTGCCTATTGGAAACTAGCAACTTGATTACATGCTGCAGATCAGTAAAATTTTGTCACTGGCTAGTTAGCCTTGTTCTTTCAAAATTTACTGCAAAAAGGCTAGAGATTTAGTATTTTGTATCTCCATGTTACAGGAAATGAAACCTTGCTTTACAGCAGCTTTATTTACTACAACAGAGATTTCTGCAAAGACAGACTACCGGAAATATGTTAAAGGAAAATGTAATAAGCAAGAGGAAGAGAAGTTACAAGATGAATAGTAATATAGGTATTTATAGATCCTTTCACATGATTCTTTGAGCTTGTAATTCTAAGCATTGTTACTCTGTCAGGTAGGAAGGCTCTGCTGCTTGATCTGTGGCTGGAGATTTTCCTCACACACAAAATGAATGACATTTTCAGTCTCATTTACTATAATAATTTGGTCTTTAGTTCATGCTGTGGGGAGAGACTGAAATGCTTAAAAATTGTCCAAGCAACCACAGACATATGTAAGTAGAGCTGCCACCACCTAGGGAGCTTCTCTTTCCCTTTGTGTTTCTGATAAAAGATCCAGAAGCAACATAGTAAAACTTCACCATTCCCTCAATTCCCCATTCCCTTCTTGCAAAAGAAAATTCACCATATTTTTGTCCCTGGCTTCTCTTGGGGAAATGATTTCCACTCCCATTAACGCTTCTTTTGCTTCCACAGTCTTCCTATATCCTGCCCAGCTCTAAATTCATACACAGGTCTTCTCCCTGCATCCAGATACAGCCTTAACCTCCTCTTCATACCTTCTAGAGCATATCTTCATACCTCCTTGCATTTCATAGTGTCACTGCCTTCTCTACAGGGTCTCAGCACAAATTATCCCTGGGGACAGTTTATACATCCCATTCGCTCTTTCCAGTCCTCTAAAGGAAAAGTGCTTTTCTGATTCTGTGAAGGGCTGTGGGAATTTTTCAGGGCGATCACAGAAGGACCGCACAAGCAGCAAATACACTAAGGGCAAGATTAAGCACCACGGGAGCTGTATCCAGACTACAAACTGCACATCTTATGGAAGACAACATGCCATAACAAGTAAAAATAAAATTTCTGTTTTCATTTATTGTAACTGTCTTGTTCCTACCATTGGAAAAAGGGGAATGCTTAAGAATTAACTTTGAATCATAATAAATTTAACACTACATATTTATCCTTGGCACTTTCACATTTGATGTTTGTTCTTCGCTTACCGTCTTAGTGAATCTTATTTAAGAAACATCCCAGGCCAGCAAAAATGATGTTCTTGAACCCATCTCTTGTTTTGTCACTGCCCTGGTTCTGGCTGGGACAGAGTTAACTTTCTTCCCAGTAGCTGGGGGGGTGCTGCGTTTTGAGTTTGGTATGGGAGGAACGTTGATGGCCCATTGATGTTTTGGTTGTTGTGAGTGGCACTTGCACCGGGGACTTTTCAGCTTCCCATGCTCTGCCAGATGCATGGGAAGCTGGGTGGGGAGCATAGCCAGAGTGGCTGACCCAGCTGGCCAACGGGGTATTCCATACCATGTGACATCATGCTCAGTATATAATTAGGAGGGGTGGGAGGGAAGGGATCCCCTGTCTCGGGATGGGCTGGCTGTTGGTTGGCAGGTGGTGAGCAGTTGCATTGTGCATCACCTGCTTTGTATATTCTATTATTGTTGTTGTTATCAGTGTTATTATTACTGTTCTACTTTGTTTTATTTCAATTATTAAACTGTTTTTATCTCAATCTGTGAGTTTTCCTACTTGTGCCTTCCCAATTCTCTCCCCCATCCTACCAGAGGGGGGTGGTGAGTGAGCGGCTGCGGTGTTTAGTTGCTGGCTAGGATTAAACCATGACAGTCACGACCAGAAATTCCAGTTGGCACATCAGTTTATGTAGGCTGAGGAAGTGAAGTATGTAGGAAAGATATTTTAGAAAACATTAAAGGATATAATATATGTTTACAAGGTATCAAGCTTTCTAAAATCTATTTATCAGAAAATATTGTTGGGTTATTCCTAGGACTGGAGGTCTAAATTTTGCTATGTTCATTACTTGATAGAGAGCTGATACATTCCAGTGAGCTTCTCTGCCGTGATATCTCAGAGCTGGCAGGGTATCAGTATGATAGATTAAGTGACATGAAAAGTTGAAGAGGGATTCAATTAAAGATGGATTGAAGAACTGTCATACAATTAATGCTTGTTAACATGAGAGGAGTTTTGTCTTCTTTTTCCTTTAAATAGGGCCTGTCAAACAAATATGATACTCTTTTTTGATAAGATTCCAGTTTGGTTGATAAAGATAGCCACAGAGATGTAATAGGTCTAGACTTTTAACAGGGTTTGTGGTAATATCACATGACATTCTGTTTGAGACACTTGCACTATACAGTATCAATGAAACATGTATTAAATAGGTTAGAAGTTGGCTATTAGTGGGTTTTCAAAAAGTATTTGTCAATGGAGAATCATTGTCAAATGTAGATTCGGCACTGGGATTCCACGCAGACCCAGTGCTACTCAACATTTTATCAAATGATCTGCAAGTAAATGTAAAATCACTGCTGTTAAAATTTGAAGATGACACAAAAATGATAGACATTTTATATTGATGAGAACAGGCAGCCATATTCAGCTGTCTAGGTGAACTGGGGCAACTCATCCAGAATGTATAAAATAATCTGCCAATGAATAATGAACACAGGCAGCAAATACGGGAGATAAACTTTGGTTCTAAAAAATTGTGACTATGAAAAAAATCTAGGTTTTATGGTAGATTAAATATGAGACCTGAACATGACTATGTAAGATTTAATTCTTGCATACCTACATGAAAAAGCTAGCTAATAGGAGTAGGAAAGGGATACTATCTCTCATTTCTGAGGCGACATTTGATATTCTGTCTAGGCTGATGTCACATAATGAAAAGATCTTGAAATGTTAGAGAGGATACAGAAAAGATTATTTACCAGAGAAGATACTGTAGAAGAGAAGGACTCTAAAAGCTCCGTCTATTTAGCTTATCAGGAAGAACATTGAATGTTAACTTGATTACAGGGTGGAAACCAGGTATTGGTGATATCTTAATCTAGCTGGCAGAAGTATAATAAAAACCAGTAGCTGGAAGCTGAAACCAGACATGTAAAGTAGAAAGAAAGCCATGAGGGTAAAAAAGACTTAAGCCATTGGAAAAATCACAAGAGTGATGGAATTTCCATCTCTTGATTTTTCCATTGAAGTCTGATGGAAGGGATTATTGAATTTTTTCTGACTTCAGTGGATAGTAGATTGTATTCCAAGTTAAATATTAGACTTCATTTATTATGTGTTCTTGCCATACAAATCATGAACTTCACATGATTGCACCCGTTAGGTCCTACCTTACTATGTGTAATGTAATTTCTGATGTGTTTAAGACCAAACACTGGAGACAGAACCTGGAAATCTGGTTGAAGTCTTGAATTTGAGACTGATTTATCCTCTCTGTTTCTTTAGAACAGAAATGATATCTAACAGAATAGTTGTACTGGATACATACTTAAATGTTTATGAATTGCTCAGTCATTAAAAGTGAGGATCCCAGATATGCATAGCATAAAGGGTCATGAATTCAAATGGGATATCACAATGAGTTAGGAAATTCAGTTGAAAAAAATTGTGTTTGAACACAGAGGGCCTGCCAGTCCCCAGCTGGGGTGCCCAGAAGAAAAATTTGGGTACCTTTGATGTTTGTAGAAAAATAAGTTCTTTATTAGCTTAATAAAAAAAAGCCATATGGCAGCCTTGATTTGAATAATAATCCAGATCTATGATGAGACAATTCAAAAGGTTTGGGGCAGGTCTAAAATATACTCATTCCCTCTTGCTTCCCTATCTTGTTAATCTAGGTTTGGTCTGCCTGGCAACATATCACAGAAGTTTGCATGCTTATATGAAGCGCTGAGATAGCAGAACCTCTGAATTATGGCTGATTTTCAACACTTTCCATCCCAGTCTAGCAAAGAGCAGCTGGATGAAGAGCTGAGATGCTGTGTATTTAGGAAACCTATGCATTCATTGCTTATACTACGTTTGGCTAAGACAAGAATATTAGCTCTCTACTTAGATAAGGACTGAATCAAGGGAAAAAATTTGTAAAGGAAAAGAATCAGGTGCTACCAAAAAGCACAGGTTGCTGCTAGCCACTGTGTGCATAGTGCAGGAGGTAGCAGAGAAGGGTTGGAGAGGAATTTGTGCTGAGCCAGATGGAGCTCTCCTGAGAGGTGTCTGATGGATTCCTGTAGGAGTTCTGCAAAGCCATTTTCGTCCTAGTCACTGTTGGCCCACGAGGTGCTAACACCTTTAAATCTCCAACAGATCTTTCTATTGAGCTTGCACCAGCAATACTAGTTTAGTTTCTGAGCAAGCCTAGAAACAGGCAGGGAAAGAGGCTTCTCATCAGCTGATGCTGTTGTAATTTCAGTTTCAGCTGAAATTGCTCCACTTGGTATAAAATACACAAATACTCTCTGAAACTAGGATGCCAACATGTTCTTGAACCACGGATTTTCTCTCCCCAGACGTTTTCCCTCTTCCAGTGAACTTTTAGATACTTTACAGTTCTAAAATGTGTGTTCAGTCAAAATTCTGAAGAAGGGTCGGGTACAATCCAGAATGACATCGCAGGTTGGGTGGTAAGATTTTGGGTCAGGAAAAGAAGTAACTTGCGTTGCCTCCTTTTCAGGTTCTGAAGTGCATGAACAGCTGCAATGTTCTCTGAGCTGTGGGAGTGGAGAACAAAAATACACAAAACAGGAAAAATGCTTCCATCTGGCAATGTTTTCTCTGAAAAAGGCATACCTGGCACAATTTTCTATTTCTTTAGCTAAACTAGATGTTAAACTAGATACTAAAGGTATCTGCCCATTGCTTTTCAGTCAGTTAATAAATTTAGTAAATAAGAAGAGATGAGGAAGTAGAATGCAGCTGAGATTCAGCATATTAATTGCTGAGTGACAAATGAAGGAACACTCTCCCATAATTTCAGACTGAGCAGCCAGTGAAAGCCATAAGGTCTGCACCTGTCACCACTGAACTGAGATTAGTTACTTAGCATGTGAAACCAGGCCAGTGCAGGATGCTGTTTCACACCAGGCAATCTGAATACATGCTCTGTTTAGAAAATATAAAGTTTCTGTTGTCAATTACCATTGGATTTAGACCCTTACACTTCCCTCCTAAGGAGGATTTTTCCATGGCAGTCCCCTATACTTTGCCACATCCAGAAACATTTTATGCAAAGCGTATTCCCTTTTGATCCATTAAGATAAAACAGCATAAGATGTTAATTTTCTTCCAGGTTTTCTATGCCTCTAAAAGGAATTTCGTAACAGGATCCAGCATCAGGCCTCACATAACTGTAACTGTCAGGCTTTTCATTCTTTGGGCCTAGAATATGTGCAACAACAAAATTACTCATAATAGTGCTGGAGTACATTACTTTTTTAAAAGCAGCTTTAACTATTTCAGTGCCTAACTGTTTCTGTATAATGTTGGGTACTTGCGTGAGAGAAGATGAATCTTTTCTCTCCTCCCTATCTGCCACAGTTAAATTACATATAATTATTACATAATTACAGATGTGCTGTCTTCCTTTGCAGGATAATCATGGGCGTAACTTTAAAAACCTGCAGGTATTGAGGTTAAACAACCTGGCAGGTCAAGTGCTACAGTACCACAAGAAATTATTCCACATATGTGGTGAACAGTCTCATCAGCCTTTAACATGACAGCTATAGCTCCAAAGATGGAAAGAAGGATCTCTTTGCTTAAAGATGTTTATTAGCATGCAACAACAAAAAGAGACGAGGAAAAGAGCTTTTGCTTATAGTTTATCTGCTAAGGATCTGTCTTCTCTTGAAACTATTAGGACTCCACTAGTCATGTTTCTTGACTGAGAGGTATCTTGATCCACCAATAAGCTTACTGGGTTTAACATTGCTAGTCGTTACACCTGAACATCGATACCRGATGGATAGCAGAAAGGAGTTGGTGCCATATTGTCTAAGATGCCAAACTGACAATCCAAAACTGAATCTCTGGTACTAAACTTCCAGACCTAATAACTTTGCTTTCATATCTGTTATGTGAGGATAATTAAGTTCCTTCATATGCTTAAGTTTCCACTCCTCAAATATCTAGTCAAACTCTTACCTAGTTTTTAAGTTTCAAAGCCAGTATTATGCTGCTTAGATTGGACTGAGTATGCACACAGTTCAGAAGAAAAGACACAGGGACAGTGCTTTTACTATTATCATTTGTACTCGAGATTTCTAGGTAACTGCTACCTGTCCAATACGTAACCGCTACCAATCCTTGAGCAACCTGTCCTATTGGTGATGCATGTTTATATATCACCTGATTTTCCTACAGTTCTTTTCAAAAGCACTTGCCCCAGCAGGACTGTCAGAATCTGAATGCCCCCTCCCAGTCCTTTTTATTTTGCTTGTATTTCATGTACAATAGGCTTCTCTTTGCATTTTGCTTGCTTTTTTTACCCCCTTTTCATTTAAAGGACTGAGTTAATTTTAAAATACTGTTTTTTTCTTCTTTTTTTTTTTTTTTTCTTTCAGAATGGTGTGCATTTTGATTTTTTAAAGATACTAACAGGTTTTGCTAATGAGGTTAAAAATTCCTGATATTGGAAGGCTACCCAGTCCTTACTGGGAAAAAAAGAACCTAGAAAATATCCTTCCACAATTCAATGAAACGTCATCATCAGGAAACTATTTGAATAAAACAGACAAACAAAAAGATAGAGTCAGTACAAAATTAAAAATCCCTGTATTTTAGCAGCTGCTGCCACCTGTACCTACCTCATTCTAATTCAATACCTCTACCACTGACTTGTTGAAAGGGTGGATAACTTGATACTGTCTCAGTCTGCAGGAAAGAAGGAGTAGTGGCTGTAGCCCAAACACAGAGCCTAGTATGGGAAAGAGGACTATTATTATCAGTGCCAGAGCATACGTCATTTTTCTCTGAAACAACTATGTGGATCCTCTAATAAATTTGGCTTTGATATTGGCAAGCAGTCAAATAAAAACACAAAAACCTGTGTGCCAGATACGCTCAGCTGTATGTGTCTCACTCCAGATCCATTGCATTTTCCTATCCTAATCCTCTCTACACCACAAATACAGCTATGGCAGGGGATCCCATTACAACCCAAATGAGCCCTCATGGTTAAAGCACAGTTCAAGCTGTCTAGTTTCTTATTATCTATTATTTGCGTTGAGGTGAACCAGCAGAGCCCTGAGTGCAAATTCTTTGTAACAGGAATGAAAAAGGACCTACCTGTCCTAAAAAGAGATGTGTTTGCACTAGGTCTGTCACCACAATGACTGTAGCACATCAAGCACATCAGAGCTGTGACTGAGCATTGATCAAGACTTTTTGTCTCTACAGTCACATTTATTTGTAGCTACCAAGACTTTTGCACTTACTGGACACGGAGATCCTACCTACACTGCAATGTGAAGCTGTACTTTAACCATGTCAGACAATAGCATATTTTATTTTCTCACCCAGTACCCAAAGAAGCTGCTTTTGCACTAAGGATAGAGACTGAAAAGGGAGCTCAAAAGAGCGTGAGGAAAGATATAGCTATTTGGATTTGGAGTCAGGGAGGTTATAGGGTGGTAGCAAAATTATGATGCAAAATTATATTGGACAAGAACAGCCAGATTCTGGGACAGATTTAGTATTTAGGTCCAAAACTGAAGTCCAAACACCAGATGAGTGATTGCCCATTTGAAGAGCTCAAGAAACAGTAGAGGGCAAGAAAATAGCAATGAGACAGCACATTCACTTGAGTAGACACATAGCTGTATAATGCTTATGTTTTCCTGCTGACGGTACAGTAAACCTGGAGGGCCAGTGGTGTTCCTAACAGTCTCTTACAGATACTTTGGGTACTCTGCAGCAGTGTCAGTGGACTAGCACTTAAGTTCAGACAAATGGGTCCTAATCTGAGTGTCAGCTCCAGAATGACAGCACAATCCTGGTTAGTGTTTCATCTAGTAAGTTTAAGCTGTTGTCTGCAGAAACCTGGCCAGATACTTAGCTGATTTAAGTGGCTGTCACACTGCTTATTTGTATAAGCATTTGCACCAGCTGAAAAGCTTGACATTATCATACACTATCTATAGAGTAAATCACGGGTAATTTTGTGTGTGTGCATGTGTAGTTTATTCATGTTAGGTATAGTTTCTGCGTATGAGAGAGATTATACATAGTCAGAAATTATTTACAAAATACATGCCAAAAGAAAAAGGTAATCCATGTTTTCATAAAACTATCAGCTTAATAAAATATGAAAATACAACTAGTAAATACATATGCCTAAACACACAAAAATAAGTATCTATATACACATGCACATATAGAGGTACATCTATAACATTGCATATTGTATATGCCTACTACATCTTTATGATCTTTAAAAACAAACCTGAAGAAAAGATATTTACATAAGTAAATGATTTAGGCTAAGTACAAGATCACAATCCACAGTACCATTTGGAGGTTATACTTCAGGGACTACCTGGTTTAGAATTGCTTTTTATAATTCCCTTCTCATTCAGGACTGAATCCCACAAAAAACTTAGCACCTTACATCATAATGTAATAAACTGGTTTGTCAGTCATACTTCTGTGCTTCCTTGACACAGAGCTCTACTCAGAAGCTAAAACTTCTTTCAGTCATTGCTCCACATTCAGAAAGCATTAACTGCCTTTGAACGAGCCAGAAAAACAAATAAGCAAAATTAATTCCACTTCCAATTCCTTTTATGATCTTTCTAGTGCCTTCCATAGACCAGTATCAAATTTGTACAAAGCAAGACCTCAGTGTACCACAAATATGTCACATGTTTTCGGGTGGTTAACGAATTTCTTGGTGTCAATTTACTGGTCTCAAGGAACTTGGAAGAGGAATTAAGTTTCAATTGTTTTTTTTACAAATGGAATAGTAGAAGGCACAGAAGGAAGACATAGTTTATTGAGCAATGAATTCTTGGAGAATCTCTCTGCTTAGGAGTCTGTACCAGTGTTTTTAGATAACAGAAGTCATCCAAGAATAATAAACAAACCCTCCAAAACAATCATGAACGTTTTTGTAGGATGTCAGTCTGGTTTAGGCAGTTAACCAATCACTAGAGGCAGGAGGTGAATATTAAGATATCAACCACACGGTATATTTTCCTTTTCTTTACACATACACTAAATCTTATAGATATGGCATTATTCGCATGGTACAGTACTAAGATTTTCATTAAACAAACTAGCAATGTGGATGTTTTAGTTAACAAACTGTTTGTTGGAGAAAAGGCTATTTACATGGAAAATAAATGAAAGGATGAAAATGTGAAAATGAATAGCCTGGAGGGAAAATTGGCTCAAAGAAAGATGCAAAACCAAGACCTGTTTCTGAATCCAAGTCATTATTTCAGTATTTTCTCCTCCCTGCTTTTATTTATTAGTGTTAGCAATTCTAAGACATTCTAAAATGTGCAACAGCAACAAGAAAGTTTCCAGCAGCACTTGCAAGTATCTCCTGGAGACAAGTGGCACTTCTGGAAATGGCTGCCAATGAAAACAAGTACATGGTGAATCACCCATTTGCACAAGGTAGGAATAAAAACAGGGCAGCAATCCAAGCTGCCAGCACTGCCACACACCACTCCAAGGCAAATAGCATCAGGAAGCACACAGTGCTATGTAGYAAAAGTTTTGAGAAAGGCCACGCTGGGCTCAATCTGTTCAGGAATGCCATTTGAATTATAGTTTAGCCCATGCCTCACAGTCCTGGATTTTCTCTTCCAGTTAAAGTTACTAGCACAGTCCACATGAAACAGTGAGTACTTTTGTCACTGATTGATGGCCTCCTATGTGATAACCCTAGTACTGATGGCAGGGAGAACAGCTAGATTTTGTAAAAGCTGGAAAAATCTGGACATGTTAAAATATATACACACACACACACACAAAAAAACCCTCATCCAAAGATAATGAGTCATGTCCTAAAAATCATAAGCCTGGCTTCCAGACTGAGATACTTAAAATAATACTGCATCCTGATTTTCTTTTAACTGCTCTCTGTATTTTTAAATCATTAAGAAGGAGGTAGTTTGGTCACATTTTTCAAGCTTCTTATCACAAGGACACTAGCAACAATCTTATTTAAATGACAGAAAAAAAATGGAGACCTTTGTGTATCCCTATAACCCTAAATAGCACACATCATCCAGTAAAAATGTGCAACACTGCAAAGAGTAGATTCCAGCATCTATATCCTTCTTTGTCTTGATGATGTCCTAAATATGTTTAAGCCAGTTGAAGGCAATACCAAGTTTTAGGGATATTATTATTGTGTTACAGACTGTTGTTGTATCTATTACAAACAGACAAAATGAGTGTTTTGGGCTCCTTGAGTTTGTACTCCTGTGTGTCAGTATTCCTGAGGATCTGAAGTTCCCTACTTCATTATTTTCCCAGCCATCTGAGTGTAAAGTTTGCAGAAAGCTTTATTCAGTTTGTGCATATGTGATGCTGGGCATGTTTTTAGTTCACATCTCTGTAGTAAAGGGGAAGAGGAAGAATTATTTCAAAAGAAAAAGACTTTTAGTTTAGCTGAATAATGTCATAAGTGAGCTAGATAAACTCAAATACAATAGCAGAGTCAATATTTCCACAGGCTACAAGGACAAAATCACAGGTGATTTTGGTTTTGTCACTGAAAAGGCAAAACCACAGTGCTCCAGGTTTCACCAAAACCAAAACACATACAGAATCTGTATCCTGGAAGGACTGCATGTARATGTCAGAAGGTTTTGCCTCCAAAGACAAAACAACCTGTGCCAAAAATTCAGGAATTGACTCTTTCCTCACTACTAGATGCGATACTGTGCTCACAGTATTAAACATTTAGCAGCACCAGCTAGGTACTAGACCACACACAAAGTACAAGAACCAGTTGTTGCTGTGAACACAGTACTATATCATTAGACCCATGATGTTCTCTTCCTACATTGAGTTCTCTCAAAAAATGCGAAGGTGGGATATTAAAAGCAGAGTTTTTAAGGATTTTGGACCTATAAAGGCTGCAAGATTTATATAGTTTGATCTTGGCTATAGTTTGATCTTGGGATTGAGCAGTACAGACAGAACTGCATCAGGTTTGACCCCTTTCACTCTAGCAGTTGTTCCAAGCTATCCCCCAAATCCCTGTCCTCAAAAGCCCCAAACCTTCACCATGCTGTGCTGTAGCATATGCAATCTCAGTTGCCTGTTGCAAAAATACTGTTGCAAGAGGCTATGCTGTGTCTTTTCATATCGTTTCAGCCAGTTTAAGCTGAAAAACTACACGTTTGTGGATGTACATGCATATTGTAGTCACAGAGGCAACACATGGAACCCATAGAAGATCCAGGTCAGCTGCTCTATGGATTTGGCCTAGGGCTCAGGGCTCACCCTGAGCAGATTGGAGTTGAGCAACCCTGCACATCTGTCTTGGGGGCCAGAGTTCATTCTCTGGGAAGGATGCCTCTATTGATGCATACACAGCCAAAGTTATCATGTAATGAAAAATTAATGTCTGGAAAAATTGTGCTACTAATGCTGTATAGAGATTGATTGCTGTGTAGTGTAGCTCACAGATTCTTGTCTGTAAGACCTCTCCTCTTGCAAGGAACACCATGCAGATGGGACATTATTTGCATTTATGTGCATTTACAGTTTTGAGCTATGCCTATCCTGCAGGAATGGACTATTTTTACCACAGTAATGTAGTGATATTTAATGGAACTCATTTGAAGGCCAGTACTGCACGTTTGTACTTTTCATTAAAAGGTATTGTTCTAATTATAATGTAATGAAATTTTCATTTCAGTAAAAATTGCTATTATATTTTAACAACGAGTAAGACTGTATTTGACTCTTTCCCTCTTATTGTAGTCAAATGTTCTCTATTCATCCACGTGCAGTTTGCAGCCAAATCACTAAATTAAAATTACTATATTCCTTTTCCAAAACATAGGGCAAAAACTAGTTAGAAATCAGTGCATGATTCTCAGTAAGAGACCTGGTATTCAACTAAATAATCAGTGTCACTTCAACAGCAGAATCATAAAGACTGTTTAATTTTTTTGAACTAAAATTTTCTTTAAGAAAAGAACAAAATTATTAAGACTAGAACCATAGGAATGAAAGCTAATGCCTGTGTCTGCTGCAAACTTGTTATTTAGCCTTGGGCAAGTTATTAAATTTTTCTGTACTTCTATCTATGATATAATATATTGTCTGTTGTATTCCGAGTATGAAACTCTTCAATTAGATACTTTTTAAATGTTTTTTTTCTTCCTTTTTTTCTTCCTAACCCCTAAGGCGTTAATGGTGCCAACATAAATAATGTTTTGTAAAGGAAACAGAATAGCTGACATTATATGCAGTATAATTATTTTTTTATTAAATGAATTGAAACACTGAACATTAAATTGTAATACTTAGTTACATAATCCTTTGCAATTACATATTCTACAAATAACTGAATTTCAATTAAATTTTATTACAAGTCTAAACTTCAAAAAGCACCCATCTTTACAACAGAAGCAGTTAGTACCTATGCCTTTAGAATAATTTTTCTGAGAAATTAAGAGCAAACTGAAAAAAATAGTCAATATTTTGTCATTTTGGAATTACAACATTTGCCCACCAAATCCTACACAGATGGAGATAAAAGCTCCTCCAAGAGCAAAAAGTGCATCTTTTTTTCTATTGCTACAAAATATTGATGAAGTGCTCTATTGAGGTAGAGATCTCATTAATTATTTGATTTACAGAAAAAGAAGACAGAGGGAAATGAGTGCTCTGGCTAATGCCATGATGTACCATCTTGAGACTTAAGATCTTTTTAATGTATTCGGCAGTGATGCAGCTGAAAGAGGAAAGAGGGAGTTGAATGGATCCATTAATTTAATTGAAGCGAGCTCTGACAAGAGATAAAACATCTCAGGCCCTGCATCTCTTCAGGCTGCATCAGCACTATAGTAAACAGTCAATGATCCACAGACACAAACAGAAAAAAAAGAAAAAAAGCTAAAGGTATACATAGATTCTAGAGACCTCAAGGCCAGAGAACAGATACAGAGGAAGAAATGAATAGGCTGAAGAGGCCCTCCCTTCATGCAGCATCACAAAGTATTCAGCATCTACTGCATTTGTTCAATTGCACTCCCATGAACAAGTCCTGGGTTAGCTATAAGTGATTCATACTTCTTACAGAAAAGTTGCATTTGTTCATTTTTTTCACGCTTCAGGGAAATGCACTCTGTCTCACAGTCTCTTGAAAGGCAGAGGCGGGAAATAGACTTCTCCTACTCTTTAAAGAAATTCTGATGTTGCTGCTGTCTTTCAGGTGTCTTACCGCTGCCGCCCGTATGGCTGCCAGAAACTTGTTTTAAAATAATGGTACCACTTATAAATATGTAAGTTTTTCTTAGTTAGTGGTTACCTTGAGCATACTCGGTTAATACTGTAAACAATTTTTGCTAATAGTACATCACCATGACATTTTACCAATGACATGAAATAACTGGGTTCATATCCCATAATCGCTTTCTATTAAGTTAGAGTTTACAAGAAATTAAGAATTAGATTTTTGATCTTGACAGAGTGTGATAAATACCACAGGGCAAATACAGCTGGCCAGTCCAAAACTGGCATAAATTGATGCAGTTTTCCTGGCCACAGAGTTATAATGGTGGCTTGCTACCTGATCTGGGCTAATACCTGGAGAATTGAATAAGATCAGAAGAAGGAGTTTATGATAGATATTGCCTTTAAATACTGGCTCTGAACCTTCTGGATTTCTTGGGAAATTGGATGATTGACTCTCCAGCCACAGAAAACTACTTAACATCAGTATATAAACTGCCTGGTTCACAGCTAGCTCAGCTGAGTCTGTGTAAACACCTCCTGTCTGTGATGTGAAAAAACTTAAATTCCTTTTGAAGAGAGAAGGGTGTTCCAGGAAAGGGACACTGTATGAAGTATACAGCCATGAGTATTTCAAAGTTTTCTGAGTTACTTCACATCCCAACAGTCTTACTGTAAGCTTAGGTTGATTGAAAGATAATAATTTAATGGTAATGTTGACAAGTAATTAGATTCATATATATACACAGAGAACATAGGTTCCACTTTATTGAAATATAAAAAAAATGTATTCAAAGAACAAAAATTTACTTTTCCTACCCTATGAACATCATACGCAAGTTTACCTGTATGCATTCATTTGCCCTATGAATTCACAGTAAAGCAAAGAAAATCCTTTACCTGTGCTGACTCATTACAACCATGATCAATAATTTGAAACAATTCTTTATTTAAAAAAAAAAGAAATAGGAAAAGGAAAGATTTCAACAAGTGAAAGAAAAATGAACACAGTTCCTTAAAGCAGGAGATGCAAATGCAGGGACACTCAGGGATCTGGAGCCAGTGAGGAATAAAATAGTTCTAGCAAGATTTAAAAAATTCAGGCACTCTGTATGGGAGCCATACAGAGATTGATCCATACATCTGGACTCAGCAAGTTACTATCCCAGAGCAGACTGCCAGAGTGGCCATTTTAATATCTTCACATCTGCTTTTACAGTAGCTGAAATTCTAATAACATTAAGCGAACAGACAGTACAACTCAACATTGAAGGAAATTTTTTCTAGCCCTATATTCCTGTCTATATCTAGCCATGCAAATCAGGGGCCCTATTTCCTATCCAACTTCAAATATTCGGTCAAAGTTTTGTTCAATGGCTTTTATATATTTATTTATGTCTATAAATTTATGTGGTTTGCACTTTCCAGTAACATGGTCCACATTCAATGATATTCAGCAGAATAAATAAGCAAGCAGAAGAATACAACAGAGCAGTCATAGTGAAACTTATGCTTGGAAAAGCACTGTAGCTATATCAGCACTTCAAGTATGAGCCTTTGACAATTCTGGCATTGGATTTGACTGTAGTATCAACAGGTAATTATTTAAAAACTGTGTTGCAATATAAACTGGACTTGTTTATCTCTCATTTATGCTTAAGATATTGAAAATTACAAAATTCAATAGATCTAATATAATATTCACCTTAAATGTTAGCTGGATTGCTGGCGTTTGACCAATAGTGCATTTAAATTGTTAAAAAAAACCAATGCAAGTGAAACAATCTCTGTCTCCTTAAAGGAAGTCATTTGAGCTGATTATACAGAGTGCAACGATGCATTAATACATCACTGGATGTGAAATGTGTGCTATGTATCACATAATTCTTTATTTAGAGTTTATTAAACAAGCATTGACCTTCAGTCTTATCATACACAAAACTGTATCCTCATAGTTCAATAAAGCGGGTTGTCAAAGTAAATATTTACAGCAGCTAGTAAAATAAAATCAGGTTATTTTCACTAATGGTCTATAGCGATCATTTATTTTTGACCAGCTATATTCTTGCTGTCAAGTTGAAGCTCTTTTTGGCATTAGAGATCCCATCCGATGTGAGTCCCTGAAGGCAGGCTACTGATTCAGCGTGGTATCCTGTAGCTATTGAAATTGAATTTTCAATTCAAGACTATCAGAAGTTTTAGTAACTTCACTGACAACGGCTCAGCTTTTCTGACTGATTGAGAAACCAACCAGCAAACATGGCCTGACACTATGCTGCTGAACATGAAAGAATATCACTCTCCTGGCCCCAAAGAGAAGTGCATTCAGTTACACTCTGTCATCAGTATAAGCAACAGCAAAATAACCAAAGAATCTGCAGTATAACCAATCTCACAGGTAAAAAATGACAAATAAAGCAATTATCTATTACTGAGTATCACTGTGATTTCTTTTCTTGGAGGGAGGGCCTCACATGACAAAAACACAAGTGATAATTGTTGTGTCGACTAAGGCTATTTATGTATTTTTAGTATAAACCGATATTTCCTCTTACTCAAAACTTTCTCTTTAAAAAAACTCTCAATGTCCCAGGTGAATAGAATAAAACTTCTGTACAAAGACTCTTCCATTGCAAACCAAAGCAGTGAAAATAGTGGTTCACAATGTGGTTTGTATGTGTGCTTATTGCTGCTCTAAGTATCATATCAATTGTTTGTTTTTCCCATTTGTTCCATTTACTCTATCATTCCTCAAACAGTTCAGTAGTGGACACTGGGTAGTAGTTACACAGTCAGTGTCTCTTTATCTTCTTATAGCACAAGGCATGCATGGCAGCACAACTTGCTTTAAAGAACCTGAACAACAAGTAGTAAGTTTTTCTACTTCTTATTTCATATTGTGAACCAGTCTTTGTAGTAGGATTTCAGCTATTCAGCAATAACAATAAAGACTATTTTTAAGCTTCAATCAAAGCAATTCTGGAGAGATACCATCATTTCTGTCATTTCTGTCAATTCGAATATTTAGCAAAACATGCTTAGAGATGCTATACTAAGGCTACTATTTTGGCATCAGTGTTCTGAAAGCAAGGTCATTAAACTCAGAATCTGTGCAATCAAACACATCCAATGAAGTATTGTAATGAAAGAATTTGTGTGCATGTGTGTGTGTGCGACACCTTCTCCTTCATCAAATTATAACTACGCTCATCAAATTATAACTACGCTCTTAAGTATCCAGATAATGAGACACGATCTCCAGCAATGTAAGACGTCCCTAAAGACAAAAAAAAGGAAAGGTGGAAGTTGGAGAAGCATTCCTTATTCATGATACATTTTGAAAGGTTTTCTTCATTTAGGCATAATATTTTTCTTAGGTATGATGTAGTTTAGTCACTAACATTAAAAAAATAAAAAAACTTAATCAATTCCAAACTAAGAGAAAGACCATTCACACAGTCCCTAGTTTGCCACTGAAACAGTGGCGTTGGCAGGAGACAGCCAATATGCTTGAAAATCACACCCAATGATATTCTGATGGTCTTCAGTGTAAATGGGAAAGTAGCACTTTAAATCAGAGTGAATCTACAGTCACTCTGTGTTTATCAGTGAGTGTATTCTGGGTTGTGTAACAGCTTGCCCAAAGCATAGCAAACTCCAGTAATGCTGGCTTCTGGGACAGCACTTTAAAAGGCATTAGGCATTAACTCACATGAAATATGGTTCAAAACAGAGGTGATAAAATAGCTGGGGATACTCTCTTAGGAGAGCTAAATACTGTCATGACATATCCAGAGGTCCATCCCAAAATGTAGAGCTCAGCTTTATTAGTGTACTCATGGACACACCAGATAACTTTTTCAGCTACTATAACAACAGTTTGCCTAGATACAATGTTGTTATTCCAAAGAATTTTGCAAGCCAATTAAAATGGCACAGCAACAATAATGCAAGGTATTGTGGAAAGTCCTGGATTCTTTTCTTTTAGTAAAGTAGCATTTTGTCATGGCCAAGGCAAAGAAAATAATTTGTAATTACAATAATAACTTTCATGAGAACGTACCTTTTTATTTTCAATATGTAACAGCAATACATTGTAGTCTGTTGTTAATGTCTGTTCTCAAATTTTTAATTTTATTCTATTTCATTTCCAAGGTCTGGTCCCAGCCATGTAGTTTTTTTAAAACAGAGTGTTACTCAACACATGTATATCTTCTAAGAAAAGCAGCTGAGAAAAACTCAATTAAAAATAAATAAATATATCACAACTCTTTGGCATAGTTGTAATTCACTAGTACACTGGAATAGCAAATTGACATTTTCAATTCTATTTGTTCCATTCAGTGGTTTAATAAAGAACCTTTTAGACTGCACCAACTATACAGTAATGGAATAAAATATATAGCAACATGACAAAGACACCTGATTTATAGTAAAAGCTATTCTTTTTTCCAATACCATGCATATCTGGAAGGGCTAAAAAGCTAGTTGTCTTTCTCACCACTGGTTTTCTACATTCTCTTCATTTCAGTTTAACTTGTATTGCAACAAATGCTTCCATTTTCCCTGTCTCCACCCTCACATTCCCTTTACAAAATTATGAGTTAGAATGGATTTTGTGCAGGACAGCACCTTAGAAAACATTCCTTCTTCTCCTCCAGCCTTAGTGGAGAATAAGGGGAGGGACTAAGTACAAACTATGACTCCTCTCCCAGGCCAAATACTGTAGCTGAAATTCTCCAGAGGGAAAGGTGAGGTGTTCACCAAAAAAATTACTATTGCTGGTTTATGACAGGAGAAATCAAAGGTCAAACTCTCATTTCATAATGCTGTCTGCTCCTCTGATCCAAAAGCAATGGGACACCATGCCACAGACACATGCATTTGCATGAGATTTTGCAAAGTGATATTTAATTAATAAGGAAATACTTGAATAAGGAGCACAGTGCAGTCTTCTGAAAATGACTATGATATAAAAGCTATGTAAAGACATGATAAAATGTGACAACAACATAACAGTGATTCTTTTTTGTCACAGATTCCTAATTACATAAATTGTTTTAAGACTTACTTTTCTCCCTGTTTTTTAATTGTAGCTTAATTCCATTATAAATGTGTTCAGTAAGAGGTGTATTTCCCAGAAATACAGAAGCTCAAAATTTACTTTTATTTTGTAACAAAATTCTGACTCATTTTCAGATCCTCTATGAATCTGCAAAGATTCAGAATTCTCTAAAATACTTCTAGATGGCAAAAATACCTTCTATGGCAGTGGTAGGACTAAAGGGGAATAGATGCTAAGGGGGGATGTGGGATGTCCCGGAAATAGGTGTGGGGCAGCTTCTAGGCAAACTAGAGGACATAGGATTTTGGAGGGTGATGAGACTCCCTCAAGAGCAACAGTGGGTGCTATAGGCTTTGCAGCTGTAGGTTATTTAACCTAGAAAAGCTGAAACCAGTCTTGTCAGGCATAAATGACTTCCTACTTTCCTGCACCTTCAGCCTTGTTCAAAGAATCAATCCATTGCTATTCAGACAACGTTACATGCTTTTTAAACTTACGTGTGAAGCGTCATCTATTAGCTGCTGCTCCAAGCTTACTGAAGAATGAAGAATGCAGCAATGCTGCTATATACTCAGCACTGGTACAGGTATGTGTCCATTTATTTCTTGCTCCAGACATTACTCTAGTCAGGAAGGATTTCCTTCTCATCCATCCCATTCTCCCTACACACGCTGGGTCTGGTCTCTCAGAATCACTGTACAACATGAAAAATTTTGTTCATAAATATGGAGCTACTTTATGGTGAAACCATTATGAGAGGGGCTTCTAAATACTTACTGATTATCTCACTGATTTAAAAAATAAAAGAATTAATCTGTTTTGATAGATTTACATTTGGTGGTTTTACTGCATTAGAGACTAAACAAAACTAGACTATCAACTAATTTATATTTGAAATTATGGAAGAAAACTGTTTTATTTGGTAGAAGTAAATATCCATTGGAGACGGACTGAACTCAAGCTGCTCAAATCTAAAGGAATATCATGGTATATGGTCTGTAAGCTACATGAGAATGAATGACAGGATAGACTCATGAAGAAACAGATACAGACGATCATACAATACAGATGATCACAGTAACTCCTTGTGTGTTTGCTTGTACATTGAGTAAATGTCAGGCAAGTAGATAACTTAAAAATAAGGGTAAGAACATAGGTAATTACCACTGCAGCAGCTGAAACATGGTAACCTCAGGCCATATTTTATTCAGTTCTAACTTGCTCACGTGTCTAGATTTGCTTTGCATGTGTGTGAAAATGGGTATTTCTCCCTCAGGTTTCCCAGGGGAAAAAAAAAAGAATAACAGTATACTAGTAAGTAACCAGTGCTATCTTGGACTTGTGTTGTTGTCTTCTCTCACAGGATACAAATTCGTAACCAGTCCACAGCCCTGCCAAGAAGTCAAAAACTGCACATTAATTACCTAGAGCAAAGCCAAACCTGTGACCATGTGTATCCATGAAAAAACTTACAAATATTTCATTAAGCACTTGGGATTAGAAATTCTTTTGTTTGTGTTTATTATGAAGTTACCCCTTTATTACCCAAGAGTAGTTTATTTTCAGATTGTAGATAATTCTACTTTAATAACGATCCCACCTTTTTTCCTTTGTCTCTGCCTTAACTCTGCCTCTATGTCATAACTTCCTTCTCTGAAGGTAAAAAACACTAAATACATTATGTAATGTCCTTACTACATAATTTACATATGTTTTGCATTATCTGTATCTTTTCTTTATTTGGGTTACCCCACTCTTTGTTATCCTGGATGATCAGGAGTGGTCTTTGTGTCTTGGCATTGTTTGGATTCCAGGTATTAAAGAGTCAAAGTGCTGTTTGAGTGACAAACTCTAGCTGTACAAAGAATCTTAGAAAGTTCTCAACACACAGCAAACAAAATCAAGCTGAATCCACTTTATAAGACTTTGCTCCCAGAATCACCAGTCACTTTTGAAAATTGACTCATTTTTCTTGAAATACCCTACTAATTTGTCCTTCTTTGCAGAACCGTACATAGGTATTCATTGCTCTGTGTTAAGGATTTCTTCATGAATAAATGAGTTGGCATTGAGAGAGCTACAAACCCAGTCCTGCTGTGGGTCCTTCCTCTTTTTATTTTCTCCACACTGGCCTCCTTCCAAAAAGGGAACATTATTTGGCTGCCTTATGAAAGACTTTCTTACTTAGCCGGACCTGATCTTGCACTGTTCTCTGACATTATGTAAAGCTCAGCTGTGCTATCAGACACTTGGATCTCTTTTACTCCACTTGTGCTTGTTGTCAGCCACTCTTTCTTGCCAAATATGGAGCCTAGCCCAAAACAAATCACTGCTCGTGTTTTTGATTCAGTGCCCTGACCAGTGTAATTTGCAGCTCTCTTCAATTTCGGCCAAATGCCAAGTGCACCAGCCTTATTACAAACTCCTGAAAATTGGGGTTTGTAATGGAAGTGCTGACACAGCCCTAAATATTGGCATAAACAGCACAACTACAATTATGCAAGGACAGATGGGCAAGAATAACACATGATTTTTAAATGCAGAAAAAAGCTGCTCTCATTAATCATCTTACACATCTGAGAAAATGACTTTGGAAAAGGAAAGGTTAAAATCCGAAGTACTGAAAGAAGGTGAACAGAAGACCACAGTTCATCCCAGCATTCCTATTATAACATCCACAGCTAATGCGGAGATTAAATTTCTTATTCTCTGAATAAGGACTGTGCTAAGTAGAATTGTTGTTTCCTGCGGGTCCAATATTAAGTATTGTAGCAAAACAAAACAGAAGAAATTGGAGCCAAACTCTGAGAGAAGCTGATACAGATACTCTGCTTCAGGTATTTTTTTCTAGGTTGTAGCATGGTTTCTAACTTTACACTGGCTTTCAGCAAGCCATTATTTTATTAGCATTAGACTAGTCACACCCTGTGACTAGTCCTTTCAACCTGTTAGAACGAGTAGGAAATATGTAGATAGACAGACAGACAGATGGAGGTGTGCATGTGCGTGCTTGTATGTGCACATAAACAAACATACAAGCATATTTCTTTAGTTGATTGGATATTTGTGTATGTACATTCAGTCACATACACATGAACTTAGTGTATGAAGACTTATAGTGGCCTCTAAACATACTTAAAAGTTCATGTATGTAGATGTCCCAAAAAAGAATCCCTCTCCCAATATCTGGGGTTTGTTAGCCCATGTGTTTTTATACTACAGGTTTTCTGCACAGAGCTACCATGAGTCACCTTGCATCTTGGTAAACCAAAAGCCCTGAAAAATAAAAGAGAAAGGAAAAGAACTTTTTGAAAAAATATTGAGTCGGTCTTTAAACAGTGGGAACTGAAATCGTGATTTCCTTCCCTTCTTTCTCAATTTGTATTTTAAGTAACTACAATTTCTCAAAAAAAAAAAAAAAAAAAAAAGGCATTTTAAAATGAATACATACGTACATACATACCATCTTTTGGAGAAGAAGAATGTAGATGAACAGAGTTGTATGGGTTTTAGTAAATAAATCAGAAAGCCACCATAAAAATAGGTGAGAGAGATTTCCAGTCTTGACTTAATGATTTGATAAGAGACCTTCACATCTGTTGCAATGGCTAGATGGTTTGTTATGGTGCGATCATGTGTGAACAGTATTAGAGAAACATTAACTTTTCAACTTGGACAAAAAAATTAAGCTGAACCTGAGTTCACTGTTTTCTACTGCCTGTTTCACAGCCATCCTCTTTAAATGAAGGATACTTTATTTTTTGTTCCCATGCAGTCCTGGCCTCGGTGAACTACATTTCCTGCTGGGAGTGGAGCTGTAGTCATTGGCCTAGGATGGCCAGTGCAATCTGCTAAAGCTGAGTCTTTCATCCTAGATGACCACAATGGTCTAGACTGATGACTAGAAGCAGAAAAGATCATTAAATGCCAGAACTGAGGTGCCACCATCTTACCTGTGAATGAATGGATGCTACTATTCACAATACATAGCCCTACCTAACCCAGTCTAAAGATGATGAATTAATATTTCATGTGACCATATTCTCATAAGAAAGAAAGGGTCATAATTATCAGAGCTGATAATTAAACAATGGCTAAACTTGTTCCTAAGTTAAACTCCTTACACACTTATAATTTCAATGAAGTTGCACAGATATTGAAGCAAGACAGAATCTCCTCTGTTTTCAAACACATCTATAACAAACATGCAGTAGTACCCAACCCTATCATAAATAGATGAAGTTCCCAGTGCAGTTGGTGGTCAATATGTTTCTTTACACTGGAATTTAATTTGACCCTTAAATCATTACACCTATAGATTTTTAAAATATTCTTGTGTGTTAGTTTTATACCTGTTGGCAGATAGATTTCTTATGGCCCCATAGTCACAGGGTAGCCTGGAGAGGTCTGGAATATTAAATAAAATCAGTAGGCAGAAGGAATGACTCCACAATTGGCTGACTGCAAAATCATTACATAGTTGGTAACGTAGCTGTAGAATTAAAGGTACCAGCAGCTGCATGTGAAACTAAAAGAATCAGAGAAAGATATGGACAGTAGAAGCAGAATTTCAAGACATTTACCTGACAAAGAATCCCTTGACTACTGTCAGTGTGTTGCTGTGTTTTAAAATGAGAGATTTCATAGTTATCACTTACTTCAGACCTTTTGCAAGAAAAGGTATATCTGATGGTGCTGTGCAGCACAAATTGGGAGGAGGAATCTAGCTGGCTGCTGCACACTGAAAAGGACAGAAGAGACTGCGTAAAAGCAAGAAAACAACAGAAGAGGCCTCATTCTTTCAACTAGTCTCATTGCACAACAATGTAAAAATTTGTACATGAAAGCAGCAGGCTTTGGCTTGCCAGATGACTAAGCTGTGGACGTGGAAATGAATTGTGTGTATAGCATAATACTTTGACAGTCATGCCTCTGTTATTCTAGTTCCATTGTCTCTAGGAAGATACTCTTGATTTACCCATGCGTGTATGGCCTATGGTCTCTTTATTAATACTATTAACTGTTACACTGGGTTCAATGATCCATTCAAACATACTGCATCAAATTGTCTTTTATGCGAAAGCTAATCAAAAGGCAGAGTTCTCTTGCTGGATGGTTAACTCTAGGCTCAGTAAAATAAAGGCAAAAATGAAAACTAGGAGGGCATGGAGTTTCAGCTTGTTATTGAAAGTGTCAGCAAAAGAACCGGAAAGTGCTTAACTGGCTTGTTTGGGATTCTGAATAGGATTAAAGAGGGGAAGGAAAAGGCTGATTTGGGCTGGAGACCAGTGCCTGGGCTGCCACTTTTATCTCAGAGGGCTGCAATGCAGTAGGGTGAAACGGTCCTGCTGAAACTGGGGAGAGTTTGTCTCTTATCCTCTGAGGATCATGTCCAGAAACTGCCATGCCACAAACCTCTACACAGGATCTCCTGTCAGCCACATTCAGAGCATCCTTCCAAGGTAATGGTTTAGGCAAAAATAGGCAAATTGCAAGCATAATGTTTTTAAAATTATAAAGGTCTTTAACTTTGACTGTGAGGGTCATAGAAAAGAACGTAACAGGTAGGCAAAAAAAAAGAAAAATCACATTATTTTAAAAAGAACACATTTGCTTGAATAAACTTAATAATGTTAAGCTTTATATGTTATTCAAAATACATAGAAATAAGTCAACAGACTGTAAGCTTTACTGTATCTTAGTATTTTTACTGAGACTAAGAGTAACTAAGGTTTTATCGCAGATCCACAGTCCGCTGACAGAACACAAAAAGGCACAATGTTTCCTTCCTGTCACAATTTATAAATATTCAAAGAACCTGTAAAGCAATTGGGTTACGTTTATCATGCAGATTAATAAAGACTAATGCTGAGATCACAGATTGCTGTTCACGCCATTTCAGATGCCGAGGTCAACCAAGGTCTAAACACTGAGAGGAAATCGCTTGCTACTTGGTTATGACAAGTTTCCCAACAGATTACAGTATGCCACCAGAGATTTTTCCAGGATCTATAGTTGCAACTGACTCTCTATAAGCTAAACATCTGGGTTCTAAAATGTTTATTTTAAACTGAGAGAGTTTGCATTCTCATTTAATAAATATATATACAATGAGCTTTATGTTAGAGGTAGGCAGGCAAACTTTCTGTATTTAGACATATACACAGAATATTTCATGAATATGTGTATAAATGCAGATGGTTATTACTTCATGTATAGAGTACAGTATTTAATATCAAGGGCCAAATGATGATAGCCCTGTTTATCCTGAACAGTGTCATACCCCATCAGTGACAGTGGACAAGTGAAATTACTGCAGAATGGAGTGCTGTTCAGCATGAATAACTCAAGAAAACATAGTTAGACTGTACATACAGTCAATGCCTAGCTTCATTTCTACCAGCTTGATACAGATGATCATTTGTAGACTAGTGATGTTTCTCTTCCTATTGTAAATTCACTTTGTGCCTTTTTTATTTATTTAGGAAATTGTGAGATGTTGGTTCTACATTCAACTCTCTGCTGACTTAGTGTGTGCCATTGGACCAAATAATTTACTAGCATGGGCATTTAAAATGGAAATGATACAAAAAACCCACCCAACTGGATAAAATTTTTTAATTAACCTCAAGCTGTCAAAGATTGCAGAATACTGAAGCCAATGTAATAACATTATTTGTTTTCTAAAACAAGTTTTCAAGGCTTTTTTTTTGTTCTATTTTCTACTATGTTATCTGGTTAGAAACATTTTTCTCACTCTCAGCATTGGTATCAGATAATGTTCATAGATACCAGCTTTGACAGAACTAAGTGGGCAATTTTTTTATATCAGGTTGAATTGTTCTCAACGCTGCTAACACAAATATTTTCCATTAATATCAACATGTGGAAAAGTAACATTTTCCCAGCTTTCTTCACTGAATAGATTTTACTGTTGGAAAGGAGGAAAAAAAAAATCTCTGCTTTCCTTTTTGTTACTAACTTTCCTGTCCCTTCTCCCTTCTCCCTATTACAAAATTCTTCTGTGAACCTGAATTTTTTGCTTTCCTGTCAGGACTCCTATTAGTTATGTCATCTGAACATGAGGATATTTATAACATATTCCAAAACTGTATTCTGTTTTGTGTCTTGTATGGGGCACACAGCCCAACAAGGGTTGATGAGTATGTGGGTGGACGTGCATACAGAGAAATCTTTCAAAAGAAACTAAATGTATTCACTACTAATTAGTTTAAGGAAGTTCCTTTTTAAGGAGTCTTATGAATCTAACTGTCAGAAGTTGAAGTGTCAGCTTGAGAACAAAGCCATGGAATGAATAATGACAAATACTCGACTATGAGTTTTATAAAATACTGACTATGGAGTACAAACTATTTATTAGAATTGCCTAAGTTCAAAAAGATAGATATCCACTATGGTACACACCTTCTAGAAGGACTTAAGGCAGGGTTTAAGATACACAGATTAGAAATTCTGAATTCTATACAGGTCACATTAGCAGGAATTGCATAAAAATAAGGTTAGTAAATGCATAGAGAAATTCTATAATGGCAAATGGGGATTCTATAATGATTATAACATCAAAGGGAAAAGAAAGCTTTTGTGGAAAAAAAATGCTTTGAAAACCTACTGGACTTCTTTGAAGTCTGATTTTGAAGTAAAACAACAGTAATCAATTTGCTCAATGGATTGACAATTTCATGTAGTTCTTGTCTCACAATCTCAAAATAACATGATAAATCTAGAAAATACTCCAAAGAAGGGTGACTGGATCATCAGAGGTGTGTGGCAGCTTCTAGATGTGGAGAGGTTAAACATAAAACTCTTCAAACTGGGAAAATATAGGACTGAGAGACAACAGGAGAGAGATCTATAGAATCAAGGAAGGTGAACAGAGAATAATTAACTTCCATTTTCCATAACAGGAAAACAGGGACACCTATTGAAATTGCCAGGCAAACGGTTTAAAACAAACAAAAAGATAATTTTTCATAAACTCAAATATTGTATCACAGAACATATTCACATAAATTGCATTGCATGTCAGAACTTTTTATAAATGGTCTTAAAAGTAATTAGACAAAGTAATGGAAGAATGGTCCATGAAAAGTTGATAAATATGATGACAGAAATTTAACCTATGTTAGAAGAAGCTGGAATGGTAATGAATTTCTATTTTTCATAGAAAGAAAATTTTTGTTCTTTGCTTGCCCTGTTCTTATTTTTATTTCTTCATCATTGTCTGCTGCTCACAACCTGTGGTGGACTCAGGGAGGCTGTTCTTAAGTTAAGGTATGTCTGCTTGTTTCTGTACATGGCTGTATAATGTATTGTTGAATCTGGTCCCAATCTTTATTTTTTTTAAATGAAAATTAACAATATGAATTTGTTCCTGCCAAATCTCTGAATTACTTCAGATGTATTTTTGGATGGCAGCTGAATTCATCCTGTGGTATAGGAATTTGCACTCTCTTGATTGCTGTTGCTATTAACATTTTAATTTTTAATGACACAGTCATCCTACCTGTCACATAATTCTTGCCCACTTTTATACTATTCTTTTCTTCTCTTAGTCCACCTTATGGAGTAATGTGAATAAATTGCTACAGGACTAGACATTTTTAAGCCTTTTTATCAGGTCATATCACTCTTGAGCACTTTCTACACAAACAATCTATTTCTTAAATGCATTACTCGATGAAAAATATATGTATTTTTGGAACAATAACATAAATTATGAAGGGGCAGAGAAGGAGGTTAAAACTTCACTTTAACTATTTCATCATTATGTAGATATCAGTGTTAACATTAAAATGTTTTAACCTAAGAGCGTAAGAAGACAGATGGCTGATGAGAATACATTTTTCCATATGAGTTGTCATCAGAATACACTGCAGGTAGAAAGGAGTTACATTCTTTTCTTCTTTTTTAAGGAAGTTGTGTGTGAGACAGCATACTCAAGTGCTAAATTCTGCCCTGAGTCATAATGATATACAACTATTCACTAAAGATGAAACTCTGCATTCACATAGGAACAGTGCTGCACATTAAATCTCATGTTATTTGAATACATCTCTGAAAGTCCTATGAATTTAAAAATGCCTTTTTCTAGATTTTTTAAGAGATGTGTGATATGATCCTTTTTGGAATTAAATAGGCATGATGACAAAAATGTTCTTTGGAAGGCCACTCTAAAGCTGTGAATGTAAATAGCTCTACACTGTGAATTATTTTTGTATTGTTTTATACTTTACATAATGTGGTTTGTATTTTTGTGTTGAGTACATCTCCTCCTCAAATATCTCCATTCATGGAATGAGCCCAAGGCTTTTCCAATGTGCATCTCAATATATTTGACTACTAAATGCTTCTACATTAAGAATACAAAATAATTAGAAGATGGTGATCAAATTTCGAAAAACAACATCAGGAAGTATATTTGTAACAGATAATCTGAGCAAGCAATTCAAGGATTCAAGGATTTTTCAAGACCTTTCTTTTTTCTTCAAGCATTGTCTAAATACCAATCCATATCTTTTCAGAACTCTTTTCACAAATGTAGCTGACACAAGTTTATTCAAAGATCATTCAAAATACCTATTACAAACACAGAATATTAAAATTGAGTAGAAACGTCAGCATTTGTACCATATAAAATATGTAACCAATTTATGTAAATAACCAAAACAGGATGTTATCAATTGTAATTCTATTGTACTTCCTGTTTTTGTTTTTGCTGTTCATTAATTTTGTAGTGTTTTCTACGCTATTTTTAGACAAACATTTCATTTATTGAGCCTGTTTTCTCATTTTTCCTAGTTTTATTAAGGAGGAAATAGTTTTGTTAGATCAACATAAAACAAGTCCATGAACTTTTTTGGAGAAAAAATGTTAACTAAACTTGATATAACCTTTTAAAAAAGGGAGAGAGTTCATGTGAACGACATCTTCCGGGATATATTTGGCAATCTGTAAACACTTGGTAGTTATACTGTGAATGTTTATTTATATAAAATTGTATGTATGGCTTGCCATCATCAATCTGTGCTCCTACAATCAAATCAAACATATTTAGTTGATGGGCTCCTCGAGGCAAATACAGTGTCTATAGGTTGAAGCTTGAAATAAAAGAATCTATTCTAATCACATTTGAAAGATTGTTAGTTTTGCTAGGAAAGAAAGGTCTCATCCTACCTAATCCTGAATTATTATACCAATTTCTCTGTCTTTCCTCAGTACCATATCAGACTTCCCCTGGCTTTGAAATAGCTTCAGGTTTTGTTTATGTCTTCCGGACAGGACCCTCATCTTTCTTTAGATGCCCAGTTCATGGACTTTGTCGAGTTAAGCTGATGACATGACCTCACTGGCCAGAAATTCATCACTAAAGAAAAGAAAATGTTTTCACCTGGAAATGCTCTCACCTGGAGCAGACCAGGGTCCAATCTCAGAAAATTCAGTTAAATTATTTATAGTGGAAACAAATTATCAAGGTAGAAATCTCTTTCAAATATGTTACAGTACCTACCCATTAATGGAGCCTTTTGGCACTATTTACACATTGAATAGCTATCTTCTAGTTCCAAATCCATTTGCACTTGCAAAAACATATGCTTATTTTAATGCCACTTCTTATTTTTCTTTCCCTTGGATGAATAGTGCCAGTCCATTAGCTTTCTAATGGATTGACACTTTTAATTCAAAAAGTATATGTTTAGTGGAGTTGTGTTCCAAATGGTAATGACAGAAATCAAATACCTCTCTCTGCTTGTAAGATACCACTTATTGCAGCTAGAACTTTATTTTAAATCAACCAAAATTGCCACTAGCATATTCTTTTGGTGTAAGGAGGTACATTTCCATGTTTCCTTCTGGCTTTATTCTCTATATGAATTTTAACCTCTTTTTAAAGTTGGTCCAATGACCTCAATGACTTATGTTACCACTGTATATTTGCAGGGACTGATTTCTGTGATTGGTTTGTCATGGAAACCCATGAGAACCTGGAAGCAGATAAGTCAGTTGTTCTTTCTAAATTTATTCAGGCTTTTGAGAAGTGACAGTGATGCTCTTTAAGGAATGATAGGAGACCTGGTTAAGTTAATTCATTTCTAACATGAACTCGTTTGCCTAGAGGAAAAACAGGGGGTGGCTGCAGAATTGCAGGACTGTTTTTTTATTTCTGTGTAATATTTGGGAGCACCACTGTTATATCTAAGTTAGATAATTATGCTGTGGTCATAGTATATCACAGAATTTCAAATACTATTGCTGTTACTTAATTCTTTCTCTAGGTTTCTTTTATTATTTTAAGAAGAGACAAAAAAAGGTGGAAAAAACCTGTTACTTAAAATATTTTAATATGGTGGACTGGAATACATAGTGTTTGCTTGCCTTTTTTTGATGTTATTTTTTATTTCTTAGAAATATCTGTGCTGTTAAACTCATTTACATCATAAGTTTACTTTTTGAATGCCCACTTGAATGCCATCACTTAAAGCTTTAATGATTTAGAGCTGCATCTTTTTAAACTCTCTACCTGTTAGCTTTAAGTTTTGGCGTTCAAGGAACAAGTTTCATGGTAAAACATAATGAAAAGTGTAGGAGTGCGAGAACTGTCCAATGTAAACAGCAATGCACTTACACCCCACTGGTTTGCTTTTCCTATGACTCTACCTAGAAGGTGGCCACACTGTCAGCTTCTCAAGCAGGTACCTGCCTTGGGCAGGAAGCCACCTTCCTGCCCCAAGAGGGTCTTTCTCCCTTTGATTACCTTTACAGAAATGTCAGAAACATGTTTTCCTGGGATGTTAAGTTAGTCTGCTGAGATACAGGAAGAGTGGAGGTAAAAGGAAAAGATATGCCCTTAAAGTGTATTGCCCTTAGATGAGCTATCTACCACATTGGATCTCTTTTGTCTTTGAAAAGAAGATTTTCTTCTCAGCACGCTTCAGTTGGGAGGCTATCACACTTTGAGGTGAAAATGGGAATGTGTGACTAAATGAGCTCTGTTCCCAAAGCACTCTTAGTCACAAGTATATTTGATGTTAATGAGCCACACTCCCTGCTCCATGGGAGACATGGCACAGCCAAGGAGAGAAGGTTGGGGGCCAACATGGCAGCCCCAGCTGGTAGCATGCAGGCTACAGGGCTTCCCCACCCCACCATTAGCCCTCACACACCCCAGCAACCCTCACACATCCAGCAGACGCAGTATTCATAGGATTGGGTGGAGAATACCCAGTTCTGGTTGGCTTAAATCCCACAGCCCCTGCTGGTCATGCACAGCTTGACCTTCTGGAAGGTTCTCCACATGTAAGGTGTTAGTTGAGGGCATGTGCACTGTGTCGCACCAGTTTAGCTGCAGACAGTTAAGTTGAAAACACCAGCCACCTTTCTCCCTTTCATCCCCAGCCTAGGATCAGTGGTGTATCAGGACATACATATACCTTTAAACATCTATAGCGTCTGTGGGGAAACCCAGTCAGCAGGAATGATGGATGTTGCTGCTACTGACTCATTATATCTTACATACCAAGTTCAGCTCAACGATATAGCTAGCAAGGAAATTAAACCACAGTCGACAGTGAAAACACCTATGCTGTGACATACACTGTAGTTGTAAAATGTTGTTGTTGAGGAACCTACAGAGTATTGTGGATTTTAACAATGGGAAACAGATTTAGAGATTAATGATGAGATAATGATTAGTTGCTGCTTGTGTAATCTCATTATAAGGATCATTGTCTTATTGATTAATAAAAACTGCATACTCTGCCAGCAATGCAATTAAGGTAATAATTAGAAAGACATTCTGGAAAATAGCCACAGCTGATAAATTTCACCTTTTTTAATAAAACAGCAACATTAAAAAAAGCAGCAGTTTCCTTGATGTTCTTTCATGTTTTTCACCTATCTTTTTTGTGCCAAAAAGGAGAAGACAGTAGCAAAAATGTTTGAACTGATGTCTGGCCAAATTTAGAGCAAATGTTACTCTAACACATGTTGCCTGATATTCTCTAGTTTTAGGCATGCAACTAAAATCTCTATCTTTTTCTTCCACTGAATGTATCTCTTTTGAAGCTTCTCACTGAAGATGCACCAATCACTCTATCGCAGGATGTCAAAGTTGGCTAAACAGAGTGAATATTCTCCAGAATACATACACAGTATTCTCACCTTGTGAATGCTTAGAAATGAGCATTGTGCTCCTAATGGAAGCTGTCTGAGGTGTTTTTTTCTGTCCTTTTCGTGAAGAAATAATAATCTTTGACCCGTTGAAGGTTCTTGAGGAAGGAAGAAGACAAATATTGTCATCAAATTAGCACCCAAAACAGTAGTGCCACCCTGAGTATTTAATCAATCTGGATGCTTAATAGTCTTATTAGAGCAGTAGCCTTAGTGCTGCCTAACAGAAAGAAGGATCAATGCTAGGACTAGCTCCTGGAAATAAAAGGAGGAAAAAACACCAGAAAGTGTAGCAAGCTGAGAGAGTATCATGCACAGGAGGAAGAATGAGAGGACATAGACTGTCCATTTCAGATTGTCCTCTATTGTGACGGATTTCACATTTTCAGTTGCTTTATTTACTGAGTCCCATATTTCAAGGGCTTAAAGAGTCAAGTGGCATAAATGATGACTATAAATATTACTAGCACAATATGTGCCCACTAAGTATTTACATGTAATGAAAAATAATAATAGAATAAAAGAAAAACTGTTCAAAGTATGAACAACTGTCTGGGTGCAAAAAAGGATGATGTACTGGAGATTCTTTACCTGAAAATCAAGTTCTAGGTAGCTTCATTGGAAGTATTGAGCAGCTACCTGTTACGAATAAGACTTTTTATTCTCTTTGAAACACTTGTTCTAAAGATTCATAATCTGTGGGACTCCCCTCTCATCTGCATTTAGTTGTCCTTATGTATAAGATTATGTGTGAGCCAGTTGCCTAATCTCCTGTTACAGTCAGGGAGACCTGGTTAGTACAGTCAATGGAGTTCAGTGGGGTCACAATTTTTGTGAAGTGAGAATGGAAGATAATAATGTAGAGGGTACTATACCTGAGACATGGGCTCACTCAAATTGTGGAGCCTAACATGTAGGAAAACAGTTCAGGGAGAATTAAAAGGTCAGACACAAGTAGCATTCAGTCTGAGAGACATTGTGATTCATTGTGCAGTATTGTGCTCAAGCTATTCAGTCTTATCAGGCAGCAGGGCTTTAACTGCAGCAGCATTAACTTTACAACAGTGCCAACTACATGGCCTCCAAAATGAAGTTTTTTAAAGGTGGCCAAGTTGGATCTTTGTACTAGCTTCCATGTTCTTCTGCTGCTGAGACTTGTGCAGTAGAGCAGTCCTACACAAAACAATCTGTTTGTACTTACACAAGTAGACATGGCCAAGTATATGCATGCTGTCAATGTGTTCCTCTCTCAGACGCTGTTTCAAAACCAAAATGGAAGTAGTTTGCTGAACTGCACAGAGTAAATAAATTGCTAGAAAAGAATAGTACCTGAGACCATAGATTATTTCCTTCTTGCTATAGCCAACAGATACTTGCCAAGTCTTGAAATTACTGAGGCTTCTTAGAGCACACATACATCAGTAGTTCAAGAGTGCTATTTAGAGAAAGGCATTAAGAGAGCCTGCATCTTTGGCGCCTTTGTTCTTCATTTCTTCCTTATGTCTCTCCATCTTTGTAGGGGAAAACAACATGATTAAGCAAGTATAACTGCCCCTAAAATACTGGTTTTGTTCAATATGTTTGATTGTCCCGTAGTAGCTGGTATATTACTGCTAAGGCTGGTTTCACAAGGCAGATTTCTAAAACTAAGAACAAGTGGGCATCACTGAAGACTATAAGGTTATTACTCTGTTACTATACTCAAAGTCTTTCAAACAGCAAGGAAAAAATATCAAAGGCAGAGAAAGAAAGTAGTTTAAAATATAAATAAAAAATCCATTTTTGGTGAAACTGTTATCATTGATACTACCCCTGTAGGGAAAATTTTTTGAAGTGATTTCATGATTAGCAGAAAAATAATAATGTTTAACTTTCATGCATCTAAAACATATAATTCAAAATATCTAAATGTTACAAATTATCTTCCTCTTTTGTAACAGTCTAAAAAATTCACTGTAATGATCCTGAGTCTGTATCATAATTCCTTGATGCCCCTGATGACTTTAAAGTAAGCTGATCCTCAATCTTTAGGAGGCATCTCGGTGAATATGCAAAACAGTAAAAAAATGGGTTTTATCGATGCAAATTTAACTCTTATTCATGCAAATATACCATATGAAACTATAACACTATTTACTAAAATTATTTTCATATGTACAAAATGGTATCAGTTCACCCTTACTCTGTCTTATGTCTGTACCAATAAATGAGCTTCTCAGGAAGATTTTTGCCACAGCTCTTCTCCATACTGACATTTTACAAAATGGTAGAAAATGGATGGAAAATAGAACCAGATATTTGGAACTCCTGAACAGCTTGTATCAAGTAATTTTTCCTTTAGAAATGCTTCTTACCTATTTTAAAATTATCAGTGGACAAGAAGTACTCATACATATTCTTTCAGTATAGACAACAACTAGAGGCTTTGAGTTGGTAAACTACGTTCGGCCTATGTTTTATCATAAATATTAATGGCATTTATTTCTCTTTCTGGATATCTTCACCATAATATCTAAACATTAGCAATAACAACAGCAATTTTTACCAGTATTTTATCAGGAAATAAAAGGTCAAACACAATACCTTTCCTTTCTTTTTCACTATAGACCCTCTCAATTCTTTTCCCAACATTATGTTTTTTGTTCAAGCTATGCATATTACATTGGACTACTCAGAGGAACAACTACTTATGAATGTTTTGGGATCTGAAGGGAATTAATTGTTTTTTAGAAACAATTCCTGCTAACTCTTGGGAATTCATTAGAAATCATTCCATATTTTCTATTTTCATGGTCTTTCTTGAAGTTCTGTGCTTAAGAATATCTCATTTAAAAAGAACCAAAACAGTAAAAGAATCAGACTTAAAACTCTCATGTTTGTGAGCAAATCTTGAAAACCATCAACTCCAAGCACCGGAAAAAACAGAAAGATGATTAAAAGAAAATGAAAAACATTATTTTAGAATATCCAGATTTGTAATCAATTAACGTGAATTTGTGAACCAGACTCACAGTATGTATAACATGAATCCAGCCATATGGAGCGAGTTCTATACTATCCGTTCAGGCTTGAGAAAGTTTGATAGGTTAGCTCTTTTTAAGATGTTTAAGGAGAAGTTGCTTGAAACTATATATTTAGTTTTCCATTGCAGTTATTATCCAGAAAGAATTTAAATGATTGTTCTTGGTGAACACATTTTTCTATTATCAGGACTAAACTTCATCATGTGACTCTGGGTGAATTGTTTGACATTCATGTACCCCAGTAAGCTGAAAATCAGCTTGCAACTCATGCAGAACCAAATGAATTAATATACTTGACTACAAAAATATTCATCAAAGCTGACTAACTTAAGTGGGAAGAGTTTTGGACAGCATCATATTGCAAAAAAGGATTTCTTTGAGGTTTTAAACTTCCATAGCCTAAGATGTCAGAAAATCATTATGCATAACAGAAAAAATCCCAATGTATTCAAGTTGGGCAGCGCATTACTGTGATTTTTAAAGGATATTTATCCATTACAACTTTGTCATCAAATATTGCCTGTGGCCTATAGTTATCGTCACTGTGCATTTACATTTCAATTGGAAAAAAAGCCACTTTCTTTTTGTCTTCTCTGATTAACATTTTGAAGCTCTGTAATTTTCTTGCTGCTCAGAGAAACAAAGCACCCAGGCTCACAGAGAAAACCCATTCAGCAAGATATAAATATTTGCTATTCAGAAAATCTCAATGAGGGTTTAGTTATTTTAAACTAAAAAAAGAAAATTACTAATAATGATTGGTTTCAGCTAATGAAATGCTTTTATGCAAATATATGAACCCTAAATATGACCTGGAAACAAAAGACTGCTTAACAGTTACTATTAAGCAATACATTAGGAGATCAATTAAACAGAACTCTTTCCAATGAATAAGCTGTACAAGAGTTGCTATGGAAACCTGGAAAGAGAAAGCCCTAGAATGCTAATTTGCAATTTTAAGAACATAAAGTATTAGAGATGTGCTAGTGGCTGGCTGAAAAGTCGTACACCAAAGTTAAAAAGTGTCTCACAGACACTCTCTCAAAAAAGAGAAGGGAAATAAAGCAATGGAGCCATGATATTCATATCCAAGAATGACTTATGAAAAAATTATAAATGGAATATTGTGTCTGAATGGGTAGTTATGAGTATATAATTCCAAAGTGGACCATCAGAGGGAGCCAGAAATTGCAGTTTCTCTGTGGAAGATCATTAATGATAGTCTAGGGAACACTGAGAGTGAATAGACACTTCCTTCTGAAAAAAACGACAGACACACAATGGTTGAAGAAGGGTTATCAATACTCTTGGGTTCTTCAACATCCTTATGGCATTTCTCTATTTTTAAAAGACATATTATAGACAATTACAAGATAGCAGATCCAAAAAGTGAATGAAATAACTTGAAAAGCTGAGATGGGAAAACATGAGGGCCAAATAATTTCATTCAGAAAATTGATTGTATTTGTTTTAAAATATAAATGACTTTTATTTTAAAACATAAAGAAAAAACTGCCAAGTTTCTGAGATAAAGGATTTTTTAAAAATAATCTCAGTTACCACTGTTTTCCCTCAGTGTATGTGTTAAGTAAAAATTAAGATTATATTTCATTTCTTTAACTTCAAGATGTTACAACAGCAATGATCCTCTTTAAGTCTGATCTTGTGGAAAAAACTGTTTAATTTTTCCCACTGACTTCAGTGGCAAAATAGTAAAACCTTTCCACACTAGGCTTAGATTTGGAACAATAAATGGTTTTTTTTTTAGACAGATACAGTTCTAAATGCTTAATCGGAAGTTGGAAACCTACTATTTCTAATCTTGACTTTGAGGCTATGTCCACATTGAATTTTAAGAGGCAGAAGGAGCCTGTGCTGGTGTTCGCATCGAGTGGACACAGTAGCATGGAAAAACTTGGGCTTAGGGAATTCTAGAACTCTAGAGCTGAAACTCAGATCTTAGCTGCCCCTGCTACTTAACTCAAAGACCTAAATAATTGCTTTGTGGATGGGAACACCATGCCATATCATACTCCAAAATTCCCATCTACCCACATATTCACACAAAGTGACTGCAGGGTCATTCAATACTGTCTTCTGCAAAAGTAGTTAGGATTTTTGCATGGTAGTAGTGCTAGAAGACAACCAGAAGACAAACCACATATACTCTGCACACAGTGATGTGGATCTTGGTCCAGCCAACAGAAGTAGTAGTCTGATTTTACCTCTATTACAACTCTGGTTTGTCACCGAAAACTGAGATAAAAACATACGCACAAGTGTATTTAAGCGTTGAGGATGAACTCAGCCTCTGCTTCATTTTTCAGCACCAGCAGAAGGGAGATAATTGGTATATTTCACAGACATTTTGTGAAATGTAAAAAGTTAGTTTGTTTTACTATCCCAAGTTCAATAAAAAGCTTTGCTTAACTAATCCATAAACCATCTCAAAAGCTGCATTGCTAATCCTACTGGTCAATGACTGCCTTTTTACTGTTCAGAGTTATGTGGTATATTTAAAAGAAGTAGACTTCTTAAATAGTGCCTCTACCAGTTTAGGTCTACTAAATAGGTAACATAATGGTATGTTAGAGGCAATGACTACATTGCTGTTAAATACTTCCTTTATAAAATGATTATATTTTTGTTTGGAATCCAGGAACATAACATATACCAGATATCCCAGTCTTTAAAGAGACTAGACTGGGCTATGGGAAAGTTTCATATTGACCAAAGGCTTCAGATTCATATTATATCCTCCTACATTCTACTTTTCTTTAAGGTAATTCAAAGAAATAACATTAGGTTTCTATCTAAACAATGTTTGTCTATGATACTTAATTTAAAAATATATATAATGGAAAAGAAAAATACTGTTATCAGAATTTCTAAGGACTGGATGATTTATACAAAACTTTTAGGAGAGATACGTTATTCAGTAGATTATAATGGTTGCATTTATTCCTGTCTTTTCACATGTCTGAAGGAGATCACACAATACATAATCTCACAGAAAGCAGTGTTTACAATGACATACATTTTCTTCCTGAACTCCTTTCATACTGCACTGACAATTTCTCCTTTCAACAGAATAGATTTCTTCATGTCTACAGCCACTGGAATTACTCTCCGATATTATGATAAATGTTATATTTATTGTAGTTGAGTGTATACTAGCACAGAAATCCCTCTACACAGGTAGAAAGATAGTTTATCAGATAGTATATGGAAAAGATTCATAGACTGGCCTCTTTCAATGCAGTTTGCTCAAAATTTAGGAGGTTGCTAGCTTAGTCATGTGAATCTGTAAAATTTGCCTATATGTCCTAGTAAATTGCAGAGCAAACTTATATCTTGGATACTCCCTGCCTTCTTTCTGAATAGAAATATGAGTTTCTTCTATTTGTATCTTTATGGGGATTTATCTACTGAGATTACTGGGGACGATTCAATCTATTTTTCACTAAGTGGTGCAGAATGACCCACAGTTTTGAGTAGAAACAGGGAATGCAAACATGGACGTACATCGGGTATCAAAAAAAAAAAAAAAGGCACAAAGATAAATTAATGCTCAAGCTGAACTCCTGGTAGAGTTTAGCTACACCTGACATAAAGTCAGCAGTACTGTAAATAAGAACAATGCTGTAAGTGATGGCTTTTGGCTGCCTGTGAAATGTTATTGCTTGGCAATATTATGTTTCTTCAGTGACACTGCTACGAAGCCTTGGAGCATGTGCCAAAATATGTCACTAGATCTGCTCAGTAGTGACAGGCAGGACTCTGTAATAGGTGGAAAAGTCCACACAGATATGGTTATGAGTTAGATACTCCTAGCAGCTCTGCATAGCCCCAAAGCACAAAGAGTGCAGGGAAGAGAAAAGGCCATCACTCCACACTCCAGCACCTCACTGAGGCATGACTGCCTGGTGGAGCAGCTTGTGCTCCCCTCAAAGGATCACAGCGGGAAGCTTTGCGTAGGTGACTGAATTTAGCCATTAGCGGCAGTGTCAGCAGTAGAGCTGATGAGGAATTTTTCAGTGAAACAGGTTTTAAAAAATTCATCAATTCATCAAAACAGAAACCTCTTTGTGAAAGAATTGTTCTTTGACAGATTTCTGAAGTAAAAATGAAAGGAAAAAACTTCCTTGATACCAAATACCATTTTCTAAGCAATGTATGTTATTATGATATCAAAATTACTTTTTCTTTGAAAATGTAAGATATAATTTTAAAATGTTTAGTCTCTTTCAAATATTGACAAAAATTATTGACAAAATTTTTTAAAAAATTCAACCCTTTATAAATGGTTTATATGTATGCCTGGTTTTCAAAAATCATGAAGATTTCACAACGGTAGAAAAGACCTTTCCATTGCAATTTTAGTGAACAGTCATTTCCTAGCTGTCTTTTCTTAAGAGACTTGACAATCTACAATAGTTTTGTACAAATTCTATTTTTGGACAAAGAAAATTCTACGTTGGCATTATTTCTTCTCTTTCGTGAGGCTTTTTTACTAGCAGAGAACTTGGCCTCTGATTCTAGCCCTACATTATTACCAAAGGAAGACCAGCACTCACATTTAAGGGTGCAAATCTCTGAGGAATAGCTTATTCCTCAGCTTGACCAGGGACTTAGTTGTCTAAATGAAGTTACCTGATCCTGAAAAATCTAGGCTCAGATCTTGAGCAACCATTTGAATCATTACTTTCACTGTTATTTACCTCAGGGTTTTCTTTCCTCCTAATTATTAAAAAATAATAATAAAAGAACCCCAARTGTACCAGCAATAAAAGTCCTACATCAAGAGTTGTAATGGCTGTGAAGTAGGAGCAGTGACTGTAGTAAACTCTCTTTTTTTCTAAAATTTCTTTAATTATCATGCTCTCCACCTTCCCGTTGACTCTATGCACTCAAAAGGAGTAATATGAATAAATTTTTAAGAACAGACCCATGATTAATACATGTCACTTTGCCTAGTAAGTGACGCAGGTCTTTTACTTGAGCCAAACTGTGGTAAATGAATTGTTTTAGCATTACATCTGTGGTGACCATAGGGTGAGATATAAGGTTAAAAAATAAAAAAAAAAATTAAAAAGGCATATGCCAAGTAACAGAGAAAGGACTAATGATTCATGAAACAGAAAGAAAATAGAAAAAAATTGTTTTGCTTCACTTTTTTCCCAAACATTTTAAAGCCACTAATAAAAGTTATGTATTTCCTATTTACTGAAAATTATTCCTTCTGAGACTCAAGCTGTCAGTCAATCATGATTTCTGTTTAGAAGAGGCAGTACACTGCAGTAGGAGTATCATTATAGCTTGACATTTTTTTCCAAATGTGGAAATGTCATATTTAATGATACAACAAAGCCAGAAATGCTGAATGAGTTGAAGTAAAAATGAGGCATTCAGTTGATTAATTAAAGGGTAAGCTAAATGTGTCTATATAAAATCACACCTTTTTATGGTTCTGTCTTTGTCATTCTGAGCGCAAGCTTGCATGTGTGTGTTTTGTCTGAGAAGAGAAGAAAATCACGGGAAGGGTGTATTGTTTACCGCCATAGTAAACCCAAAGTTTCTCATGGTCCATTTCTCCTACTGGCTTATTTTTTCCTGGTTTTAGCAGGTTGGGGTGCCAATTCAATAATCACTGGTGTTTTGAAACAGTGTCCTGATGTCATTTAATTAAAGACTGGTCAATCTTTTCTCTCATTGCCTGTTTTTATCTCAGTTTATTTCTTAGCCATAGCACCCTCCCATGAAGGGAAAAAAATGAAACATGGTTGATACCTGTAGAAGGCAGAAAGAACTTGCCAAAGAGATGCTGTGTGAGCTTGCTGTAATTTTTAGTGGCTTTGGGAGGAAAGAGTGTAACCCGATCGAGGGTAAACACAATAATGATAACAGTTTTGCCGCAGCTACTGGCGCTAAGGTATTGATTCTGTACTACCAGGACTGTTTGAAGTTACCTATGAGCATTCAGAAGGAAAAAAAAACCCCAACAATTATTGACAGCTTTCACCAGGCGTACAATGCGTGGTGGCAAAGACATGAAGAAGTGGTCTTTCTCTTATATTTGGGTGTCAGACAGTAACATGACACAGGAGCCAGTACAGCTGCCTTCATTTAATGCACTTCAAATTTCATGAAATGTGATAAATAATTGAGGACCTGTGTTAGCCTAAAAAAATTAACCCTTTCCGTACATATTTCCATTGTCTTTTTCATCCAAAACTGCAATGAAATTCAGCCTTTGCGATAACTGCATTACACCAGAAGAAGTTGTACAAACCCTTCTAATGTCCTTTAAGGGAAAGTATTGTTCAAAAAGATGCTGACTTTCCCAAGGGTCTTTCCCAAGTCTAAATTATATGCAAGATAACTTTCTTGTCCAGAGTTCATCTTATTGAGAAGCTTAGGAGTTCTGAAAGGGATTAGGATACTTGACTTGTTTATGTTAATAAAGTTCTTTTTACTGCTTCTAGTATAAATTTTACTGTCAAGCATACACCTATAATTTTACATTTCTCAGAAAATGTTTTGTCAGGAGATCTTGAGATTTTATTTATGAACTACTTTCCACAGAGGAGTAAAATCTAACTGATATGCCCTGCCTCTCAGGATGCCATTAACTCTGTGACACTTCACAGCCTTTGTTAATCAAAATTGCTTTAGCTGACTTTTAGTAAAACAGAGGCGAATACAGCCTTCCTTGTCAGTACAAGCTCAAGGTATGCAGATTTACATTTTCTTGTGCTGAAGGTGGTTTGGAAACTTCATATATTTAGAAATTTCATACCTTTAAATTTCTCCCTTATTTTTTCTGGTGTATTCCAGCCACAGTTTTTCTCTCAGTCAGAATTGGAAGCTTTTCTGTATATCTGTCAGTTTCAAAATACAATTACTGAAACAGAAAAGTTGCACTCAACTTGGTTTTCACTATCTTCTTGTTCTATGCTATTTCCAAAATAGTAGCACCTAAAAGAGTAACAAATCTCCATGAAATATGAAAATGTAGGAGTTAATTTAAACTTGCTGCTCGGGAAGCGAAATCTGGCTACTGTGGAAAATATTGCGTTACCTCCATGCTTTCCTGACTGTCAGTTAGCTGTGTCCCAACAGCATGTTCGCCATTGTCCAGACACCATTCTGGCAACACTCACATCTCTGTTCTAATCCAGGCAAAGTCCCCAGAGTGAATATCTTTTACTAGGCAACCATATTTTAAAAAGAAAATCTCCTGTGCACTCCTTTGATGTTTTATATTCCAATAAGTAAAATTAAATGGTTCCCAAAATTAAATATCTCCATTTGTGCAATCATATGTAAATACTCATTAACCAGGAAAGGCAAATCAATACAGTTCAAGACCATGTTCTGCATAGAGCTTGTTCCTGACTTCAATTGATGCTAATATAGGGGAATAAACTAGGAAAGAGCCAATTAAGTACCTTGCTATTACTCCCTAGTATTTACAGACTGTCAAGAAAAGGAATTTTATTCATCCCACCAAGCTTTGGGTATTTTTCAAAGCCAGACTTGGTCTGACTTCTAAATCTACATTCAAATATTCATGCTTTGTTCTAAATCATATTCAATCTATGCTCTTGGACTATATAACTTATTATAGCATTAAAGCTCACAATTAGTTTTACAGCCATTCTAAGGGTCAACACTACAGACACCAACTACAAAGGATTATAAGGTTACAAAATATGCTCGTAGTTACTAAGGCAACACCTTTTTTAATAAAAGTAAATAAATTGTTCAAAATGCCATTACTATTGGTCAATCTGAGAGAGGGCAAGGCCACTGCCTGAGGAAGGGAAGGAGGAACCTTCTACTTTTTCCCTCTGTCAGAATCCAATTACGGGCCTTTAGATCCCATTGAGATCTCTCTTGTTATCTGTCATCTCACCTGCATCACTTTTTGTTTCCTTTCTATCCAAATGCACAGCAATTCCAGCATTCAGGCTCTCCTCCCTCCAACTTTCTTTAACTGATGGAGTCAAAGCAGTCACAGCTCACGCTGCTGCTTCCTCCTGGTGGAGGAATCTCACCAGCCTCCTGAGTCTGGTCTCAGGCTGCTGTTTAGATAGTCTCCCTTCGAAGGCCATAGGTAGGAAGAGGCACATTCATTGTCTTTCAGAAATACGCAGTTATGGAAAAAAGGACTATATTACTCCCCTGTGTAGATCAGGAAAATATGCTTTTTGCTCCTCCCAGCAAAACAAGGAGTCACAAACAAGATAGATATACATTTAAGTAAGTGTAAATGTAAACACTTAACATTTTACAAAAAMAAAGTAAACAGTTTGTTTACATTTTTTTCCGATGTAAACAAACTGCTACTAATCAAAGAACAAATGCCATTTTCAGCAGTTCCTGCTCCTACAGTGCCAAACGCTGCCAGCCCCAGGGTGGGTCCTGTGCAGCTCGCTGTCCCCCAGGGCCTCAGGGACTTTTCTGCAGAGCTGCTGCCCAGGCAGGCAGTACTCAGACTGGACTGCTAGCTGGGGCTCTGCTTTCCAAGGGGCAGGGCTCAGCGTTAGTCCAGGCTGTACTGCACAAGGCCCATTCCTCCAGCCTGCCCCGGTCCTTCTGGCTGGCAGCTCTGCTCTCCAGCGTGTCGGCCAGTTCCCCCAGTTTGGTGTCACCTGCCAGCCTGAGAAGCAAATGTTCCTTCACCTCCCCCTGGCCATTGAGAAAGATGTTAAACAAGACACGTCACAGTATAGACCACTACGTCTTACCAGGTCTTAGGCAGCATACAACCCATTTACCACTACTCCCTGAGACCAATCATCCAACTAGGTTTTTGCCTAGCTGGTTGGCCTTCCATCCAGATCATGGCATTCTAACTTGCATACAATATTGTGGAAAGTAAGTGTCAAAAGCCTGGCTAAAGTAAAGGTAAGTGATATCCTCTACTCTCTCCCATCTAATGAAATCTAGTCATGTATCATAGAAAGCATCAGTTTAGTCAGACATGATTTAGGCTCAGTAAATTCATGGTAACTGTTCCAAAACACTTCCTTCTTCCCCTTGTACCCAGGAATGTGACTCTGATCTCCGTCCTCCATGTGTCTTAGACACAGTCTGCTCTTGCAGTAGGTGTTGAGCTCTGTCAAGACAGGTATTGAAGCCAGCATGACTGCATAAATTCAGAGTTCTTCTTCTCATAAAAGCAACTGTTGCATAGAGATTAATGGCAGCCTTTCAATGGGAGATACAGATTCTTGACACCTTAAAAACTGAGTTATAAGTGGCTTTTCTGTGTCTATGCACACTGCCTCCAGGCAAGCTGGGAATGAAGCCAAGACCTCTTCAGGATTCATGTTCACCAGTATAGGACAGTCATTTCTCCCTGCACCATAATACAACATGGACTTGGGTGTTGCGACTAGTTGCAAAAATGCTAATGCATCCAGATGTAACAAGGAGAGGTGTGGAACCAAGGAGTGTGTTCAGTGTCACCAATCAAACTAAAAATTATCTGTCAGCAAACTGAAATTGCAGGGCATCTCAGTTAATAAAAGACAAGTATAGCCAGAGCTAGCTCCCTTGACAGGCTAATTAGCCAAGAGCTGGCTGTGCTGAACAGGCTACACAAAGACTCTCCTGAGTATTCTCTGTCTCCTACCAGATGTCAGAACTGATATCCTCTGGACCATGATCTGTTTCTAGTCACAGGACCCCAGTTCTCCCCACCACCAGCCAGGGACCAGTAGCTTACGTGTGCTGTTGCCAGTATGAGAGCCAGAAGTGTATTTTCAGTCTTCTTCCGTAGTGCCAGCCATGAACATTTCATACCTGCTACCACTTATGGTTGGAAGAATGGTTATGAGATATTTATTAAGAATGCATTGTTGACATCTCTCATTCCTTTTACTGTGAACTTCATGTTCTGTGTCATTTTCTGAGAGCATCAGTTGCCAAGAACAGATGAAAATTCTCAGTTTTCACTTAAGAGAAAGTAAGATTTTAGCACTTACAATGACAGAAAAAATCTGGGATTTGTACATGAGGACTTCTACAAATCTGGGATTTGTACAATGTACATTTGTACATTGTTTTGAGTTAAAACTCAAAACTCAAAAAGCAATTAAAGAAGAATCTACATGTCTTTATTATGTTAAAATGATTATGTTAGATTATGCTAATAATTGGGCATTAAAATTTCCACGTGAGTTTCAATTAAATGAAATCATGGCCCATGTCTGTTTCCTGAGAAAACATCTGGAGTCTGATTACAAAATCTGGAGCTCATTGCTCCCATGTTGATTTTAATGGTTTTGTTCAAGTTTGGGTTTGAACTCAGTGCCTATGGGGACAAAAGTCAAATCTGAGTCTCTACCTAACCTCTCTAGCTAGTGAGAGAACTGAACCAGCCCAGATTCATGGCACAGGTTGAAGGTCTAGTACCAAAAGACAGTGACAGGATAAATGTCAAAGAAACATTGAGAAGGATTTAATAGATATCGGATAGTCACAAAAATGTAGAATAACAGAAAATCAACCTAGCTGTTTTACAAAACAATCATGCGTGACATTTTGTTTCCATATAAAATGAGATTAGGAGAATCCTAATGGTTTAGTTTAGGTAAGAGAGGAAAATGAGATCACGGAGAAGCAGAATGATGAAGAAATTAGACTGTGACCTGTAAAAGGAGACATTCTGTGAAATTTAGTTCAAAATTTAAATTACAGCCAATCCTTTCACACAACTCTATAAAGTAAGTCCCCAAACTGCCAGACTCTAGAAGCATTTCTGATTAAAAAATAAACAGCAGGAATCAGATTTGGAGAATATTGATTTTATCAGCAACAATACACTTACCAGCCATAAATATAGATTCTCATTCTTCAGAGCACAAGCTTTGCACTAACTGAAACAAATAAGGAAGAAACATTTTATGAGCTTATTGACATATCTTTCCTGTGCTAAGGATTTCTTTCAACTATGTCTGAAGCATCAACTACTAAATGGTATCAAAGATCTGACATTAGCTTATTAAATTAATATCTGCAGTGGCAATTCCTAATTGCTGTAATGAGCTCAACATGCTGGCATATGCACTGAGCATGGACATGCTACACAGCATTGGTATTTGTCAAACGCTATGACAAACAATATCGCAGAACAAGACAGACAGAAACTGTATATATCTAGATATAAAACACAGTTGCTTTACTACAGTATTATTACAGTTGCACAGTAATTTATTAGTAAAAGCTGTAACGGTGGAATCATTGAAGCATGAACATGGCTGTATGGCAAAAATAGGGCTGTATGCTAACAATCAGTACTGTGTGCAGAGCACAGTGTGAGAAAGGCAGCACAGCAACAACAAAACTGTTTAACGTAACACTGAATCAGCCCGGCTCGGGGAGACAGGGTCTGGAGAGACAGGAGGTAAAATGGGACACAGCAAGCAGAGAAGGCTGTGGAAGTGCTGACTGCTGAGCATCTGACAGTTATTTAATGCTTCAAAATAGATGTTCACAGATCTGAGAATCAAGGTAGTTTAAACAAAAGTGGATAGAAAGCATGTAAACTGAAACTATTTGAAATTGCACATTGTGATCATAACTAAAAGGGACAATTAAAATGTATATAGTAACCCTAAACTATAAACTGGCCATGCTGTAAGATGCAACAGAAAATGATACAGATTTTAAAGTGCAACTCCATCCTGAAAAAAAGAAACTGTAGACAAGTCCCCTCCAATTTAACTGACCTGTGATTTTCTCATAAGGGTTTTTTTCTGGGGGGTAGGGGTGGGTGAGGAGCTGTTTTTTGTGTTGTTTTTTTTTTTTTTTTCATTTACATACAGTGTTTTGAAGCAAATATACTTTTAATTCTGTAAATATCTGGGCTCTACACTGGCATATTCCATATCAACAGCAAAGTCAATTACTTTGGTAACTGTAGGACAACTTTATTCATAATGGTTGCACAGTTGTGTTCAAGTAGGATAGATGAGTGAGGAAAACAAAGATGTTAAGACAACAGAGGAATAACCAGGAAGAAAATTCAAGTATAATTTGGTTATGAACAATTTTCATATTTAGGCTGGTTTTGTGCAGCACCTCCCAAATTAATTAATTTTTTTAAGTCCCTCTCTTTGCTCTCTGGGGCTAAGATTTGTATGAATTTTAAAGTATGAAAATATATTTTTTTCCCAGCTGGGGTTTCTGACCTCTTCGCTACAGTAGCCAAAGATTTATGTCAAATTAATCCTGGACTGGATCTGTGATCCGGGGTAGCTGCAAGTTACCTTAGATTGTGTACTGAAGTTCATTTACTGAATTGTCCTATGTTTTTTTTCTCTACATTCAAAGAGTGCAAAAATCTGAGGGCCCACTGTATCTGTGGATTGAATTCTACAAATGCATAGAAATCTCTGCTTGTGACTTCCTTCCATCAGACTAAATATGTTACTTGTGTAAATATGACTACGTAAGTGAGAATCAGTATATGATGTAACTGATTTTTTTTTCCGTTTATTTGGCACTGTATACCATTGTATAACTAACACAGTTAAAACACCATTTCCGGATAAAAGGAGGATGTTGGTATTATAAATATCTTTACAAATTAAAAGACTTCTGTTCTATTCAGGAACTCTAGATGATGAGAAATTGTAGAATCATGAAGAGATGAAATCCAGGGAGATAAATGATCTGATAGATACGGTAATTAGGTGACATTGTGATAAGCACCTCAGAAATATGATAGATAGACTTTGCAATACACTGTTTCCCTCATAATCTTTCTACATACATACTCATTCTTTCCTCTTCAGAACAGTATTCAGCTGCTAATCTCTTTATACTTGCACTTGTTCTTTAGCCTTTTGGTCCCATTCACAGCCACATGAATCACTCCCCTTCCAGTTCACATAGCATTCTACGAACATTGCTGATGGTTCAGCTAACGCACAAATCACAGGCAATAAATATGTAAATTGTTCATTTTAATGTAAACACAAAACCTTCAATAGACTTTTCATGCACAAAGACAGTTGCTGGAAGTTGGGGACCTTCTAAGAAAGGAAGCATAACTGGGAAAAGTTTATCATGGGTATTGATAAAATCAATATAATTCAATAAATACTTTGCTACTACTTGCAGATGCCAGTTTCCAAAAAATATTGGACGATTCATGGAAAAATATAATCTCTTTTGCCTTGAAAAAAAGGATATTCCAGGAGTATGATATACTAATAATTTGATTTTGAGTGGAGGGTGTAAGAGAATGTGACAATATGAGTTATGGTTCTTGGCATTTTGTCTTTGGTTGTGTATCTTTTTTTAAGTTGGTGACCCATAGGCATGAATTGTTTATCTATAGCAGAATTCTTTCATTTCCTCTAAAGCATTTGCACTGGTCCCTGCTGGGGTCAGAAGACTGGACTAGGCAGACTTCAGATCTTTTATCATACATTATTGTTTGCAATAAAAAGAACCACTTTTTTACAGCGAGTGCAATTACATAGTGGAAATTATTGCTGCTAGATGTTGTAGATGAGAGAATTTCTGGAGGCTTTTTTCTTAGATATCCCAAGCAGGGCTGATGTTATGCTGAGTTTCCTATATCATAAAGATTGGGATGGTTTTATACGGGTTTTAATTCTGTCTTTTTCATCCTTTGATTTTCACTGCAAACAACTTTGTGACACCAAAGCTAATGCAGGTTTGGCACTCATTTCAATGAAAAGGGACTGAGCTTTCTTCTGAACCCAAGCAACTAGAGCTACCTTAAAGGCAAGCGATTCATGCAGTGATCCAAGCCTCATACCCAGGGGGAAGAGCAAAGTGGTAATTTCATCAGGATAAAATGCAAGTCATCCAGTGTACAGGTGGAAGATGGGAGCTGTCTTGGGTGAAGCCTTCTTAAACTGCCCTGCCAGTGCACATGTGGACAGTAAACTCTTACATGTATGAAACTCATTTGTCCTGTATATTACACATAATACAATCGACACATCATAAATGTTATCAACCTATGCAATAATCACTTTATATATTTACTGATTCCTATTCCTCCCTTACAGGAGGGATTTGTTTCAGATAACTCTCCTTTGTGCCATGTGTAGGACTGACGAAGTGCATACACAGTGTGCACCATCGATTCTTGTTGAAAGTTCATTCATTTTACCAGATTGATAATGATTTTACTTTATCACTTGGCACAAAAGACTCATATTTAAAAAGCGTATTAGCTTACTGGGCATTCATTTATAAAAATTGCATTGTTAGTAGTCCTGCTGGTGACTTCACCATGGCAGACTCCTTTGAAGTGCAGACTTTCTTTTAGCATGTTTGCACTTTTAAACGGCTGTATCACCAGCCTCTGCTTACATTTTACTTCACGTATCTCCCAGAGCTGGTAGTCATAGTGGTAAATATTGGCACTAAGAAGCTGGCAGGCTGCAGATGTGTGTGGGAGTGGTATGTTTGGTAGGTTTTTTACTGTCTGCTCTTTGTTTAGGGCTAAATTCTGCTATCTCTATTGCTATGGATTAGTGGTCTATAACTCAAGCAGCACTGTAAAATTATTGAAAATTTTCACTTACAGAGATCATACTCATCTGGAGTAAAGGTGGCAGGTTGGCAAGTTTGCCTCAGACATGTTCTTTTGTTCTAAAAAATTTTTCAGCCTTGTTATAGAACATAAGGTCTATGTCAATTAAATTGGCTAAATTCTTCAAATTTGTTGTAAGATGTCATAAATGTGTCAGTCTTTGTTAGCTACTTACCTGGTTTTCATTAACAGTGTCTGAGCACATTTAAGGCATTTCTGGAAAGTGTTATTAAACTGCCTTCAGAAATGGGAGATTTGGATAGCAGGAGGTTAATCTCTACATTTTTAAATATTTGGAGCATGCCTGCTCAGATCAGATTCAGATGCCATAGTGCAGAGATCCTAAACTAGTTGAACATAAAATGGTAATTTCACAGGAATAGGGCAGTGTACTCTTTCCAGATCTGGAAACAAAGGTATAGGAAGTTTCATCTGGAATCATGTTCATGTTGTGCCTGAGCAAATATTCTTGAGGAACAGGATTTATTACCTTGAATGAAGGATTTCATGAGCATGGCTTTGCTGCTTCTAGGTCTGAYCTACGCAGGGGCAGCTATGTCAGACTCTCCAGCACTTCCAATTCTAGAGTTGGCTTAGGCAAATTTTGCATGCAGTGTACAGATTCGTCCTTCAGACCTTCAGGATACAAACAGACCCTTGTCTCCTAACTATCTGTATGTTTAACTGCATACATTAAAAAATTTCATCCTAAGTCACTTGCTCAAGACGAAATAAGAGGTGGAACAGGAACATAAATTCAAGTCTCTTAAGTCAATTTACTAGAATGTTAACTACCACTATTCTTTCTTTGTAGACTTGATAAAACAGTGAGGTGATATTCAGATTTTAGACAGACAATGTTGAGAATATTTTGATTCACCTAAACAATTTCTGGGGTATCCTCTCATTCTGGAGAGTCATGTCATTATATTGTCACCCAGTACCATGCTATGAGGATCCTATTCGAACCAGTTCGAAGAAGGCTAACTCCCTAATAAAACTGTTGTGTGGGAATCAGTGATACACAAGGTTATATAAAAGACCTCTACAGTCTGATTGGCTTGACATTATTTTATAATCTTTCATAAACACATTTTTTTCTCCACTCGTAGCTATGTCCAATATTATTTGTGTCACATATTTCTAATTTTCAAAGGCAAAATGATTGATGTTTTTAAGAAAAAAAAAAAAATCACAAAACTTTAATCCAAAGGAAAAATATAAATGAAATTTAAGCAGTCAAATAAAAAAAAATCTGAGAAGACTTTTTAAGGAAACAAAAAATATAATGAATTATTCTTGGAGAGTGGAATGCAACACTGCAGTCAAAAGTATTCTATGAAAACTGAATGAAATCATAATAAAAAAAGCAAGTATGGCAGAAAAAACATTAATCTGCAAACACTATATTAAAGGTGGATGCTTCATAATTCTTTGATCTGTTGATTTTGCTTATCCACTGTATGCTGCATGTCTCTAATGTAGTGGGGGCTTTTTAGGTATGCTCAGTAATACATATGCAATCTGTCTCCTTTTTGGCTGCTGTTCCTCAGTGATCCCTTCCCATTATTTTCATTTCTGTTTATTTGTCTTCCCCTCTATAACTGGGAGGCATGTATTTTAATGATGTCATTTCACCCAGCCATACAGAGGTCAGGGTGTTTGTTTTTGTCTTTCAAGACCTCTGTTCAGATAGACAACACTATTTCACTATGCTATAGTCTATACAGTAAAAAATCTATCACTGTAATTCTTTATTTAGACAGCTATTACAAAGGTATTTTCTACATTTTACAGACTTAATTTGTAATTTTCTGTTTATTACAGCTTCTTCATTTCTCACTAACCAACAATTTATACCAAGCTTCATATATGCATTGCACAAATAAAACACACAAAATTAGTAAGAAAATAAAGATTTGCACATATTTACATTCTATAGACAGCCAATTCATATTTTTACTTCCCCTTGAGCTAAGTGAGTTATTATTATTATTCCTATTTTACAATGAAGAAAACCCAAACAGGAAGAATTCACTCATTGTCCAAGAGATACTAAGGGGAAGCCAGGCCCAGATCTCAGGCACTCCTGGCTTCTAATTATACCTTTGTTTTTCTAGACAGTTGTGGAGACAAAGTTTTGGAGATGTAGGAAGATACCTTGCTATTACTGGAGTGTCCTAAAGAAGGAGCAAAGAAGGGTTTAGCAAGCTCCAGTTGTGATACTCGTGGAAGACTGGTAGAAACTGCTGCACCCTGAACCTTCTCATGCATTTAAAGGGTAAGAAGATGATGGGTAAGAAGACAAAGATGTTCTCCATTTGGAGATTTCCAGACAACAGAGATTTAAAAGATGTTAGATCTCCAAACATGTCTTCAAGGTTCCTTGCCATTCAAACTTATCTTCATTTATTATAGTACCCTAATAAACCATAAATGACAAAAAGAAGAGGTACCCCCAATTGTCACTCTATCTGCAAACACACCTCTGCTTAAGTATAAACAATTGCATAGCACTTGTGTGACAGTGACGAATAGACAGTATGAGAAAATACAAAACAGATTTTGAGGAAAGAGAAGGCAGGTGGAGGAAAATAACAGGACTTCCCTCTGAAGCAGTACAGCTTCTGACAGCACCTTAGCTCAGGCCTCAGGTAGAGGCAACCATGTCAAGGATTCAGTGTCGATACGTACAGCCAATAAAGTAGCAACAGCTGCCTATAAAAGCCCAGACCAAGCTCTGAACAGATCAGATACCGAGTCTTGAAATACAGATCCCAAAGCATTAAGGGAAAAAACTAATTGATGGTGCTCATAAATAATGAAATAATACCTTTGCATTATAGCCTTATCTTTCAGGTTTCATGGATATTGAAGTGGCTAGGGTATTTGCAAATGTTGGAAACAAATGAAGCAAATATGCCCCCAGACAAGTACAAATCCATCCCACACATCTTGATAAACCATTAACAAAAAGATGGAGATAGTCTAGTCCTATGTTTTCATTACTTTATACACCTAACATCATCCATCAACTAAATAATTTGAGCATGAAAAGTCAAATCAATAAACGAGTGATCTCAGCTTTTTTGATTCACATTCTTATATTACATCATCTATAAAACCTCTCTTAGTACAGCTTGTAGTACGGATGTCTGAATCTGAAGAAATTGGGGAGAATATCTGTTGAAGTGATAAACAGCTATTGGTTCATATATCTACATTAAGTGATCTTGATAAGTAAGCTTTCCAAATGGACTAGTACAATCATTCAGCACCATGGAGTGAGTGCATTACCTCATCAAATCTTTTGGCTTGTCACAATATCATGTTAACTCAGATTCAAGACTATTCTGTATTCCATGTCTGATTTTCCTTGCATGCCCCCTCCACCCCTGTTTCTTAAAAAGGAATATATAGCTACTTAGAAACAAAAGTCAAGGTCAGTCTGATTTCACAGCTGCGTTATATAAAAAATGTTTTGTTATATGGGTTTATATTCTGCTTAGCCCAAGGGAAGAAGAAACAGAGCCTGAAAGTCAGAAAAAATAAAGCTGCAGTAATGTAGTAGTGCAAAAGGAAATAACATATATTATTTTTCTAGATTTTTTACTATAGCTTTCAGCACTGTATTATAGTCCTCTAACACAATATAAACATAAAGCCACAGAAACAGACATCTTATCTAGCTAATACCTGATATACATATCTAGTCTACTGTGAAGTTTAAAAGGTCGTCTCTCTAGTAGGTGGCTATGTGCTTGCAAGAAGAAGTTCAGTTACAAGGTCTAATTGTTATAAGTCCAAACTACAATGAACAAGAAGATGAGCATCATCACAGTATTCTATTCAAATTCGTTCATTAAATGCTTTCAGAAGTTGTTATAAGTGAGACTGAAAACCAGTGTGATAGTATACAGAGGAGCACATAGCACCTCCAGAGCTTAAGTGCCCTAACCTGCCCTGTAAACAAGCAGGAGTCTGTCTGGGCAAAAGGTAGAGAATGGTAAACTCTATTACAAATTACAGGCCTTACACTCAAGTTCATAACCCTCATCTCAGAGAGCTTCCAAACTACCACTGTAAAATTGGAATCATTATTTAGTGAGCGTGCCATACTCCTTTTTTTCTGAGACAAGGCTAGAGGGAACTGGGAGCATAAGAAAACAGCTGTCATCCAAGTTCCTTGGCCCACCTCAATATGTGTGTGGATCCAAGCTTTCTTCAACTCAGAATACCCATTTCTGTGACCTTCGTTAAACTCTAAATATTCTTAAGGCAATATGTTTATATCTGAATTTTGTGTATCTTTGACATCTGGAAGAGCCAAGAATATGGGTATATTTCAGAGCCTATAGAGACTTTAGCAGTTACAACAGTTCCAAGCCATCCTAATAAAATACAGTACCCTGACTCATGTAGAAAGTATGTGTAAAATCAGGTGATAAGGAATAGATTTATTTGGCAAGGAACAGAGTAGCAAAGTCACTGGAACATCCTGTTTGTGGTATTTTTTATATATAGTCAGTATGTACTGTTTGTCTGGACTTTAAGGTACACACTAACACACATTTTTTATAGTGATCACTCTCCTGCAATGCAAATAACGTGTTCTGCTAAGCCTTTCAATAGTCTGCTGATCATGTTGTTATTTCACTCTTGGGAAAAAAAAAAGTTAATAAAAGATAAGGGGCTTTTGAAGAAGGTGTGATTACATTATTTAAAAATTATACATTTTATAAGATAAGGTTTAAACACATGTCAGGAGAAGTCAACATTGCATTATGAATGGTAGCGATTATGTTATCTGTAAACTTTGAAGCTTTACGTACTGATGTGAACAATTGACTCTGTTGTTTTGTCATTACCATCAGCATTCCCCTTTCAGAGTTGCTGAACTGACTGCTGTTTGCATAGCAAGAAGTAAGGAAAGTTTGTTTTCCCACTAATATTTCATTGACTGTTTAGCCTGAGTTGATAGTGACTTTTCACCTTCCTGCCTGCTGGATTTTTTTGCCTGGATTGTAAAATTGACTGGATAGCTAACTTCTCCACCTGAATCATTAAGAAGTTAATTCAAAAGAAAATTTTACCTAAAGCATCAAGATCAGCTCCTAAAATAGCACAATTTGCTAAAGCTTATAGATATTGTTACTACTTTTTTAATCTCATTTTTTTATTCTATTATGTTGGATTGCAGTACATGGTAAATATTTGGCCATCAGATCAATGTCTAGTAGCTAAAATACAAGAAGAAATATTTATTCTTTTAATTGATATATGGATTTTGCCTGAAAATGGTAGGTACTTTTATTATTTATTCTACAAACTGCATTATTTTAAGGGTTTCTTAAAATAAAAACTGCATTTCATTCTCTATGTGTGTCTGACTGAGTATATTAGAAAGCACATGAAAACCATTTTTCCTTCCTACCCTGCCAGCCCTTCTCCAAGCCCAGCCTTCCTGCATCATTGCTTAATGAATGGAAAGAAAAATTAGTCCATTCAATCCCATTTCAAACAGAAGTGTAGAATAAGAGAAGAGGAGGAGAAGTGGGAAATTCTTTGGCTTAAAATGGAGCTAAACCAATAGCAAGGTATTTTATGACCCAGAGAAAGCAAGATGCAGGGAAAGGTTTTGTGGTCTGTTCCTTCCAAAGAACTTAAGCCTCAGATTTACTTTGTGCACTCTGATTATCAGTGGATATTTTGTTGACTTTTTTTTGTTTCTGTTTGTCTTGTTTTCTCAAGTTTTAAATTGTTACAACGTAGTCCGTAAAGAATTTTTTTTCTGGAGCTATCTAAATACATCACTATTTAACTACAGATTTTACATTCTGAGTGCTCAGTTCTCAATACTTAGCCTGCATTTAATTCTTAACAGTAAAGAATATTGGGGAAAAAAATCTTGACAAAAGTTCCTGCATAAAAATCCTGTGGATCTACTGTAGGCATTGTCAGAAAAATACAGCTTGCTTACTTTTCCATAAAGAGAATCCTGAGACTTAATAAGCCAAGGAAGGCCCTCAAATGAAATCCACTACCTTGTTATTTTGTTGTCCATAGGATTTAATAACAGAATGCATTGTTCACTGAAGTACAACAGGGGCTTTTTTCTGGTGAAAATTAAAATACAACAGGAAAAGAAAGTAGAAGCTTCCCCTTCCTGCCACAGGACTAGTTCAACGTTTTTCCTTTCAAGAGCACTGAATTCATATGGTACAGCAAAACATGAATTCATGTTCACTAAATAAACAAACAGCATTCAAATAATTTCAGTATTTTGAAGTAAATGAACTTCTGAATGGACTAAACATATGAAATAATATCATCAAAGTTCTGACATTACTTCTGTGAGCTGCTGTGTTCAATTTGATTTGCAAAGAGTTTCTAGGGAAGGATTATTTGTGCTTCTAAGAAAATCAAGAGAATTAACTGCCTTCCACTAGAAGGTATAAGAACAGAATAATTCTATTCCAAAAATATATTTTACAAAAGAAACAGTTTCTGTAGTCATGAATATTTTAAGTATTTTTTCGTATCCATTAAAAATGTGGTATTTACTTTACTCATAAAAAGTCACATAGCTTTTCTTTAAAAGAAGAAGGAAAACACAAGTTAAAAAACCATAACAGGTCATGAACCCAATCCAACATTAAGCTTGGAATATATTTACAGGTGTGAGCCATGCCAGTGAGTTCAGGATTACCAGCAAGTTTTATTTTAAGAAAGTGTCTGTTTCTGCAGGAATAGTGCCTACCTCTGTTGTTACTGTATTTGTTTTGTCCTGTTTTTCTTTGATAGGAAATTCATGATTATAGGTACCAGAAGGAAAAGACGTACATGGGCAGACAACCCACACGTCAAAATGTGGAACTTGCAGAACAGGGCCCTGAATTTAGGAAACCACGAGAACTTCTGCCAACTTCGGACTTGTGGTATTCTGGCACTGAGGATTAGGAGTGTGATTTTTCAGAATGAGAACAAAAAGACAAGGTTTTCATGACAGGGCTGGCAGTCTTGGCATACTGTAGAGTCCAGCTGAAGTAAAGAAATTCTGCTATTTGTTGCAGTGGTAGTTTTCCTCAGAATTAAATGCTGATGTGATTGGATGACAAGGACAACTAGGAAAGAGCAAAAGGTAGCAGTGAGTGATGATCTGGATTAATTAATACAGCTACAGGAGAATGTATCAGAGATCAAAATTTCTTCCTTCCTTTCATCCTTACCTCCATCAGCTTTGAGAAATCCCATGCACCTAAACATGCGAGAGCTATCTTTTATGGGAACTCCTACATTGTCCTCTTTACGGTTACAGTTACAGAAAGTTGGAATATTGTTTGTGATAGAAGAGCTTGCATAAAAGGAAGTAATTCAAGTATAGTTATGGTACATAGACATTCTTTCTTCCAAATAGAGATACAATATATAGATGTATTTTTTTCCCCTCCAAATCCAATAAATATCACTAAGGGATTGCTTTCCAGTCTATGAGTTGACTTTCCGCTATGTAGCTGCCATGGGAAGCATGCATTGCATGCATGGGAAATATTCATCTGCTACAAGGAAACTGGATTAGCACAAACATGTCTACTGCTTACTCTACCGCTCTACGTAGTAGTTAGCAGAGCAGATGCCTACTGTTTGGTGAGAGAAGGAGAGCTGCTTCTGGACCCAAACTGAATAATCAATTCTGCAGGAATGAGAAGGAAGGTAATGCTAGATGTTGCTTAAACTGGGACTAGGTTGTTCAGGGAGTGCAGCATCAGAGGGGTGCAGTAAGTTCACTTTCAGCACCTCTACAGTTCCCAAATTTGTAAAGTTGATAATTCAGCTCAAATCATCCATCCAGGTATGCTAGTGAGACAGAGAAGCATGGTAACACTAGGTGATAGCTGCTTTTATATCGAGAAGTACCTATATGGCAAGTTTTAAGACCCTATAAACTAGTTTTTCTACTGAGTCACTTTGGTACACAAACGTTGCACTGAGACCAGTTATTGCTAAGCTGTTCCGGCAGAAGATCTATTTCACTCCAGAAATACTAGGAGTGCCTTTAAATAGAGAGAGAATCAGTATAAAGAGATTGTGGACTGAAGGGTATTCACATATTTGAGGTTCACATATTTTTTAACCATAATGGTGGTGTAGATTCTACAATATACACCATTCAATGTTATTTTTTATCACATGGTCAGAAATAACTGTATGAAATGTATTTTATGAATTATAGTTGTTAGGAATTTTCTTTAATTTGAAGCTGATCTCTGGTGATTGTTGATGAACTAGACCTTATAATTTGAAAATCCTAAGTATCCTGAATTACAATCCCAAAATATTTCATTTTTATCTAATTTTATAGGGAATGCTGCTTCAGGGTCAACGTTAGGGACAGTGTTAGACTGGAAACATCCTCTTGGACTGTTGAATCCAGCCTCCTGCATCCAATCTTAGTACATGGTCCCTTTTATACACAGATCCAAGTTTACAACTTCATATCATTTTGTGATTGTTAGTCTTACCAGAAAGGTGGGTCAAGAATGTCTTGCTTCTTGGTAAAAACTTCCTTCTAATTTTAGTCTACTTATTCCTGGTCAGTTTATAAATGTCTTTTGCTAACTTTGACCTGTAGGTTAAGCARTTCTTCCTCTCCAATGTTCATTTCCCTGGTGCATTCATTTGGAGAAGTCATATCTCTTTTCAGCCTTTGTTTTGTTAGGCTACATAACCAAGCTCTTTTGTTTTGGTTTTGTGTGCATGTGTTTTAGCTTTTTTGCCAATGAGGAGCCTTTGCATTTCCCTAATCATTCTAGTTGGCCTTCTTTTCATCCCTTCCAGATGGCATTATTTTCTCTTGAACCTGGATGAGAAGATTCAGTTCCCTGCAGGAGTCCTGACCAAGATCTCTGTGGGCTCAGTGTTTTCCCATTTCTATTCTGCAACTAGATTTTACAGTCAAATTTGTCTCTTACAACCAGCTCAGATATATTACCTTGTAACTGTGTCATATCACTAGGACTCTTGCCTCTGCTATCCTGTCTTAACAGGCGACATTTTTTAGTTTCTAAATGCTTCTTTCTTGCATTTTGCACCATTGAATTTCATTTTCTATTACTCACAATTTATCCTGTGAGATATTCCCATCCTCTCTTTAGTGATGATACCTCCCTGTTATCTCTCTGTCACCAGCATGTGCCTACCTTTTGTGCAATTGCCATTAATAAGGATATAAGGACAAGAGCCATTTGAAGATCATTCCCTGAGGAATTCCACTAACAGGCCAGTAATTACTTCATCAACACAAGTTGTCTCCTTTTCACCATAATTTGTCCTTTCTCCTCAAAGCAGTTGTTAACTCACCTTATAATTCCTCTACTAATCCTTCTCTTCCCTGCATGACCTCAAAATTTCCCACACAACACTATGTCAAATGCTTTACTGAAGTCCTGATTAAAATGACTGTATTTCCTCTGTTTAGAGTAATTTATCTTATCAAATAAGTATACCTAGCTATTCTGGCACAATCAACCCTCAGTAAATCATTTTCCATTTACTGATGTATCTTTAATTATTTTTTAATTCAAAATCCGTTCGACAACTTTGATATTATACTGAATGATTCAGTTTCTCTGCTTATGAAATGGCAGTCATAAATACCTGACTTTCAGATATTAGATGACAATGCATTGGCATTATTGAAATGCTTTGAGATCCTTAGTAGAAAATGGTCTGAAATGCAAAGTACTCCTATCATTTTTGTCATATGCTACATTCAAAGAGCTACCTCTAACAGTTGTGTTATGTGTAAATATCACTTCTATAGATCAAAGAATTCTTCTTTGAATGGATGCTTTCATTTGTGAATGCTCTTTTTAAATTAAAATATTGTTTTCATATTTGTCAAACTATGTCACTTTTATAAGCTGTCAATCAAGATAAAATAAACTCACACTATCCTTGTGTTGTATGTAAGATAACAGGCTTTGATCAAAAAGATAAAGATATGTCAAACATTATCATCAGCACTAACCACTTCAGACTCTTATCACTCTGATATTTGATATTTTCTGACTAAATTGCAAAGATTTAATTCTTTCTAGTTTTAAATCTAAATAAAACTCCTCCTAACAGTTTAATATATCCATTCATATATGTCTGTGTAGAAAAGAGCAAAGTAAATTTTATCTTTTCTTCATTAATGGGATATTTTTAATTAACCTAGGATATGCTTAGAAGAACGGATACAATTAACATGGAAGATTTGTAGTAAATTCACATAATGTTGGTTTTATGATTATCTTTTGGGGAAAAAAAAAATCAAGTCATATCAGTCAATGCACTATATGCAATTACTTGCATTTTCTTTTTTTCTAGATTACATAAGAAGCCTAAATGGCATGTCTGTTCTTCACCTGTCTATGAGCCCACTAGAGAAAATGAAGTAAAATTACTGAAACGGAGGGAAAGTTTTACATGATGAACTTTTCTCTTGAACTGCCATGTATTCAATGGAAGTATCTTTGCATTTCTTCACAATAATTTCCTGTAGATTTTAAGAAGACCTACATGGAAAGGTATTATATAAGAACTATTTTAAAAATCCATAGAACTGAAGAAGACATTGTCCTTCTAATTGTTGCATGACATTCTGATTATCTCAAATAATTTTATAATAATTTATAAATTTTATAATAATTATTTTTTATAATTTTATTTTTTAAAAAATACAGTATATAAATGCATTTTATGTCATCTAAACTCCCACCATTTTAAATATATAATATGAAATGCTGAAAAAATAAAGCATAATAGTTCTTCTTTAATAAAGGTGAATAGCGTTGTTTGGGGATAATTTAGAAGCAAACTACTGCTCTGATTGAGTAAAGTAAATAAACATTAACTTAATGAAACTCCTGAGCAGTTCCGCTGAAAACTCTTGAGCTGGCATTGTCCCTTAAAGATTCTGAGAGCTCATTTAATGCTCATTAAGTCCATGGCAATGAATTTGGCCCCAAGATTGCCTAATAAGAATGCACAGGCTTCACAGTAGATTGGACACACCCTGAGATCATTCTTACTGTGACATTACCTGAATTGTTTATACAGATAATTCCTTAAAACTCTGTTGTTTCAAAGTTCTTTTTCTTTTACAATGTTTTCCTACTGTAAAAAAACATGCCAACAGTCTGTATTTGTGTCTGTATAACCATTCTAAATAAGTCTTCATATCTGATGGGATCCTGTTCTCCTCACTCCCTGTAAACCTCAGAAAGGTTTGCCTTGAGCCATTGTTTTACTTCAAGTTTGTTTCATTTGAAAAGTCTGTTATAAATTAAGTCAACATAATAATTTAATGAAACTCAGTAACAAAGTTAACACACTAACACACTTAATATTCATAAGTAATATTACAGCATCATACCTTTCTTTGAAAGACATACAACAACATTTTTGTAATAGGAGAATAACTATTCCTACTTTGGTTGTCAGAGTTATTTACAGAAGAGCCAAAGTTATGTATCAAGCCCTAGAAACTTGTCATGTATTTATAGGTGATCATGAGTGGAAGGCAGTGTAAAAATATAACTATAATTGAATAACCCAATATTTAAAATCCTATATACAGTTAGACTACAATTTAAAAGGATTATAACAGTTATTCTCTGAATTAAAAATTATGAGTAACAGCAGAGGCCAGATTGTAGTACCACTTCTCACTTTCTAACATGTCTTAGTTCTCAGTTTGGGTTTGCCTAGGAAAACATTTTTTTTTGGGCAATCAAATGGGATTTTCTCTGTAGAATGTCTGGATGTAGTTTCTAACTCCCATCAATCTGACAAGATTCCCATGAGTAGCACATAACAAGGGGAGTGTTTGCCAAAGTTCTGCGTATTGGTGGCCTATCCCAGGTGATCTACACCTACTCCAGACCTACCACCCCCCAGACTGCCTTTCTTAGAGGGGCTCTTCTGAGTGAAGGATTATTAGGAAACTTAAAATTATTTTTCTAGCATTTTTTTTTTAATCTTTAGTGGTTTTGACTGGGCTGAACTGATCTGTTTTCATTCCATGTTTCTTGCATATGCATAAGTTCAGATTCATAAATGTTCCTGATGTTTCTCCCCGTCTCCACATGGCTTCCAAATTGAATACTCTTTTCCCTTGACTGCCCTGTAAGAAATGATTTTATTTGTTGCTTACTCTTAGGCAGAATTCATAAAGAAATTCTTAAAGTATGAACATTTTAAAGAATTTTCTTTTTAGGCATGCTTCTCTTTACCACATCACCTTTTTGAATGGTACACATGAGCAGTGTGCTTAATGAACTTGATTCTAAAAGCAATTAATAATAAAACTGTTGTGAATTAGTACACATACCTGTTTCAACACTATGCCTCAAATGATTTTTGTGGGATAATAGTTTCATAATTAACTTTTGCCAATATCTGTTGTTCACCGCCTTTTATTTCTCAGATACTAATGAATAAGATCAGTTACAAAGGGGGGAAAGTTGTTATGAAATCGAAACTTGAGAGTGTTTTGGCACTTTTGACAGTTGCTGCTGAAAAGTGTAAACCCAAATGGACTCTACTTCAGACACTAAAATGCAGCAGACAAAACTATTATTTCATCCCCTGTGGGCCACTGTCTCTGTTCACTGTTACTTTTATGTCATCATGTTGGTTTGACACCTATAATAGGTTTAATAGGTTTTTCTCTGATGTTATTATTGGCTAATGATTCTGCTCTTCTCTGGGGATGGCAAAAATGAGAAGTCACACTGTTCTCCTGTTTTATGTAGCTCTACAGGGACAGTCTTAACCATAGTACTCTATGGGAGTATGTCATCTTAAATCAATAGATAGCAAGTTAGCCTTTAACATTTGGATTGCTTGCTTCAGTTTTATAAATCAGGCTAGCAATTATAAGACTATCCCTGATGATCCAGTAGTTCAATATTTATCTTAATTCATATATTTTACACTTTTAGTGTTTAAAGGGAACTAAAGCAAGGAGTGATTTACAAAATGTTATCAGTGTCCTTTATGCAAGGATTTATGTTTTCTAACAAAATAAACAGTTGTCACATGATGATGATAGCAGCAGATTTGTGAGATCTTGTTTCATTTGATCAATTGTTTTAACTACACCTGACTCATCATGTTGATCTTTAAGGCTCTACCTTTCCAAAATCATAGGCAGGAATAGTAGAGTGGCAACGGGTTTTACATTTCAGAAACAATCATAGGAAAAAGATAAAAAACATTACTACAAGATGAATGGCTGCCAAACTTGCTACTTTAAGTCAACAGTTGCCCATGTTTTAACAAGCTCTTCAGCAACCTTACCTTTTTAATTCATTTTCCATTAGAGATCAAGGGATAACAAATATAGTTAACTTCAAATACTTTGAGCAAAAGAAAAGCTGTTCTAGACTTTCTATGCATTTGATCTTCACTCCAAACTCTGTTCACCTCACTCCGAACAATCCCTCATTGTGTTGGAATTTTTTCCTTTTAGCAAACACATAGGGAAAAAAAGAAAAAGAAAAAGAAAAAGAAAAAGAAAAACAAAACCAAAATTATTATTGAAATCTTAGGAAATATATTTTGGCAGGCCATATATAGGGTTACCTTGAAGAACTGAACTGGGATACTATGGTCACTTAATTCCCACCAAAGAGAGTCCCAGCTGCTCTCTGAGGTGGATGCAAAGTTTCATTTAACTATAAATTAAACAACTGAACATTGTCAGAGCTATTCATCACTGTTAAAAAGATGTTTATTGTTTTCAAATTTAGAACTTTAGTTACTCTAAGTCGAGACTGCCTCAATAACTAACTCATGATTTTCAGAGAAAATGAGAGTATTTCACCCTGTATGTTGGCATTATCTGAAAAATAGCTGGGAAATGAAAAATTTGCTCCAGAAACTTTTCGGATTAATTTCTCATTAAAGAAATTATTTTCTAAAAGTAATATTTAGTAAATATTAAAAAGTAATAGCAAACATTTGGTTAACCAAATAAATCTGTTTCAAGTATGTTTCAATTCAACAACAATTTCAATAAATAAAAATACAAACATATATATAAATTTTCCATTAAAGCAGCAAGCTTTAATGATAATTGGATCTGAACTTTCTGGTTCCTCACACTGGGAAAGTTCAGATGGGAAGGTGTACAAGAAAGAGTATGACAGTATGACAGCCCATCAGAGTTGGCCTTGTGTAGATTTTGTACAGCCAAAGTATATATGAGTGTTTCTGTCCATTTCATAGGTGAGGTGGGGGACAATGATGAGAAAGTTGGGAAGTATTAGATACCCACTGAAATATTCGAGTTTACAGAAAACTGCACATATTGATCTTTACCATACATGCCTTTCCACATTACATTTAGACTTCACCTCCCTGTCTTCTTTTCATACCCACTTCTTCCTTTCAATAATTGTATCTTTTCTTTCCTGTATTTCCAGTCCATACACCTGAACATGAACTGGATATCACTTTATGCTACAGACCGCTATCATGCACTTCCTTCATATTCTAGGTTTTTTCCTTCTCCTCTTTGGCTACTCCTTCCAGATTTACTAGCACATTTGCTAGCCAGTAGTGAGCCAGCTGGTAGTTACAAACACTGTCCAAAAAATTGTATGTGCTATACACATGTGGAAACTTTTTCCTCAGAGTGAGACCACCACCATTGAAACTGCTAGTGAGAATAAGAAGCAGAAACAAGAGCAAAAAAGCAATGGTGAAACTTTGTATTGTCAGAAATCTAAAAAAGTGTAGACACTTCTGTGTGTCATTAATATATTATTCACTTGTACTAGAACTGTGTCAGAAAACTACATCATCTTGGATAAGAGTCTGAGACACCTGCAGCTAAAAGCCTGCTTCTGCCTATACAATGTAGAAGAAAATTAGGTGCCTAAATTAGGAAGGTGTCGCCAAGTAACCTTTAGCTTCTGTGAGATTCAGTATCGTTACACTGAAGGTCCATTTTTACATTTAAGCCATGCTCCTTAGTGAAGACTATTTGTTTCTTTTCTGTAGCTCTTCTAAGAAGAGCAAATCTTAAATGAACTCAGAGACAGCAAATCCACACTGATCTGTAATGGTTGATCTTGATCTATTTGGGAAGCAAGTCAAAAGTTATGAACTGAAGAACTGAACACAGAATAGGAGCTGAGATCAAACAAAACCTGTTTCTTCTTGAGACTTCCATGCTTCTTGGTTTTCAGAGCCTGTAATACTATACAAAGCATTTAAGTACTTAAGAAAAGAAATACAATTGCAAATAGTATTCATCTAGTTGAAGATGTCCCTGCCCACGGCAGGGGGGTTGGACTAGATGACCTTTAAATGTCCCTTCCAGCCCAAACTATTCTATTCTATGATTCTATGAAATTGATTTGTGAAGATATCAATTACAAACAGAAGAAAACAAACAATAAAAGCAAACTTTCTGAGTCAAACGGTGTGTTGGCTTCTTCATTCTGATCCAGGGTTTTACTTCTTGTGTCCTTAGCGTAAAAGAAAAGCATGATCCTGTAATGCCAGGTAACATCTTGAATCAGGGAAGAGATGCTAAAGAAGATCCTCAGTGATCTTAAGTGAACACCAGAATCTTAAAACATCTTTCTGTTGAACAGCAATAATATCCAAGTTTGAGATGTTCCAAAAATAGATTTAAAAAAAAACAAAAAAGGGTGAAACGACAACTGATAATTTTTCTGTCCCCAAATACTTCATATTCCATAATGGATTTCTAAGGTAAAATGATGAACAGTAAAGAGACATCAGGTGGGGTGCCAGACCATTTTGTGCTCCCTTTTAAAATGGACTTTTAATATTTTAAGTCCTTGTCCTACACCTTCCTCTGAAGCATCTGGTAATGACTCCTGCTTCAGACTGAATACAGTGCAGGTGTGATGACTTCTGTGTTTCTATGGTCATCTGCAGTTTCATGAGAGTCCCAGTGGTGTTCACGGGAGGTTTGCTTCTGGCGTCAATGTGAGTCCTCATTGTGTCAGTTCAAGATTGATGCAGTGGAACATTTAAAGTCACATTTTAAGCCTTCCCAGAATAAAAGTGAAATGTTTGCTTTCACTTCATTTTTGCAGGTCTTCATGATGAACAGCTAGAGTAACAGAGGAGAAACCTGGAAAATCAGTGGATAGAGAATTTGCCCTGAGCCTACCTATGTCAGGCCTTTCTGATTCACCTGTTGTAAAATGGCAGAGACATAGATATGTCCTTCTGATCTGCAAAATCAGGACAAAAATGATAGGAATGATGAGAAAAAACTGAGAGAATGTTGGTCAAAAAATTGATTTTCTGAGTGTAATTATACTCAGGTTCTGTTTTGCCACACTAAACCTTGAGTAGCTAAACCTCATCCTAAAAATAACTCCATTAACCTGTCCTGTAATAAGCACCTTTCAGAAAATCTTTCCAGATTCCTTCCTTGTCAGTGCTAATGTATGCTGTTTATTTTATATTTTTAATGTATATTATTTGAAGAAATAGTTTCTCCTTAAGGTCATACTTCTCATGTTTTGCTCAGTTTTCAACTTACTTATTTCCATTCTTTATCATTCCTTAATGTACTTAACTACAGATAGAATTCAGGTGAACTGAAGTTAAATCTACCAGCTTTTTGCAGGCTTATATTCGTGAAAGTTCCTGAAAGAAATCAAGAACAAATTTACTGGTTAATGCGAGCTGGAAAAGAGCTAACAGAGAGTTGTTTCAACTGCCTCCCCCTTTATTCCTGACCAGAATATTTCATGTCATTTGGCAGAAAAGGTCTGGGTTGTTATGTACTCTGAAGGCAGTCTCTCACCCTTTATGAAAGCCAGAAGGATCGTGAAAGAAATGCTAAGGAAGATTCGCAGAAATCTTAAGTGGATGCTGGACTCCTAAARTGTTCCCCTGGGGAAAAAGAAAAATTAAATCCAAATGCTCAAAATTTATAAAACCATCAAAACAAAGAGGTTTTTCTATAATTCCAATACTGTGCATTATAGTAAGTGTAATCCATTTGAAGAAATGAAAGTTCAATATTCATGTTCTTTTTCATGCAAATCATAGCAAGAGATCTCAGATAGGCACCTAACAAGGGGAAAAGGAAAAACTGTTACACAGTTACAATGCCTTGGTCTCCCCCTGGCTATGTTGCTGATACAGCCATCCATTACTGAAAAGTACCGAGTCATAAATTTGAATTGAATGGAAGAAGTGACTGTTTGGGCTGCTTTCTGCATCCACTGAAGCCAAAAGGCTTCTCAGCAGAATTTTGCTTTCTTCCTTCTATTCAGTAATGATGCGCTGCTTTCTTTCAGCATGCCAGTACTAGGCTAAAAATAGACAAGGAGAAAAGGCTTCAGCCATTTTAAAGAGCACAAGTGACATGCAGGCTGACCTCTTGAATGCATGTGTTACAGCTATAGGCAACCCAAATGGTGCCAGGTGGGGATTACACAGCGCAGAGCAACATCTGCTTCACTATCACAAGTGTAAATGATAGTTCCTCATGTTATGCCATAAACAGCCTGAGGTAAGAAAGACTGGTAGAGTTCCTGTCACAAATTAAACCCTTGCCAGCAGGTAGGATTCCAGTCCATCTGTCCATGATAGTAGCTCAAACAAAATAAAAAGCTTTATAAAATATTATCCAGAGAGATAAAAGGCAAATAATGCAATTTATTTATGGGCTGAAGCCAGAAGTGAAAGCAAAACTAAATAGAAAGAGAAGATGCTTTTTCCTCATGATGAATGAAAAGTGCTGTTATATAACCTGTTTCCAGAGCTAGGGGCCAGATTTTCTAAAATGCAATTTTTTTGCAAGCTTGATTTACACACAGACAAAGCCACACAGGCCCAAAGTATGTATCTTGGACATATATAAGCCATAGGCCTCAAAACTGGATCCCAAAGGTTTACTTGGTCACCCCCTTTTTTTTTTCTTTTGTTCCTACTTTAAGATACTAATAAGACGGTCAATAGTTGTGGTTATTGAGACCAAAGATAACTTTGTGAAGAAAATAATGTGAAATGCTTGATACTAAGTGCCTCCTTAATGCCTCAAACAAATGCCTAAGAAATAAATGTACGTCCCAAGGGGCACTCAGATTTCGGATAGCCACCATGACTGTGTAAGCTGCATCCTACGGGCTAAATAGTCAACTACTTGCTGGATGTTTGTTTTTTCTCGTAGACACATGAGTTGCTTGAATTGCTCTCACCTATTTGGAGACAGTAGATAAGTTGAAATCTCTTAATGGAAACACAAGGTGTGCAAGGACCAAATACATTGATCAAGTAGAACTGACTTATCCAGTTCAAATTTCTTTCAGTTTCAAGAAGATGAATATCCTCATTTCCATCCCCACTGATGACCAGTTGTGATGTGTTTACAATGCAAACACACATTTTTATAATCAAGGGCAAATATATATCAACTATCACTGTATTCCATATGTGTTATTCTACTGTAAAACTTGCAAAATGAAGACATAGAACAAGCTCTAGAAAACAAAGTGTTTTGTCATCATAACCTTGCCTGCTTGTCAAATTTGAGGAATTTAAATATTCTGGAAATGCAACATTATTTTTATTGAGCAAAATTATTAATTGTTTTATGAGCGTGTGGTAAATTTTGCAAGTGTCTTAGGCTCTCAAAGACCTTTCAAGAATGATTAGTAGAAGTCAATTTTTAAGGTATCTGCGTTCCTAAGAGTATGAATCAGTCCTAATGGGATTTTCAATATCATTGTTACATCCTATCCCTATATATATATCCTATCCTATATATAACAGTTACATTTAAATAGTTCCAAAAAATCCTACCTTTAATGAATTATTTTTAGAATCAGGCATTAAGTATCTGAATCACTTAGATCATTTTGGAAAAAATTTCCCTTTATTTGGCACAATAATAAAACATGTCTAATTTTTTGTGAGTCTTTCAGTTTCTAAGTAAATTTATAAAAAGTCTGCTTGTGAAATACATAGATTATTTATTTATTTATTTATTTAGGATCATAATAAATATACTTTCAGAGATATCTTAAAATTTTGGTTTTGAAAAATTCACTGTATCTCACCATATATTCTCAAATGGCTTTCTGAAACACAAACTGCATTTGTTCTTAAGCTCATCTTGTGCTCCCCTTAAAACATTACACTGGAAAACCTGACCTAAATATTCTTTATGTGCTTTTAAGCTAACCATGAATTAAGAGACCACGTCTCTTGCTTCCTGAATGAGAAGAAGCAGCAGATATTCTAATTCCTCAAAGAATAACCTTCTGTGTATAATGGCTTTTTACTAGAACAAGCCAAGCTGGACCCCACATTCTAACACACAATATAAAAAAAATTATCATTTTGGTCAGCATTGCTGACATTAAAATATCAAAAAATATTGTAGAACTTGTGCATGGAGTCATAATTTGTGCCATCATTATAAGTAAACAGGAGGTTTTAGCGGAAAAGTGACATAGGAATGGTTTTACTCAAGTAAAAGAGGAGTTCAGTGCAACTGCAGGAAACAGAAATATTGAGAAAACATGGAATTTAGGTTCTGATTGTCTTTTGGTAGGAAGGTCATAAGTCAAGAGCTATTCAGGTAGAATTAAACATAAGATTGAGTCAATTATATTTGGGAAGATAATCCCAAAAGACAAAGCAATAAAAAGGCCAAAAAATTAAGGAAGAAAAAAAATGTGTTCGAAAACAAAATAAAGCATGACACTCACTACACTTTCTGTATTCTAACCTGCAAGTATATCCAGTAATATAAATGAAAAGTGAATGTAGGAGTAGTTTTCTCTTGGAGCCATTAATTATATTGCTATTAGTGTGAACACCCAATGAACAAGAAACTTTCATTACAAGCCACTGCTGCCATAGCAGCCTGCTATTGATCCATCACTGCCTTCATAATGCAACAATAATGGTTATTGTAGGATATCTGCTAACACCTAAGATGATGTATGGCAGTTATACTTTCAAGATCTCAAAGAGCACATCTGCAGTTATTGCTGGGTTATTGGTCCCAAAGCACAGGAGGAAGAGGAGGAGAGAGAATAGCTTGAAATGAAAACTTTAAAATTAATTTTTGAAGTGTTGAATGTGTCTATGCACAAGGGAGAAGAGAAGGTCAAGTAGAATTTTTGAAATGAAACTACCAGACCAAAGAAGATAAAAGTAACTAAATGAGCTCAAAATGACTTTTGAATGTGACTGCCTGGAAAAAGCCTAGCCATGTGCAGTAAGGTAGTAAGTGGAGCCCCTGAGATACTCGCTGGTTTCAGAAGCAGTACAGGTTGATACTTTTGTATTTAAAATACTGGCAAGTTTTATTCAGGTATCAAAATAGAGAAAATAAAGATTCTTAATGATAATGACTCACCCAAAAAATTATTATAGGAGATTTTCAAATAGAAGGAGTAGGTATGGGTCACTGAGGATTGGAGAGACAGAAGAGCATTCCACTAATGACCACAGGGCCACAGGACAAGACTGTGCTTATGCTACTCAGCAGGATGGACCTTCAAGTTCTGGCTCTGGAGCAAATGAATAAGGACCTGCCAGCCAGCCTTCACCTCTCTACCCATTAAGGGATGTTTTGAGGTCCATCCTTCTCATGGAAAAAACCTGCCTGACTTGGTTAAGATGTGTAGCTCCAAGAAGAGGAGTGAAGTTAGAGGACATCCTAACTGACGGCTGAAAGACATCTATTTTCAACTTGGTTAATTTTTGACAAATTTGCCCTTTTCCTTTGCACTTTCTTCCTGTGCAGGTTGCATTGTTCCCTCTAGTCTGCTGACTTCAGGTGGTGATTTTCCACAGGGGTCTCATTATGCCCATCAGTACAGTGAGATTTCTGCTTGTCCAAAGAGCATGTGCTTTCTGTGTATTGCAGTATGCCAGGTGCAGTCTGTATGATGCCTTGAAGACCTCAGTCTCAATGCCTCCTCAACACACTATGATAAGCAGTACATTTCTTTCACAAAACACGTGCTGAAAGAGAGGGGACATATTGTTGTTACTGACAGTAAAAATTAAGCTATTAGTAAGCCATTTGTTTTAAGAGCAACTAAAGCAAATACCCCCCATAATCCAAGAGGAAGCGGTGAACGACCTGCTACACCACCTGGACGCTCACAAGTCCATGGGGCCGGCTGGGATCTACCCGAGAGTGCTGAGGGAGCTGGCGGAGGAGCTTGCCAAGCCACTCTCCATCATTTATCAGCGGTCCTGGTTAACAGGGGAGGTCCCAGACGACTGGAGGCTTGCCAATGTGATGCCCATCTACAAGAAGGGCCAGAAGGATGACCCAGGGAACTACAGGCCTGTCAGCCTGACCTCGGTGCCGGGGAAGATTATGGAGCAGTTCATCTTGGGGGCGCTCGCAAGCCATGTGCGGGACAACCAGGGGATCAGGCCCAGCCAGCATGGGTTCATGAAAGGCAGGTCCTGCTTGACTAACCTGATCTCCTTCTAGGACCAGGTGACCCGCCTGGTGGATGAGGGAAAGGCTATGGATCTGGTCTACCTGGACTTCAGTAAAGCCTTCAACACTGTCTCCCACAGCATTCTCCTAGAGAAGCTGGCGGCTCATGGCCTAGACCCGTGTACTCTTTGCTGGGTAAAAAACTGGCTGGGCGGACGGGCCCAGAGAGTTGTGGTGAATGGAGCGAAGTCCACCTGGTGGCCGGTCACAAGTGATGTCCCCCAGGGCTCAGTTTTGGGGCTGGTCTTGTTCAATATCTTTATCAATGATCTGGATGAGGGGATTGAGTGCTCCCTCAGTAAGTTTGCAGACGACACCAAGTTGGGCGGGAGTGTTGATCTGCTGGAGGGTAGGAAGGCTCTGCAGAGGGACCTGGACAGGCTGGATCGATGGGCTGAGGCCAACTGCATGAGGTTCAACAAGGCCAAGTGCCGGGTCCTGCACTTTGGCCACAACAACCCCATGCAACGCTACAGGCTGGGGGAAGAGTGGCTGGAAAGCTGCCTGTCGGAAAAGGACCTGGGGGTGCTGGTTGACAGCCGGCTGAATATGAGCCGGCAGTGTGCCCAGGTGGCCAAGAAGGCCAATGGCATCCTGGCCTGTATCAGAAATAGCGTGGCCAGCAGGAGTAGGGAAGTGATTGTCCCCCTGTACTCGGCACTGGTGAGGCCGCACCTCAACTACTGTGTTCAGTTTTGGGCCCCTCACTACAAGAAGGACATTGAGGGGCTGGAGCATGTCCAGAGAAGGGCAACGAAGCTGGTGAAGGGTCTGGAGGAGAAGTCTTACGAGGAGCAGCTGAGGAAACTGGGACTGTTTAGCCTGGAGAAGAGGAGGCTCAGGGGAGACCTTATTGTGTTCTACAACTACCTGAAAGGAGATTGCAGCGAGGTGGGTGTTGGTCTCTTCTGCCAAGCAACTAGGGATAGGACGAGAGGAAATGGCCTCAAGTTGCGCCAGGGGAGGTTTAGATTGGACATTAGGAAAAATTTCTTTACTGAAAGAGTGGTTAAGCATTGGACCAGGCTGCCCAGGGAAGTGGTGGAGTCACCATCCCTGGAAGTATTTAAAAGACGTGTAGATGAGGCGCTTAGGGACATGGTTTAGTGGGCATGGTGGTGTTGGGTTGACGGTTGGACTTGATGATCTTAGAGGTCTTTTCCAACCTTAATGATTCTATGATTCTATGATTCTATGATATTCATTTGAGCCCTGATTTGTGAAGAAACAAAGTCTATAGAACAACCTATAAGTAGATGGACAATATAATTGTTTTAAATGCAAATTTATTTTTGATATAACCAATGACATAATTTTAGCTGGGCATATGCTTTGCTGCACTGAATAATTTTAAATTCTCTCAGTGTTTCTTCATAATAATTCACGTTTCATATTACCTATTCAACCAAGTATTAGCATCCTAACTTAGCAATCTACTGCATTTGTTTATGCTTTCAGCTGTCCTTGTGCAGAGATTTCAGCAGAGATCTAGTTAGATATGGATGGCTATTTCAACCAGAAATTTTTTGACTGGGTATCTACACATAGTGTAAACTATTAATTATCATACATCAACTGTCTAGAATATTAAATTGGGTTATTTCTTTATTTCTCTTGGTCACCTTAAATCTAGATGTGTGTTTCCAGCAATAAAACCACTGATCTTTAGCCCTTTTGCTCTTGGAGTTCCAGACAAAATCCCCTCTATTCATCAAATATCTATGGATTAAATGCCAAAATTTTTTTGTTTGATCATTTGCCAGGTATCAGCTCTTTATTCTTTTTGTTTAAGAAATATTTTGCTTGACTGTCCAATAATCACCAGCTGGGATCTCCTTAGGGTTTCAAGAGACAAAAAATTCTGATATACATTTTATGTCTAAACTTAACAGGGATGATTTTATTACTCCAATATGGAAATGAAACATGGTTACAGTAAAAAAAAAAAAAAAGAAAAGAAAAAATATTAAGCATCATTTAATTAGTTAGTTACAAGTTAATGATAAGATTTATACTTGCATTATATTATTTACAGACACTAATAGGGCTCTGCAGCCATAGGTAGGTGGCTGCCAGCAGGGAACAGTCCTTCTGCTTTCCATACATGCAAGTATCCAGGCAGCCCTCAGGCTGCTTGTCCAGGTTGGCTCCCCTGCACCCTGAAGTCTGCTCCCTCAGCACTCCTGGACTCTGCTTTCACGTTCACTGTCATTTGAACAGCAAATTTTGTTGTAAGGATGGCCTTGGGGGCTATTCTCAGAGGATAGCCTAGACATACATTATTGTGTACAGTCCATCTCTTTTGTATACAAGAGAGAAGGAGTTCGGTGAATCTTTTTTCCTAATCCCCATGTAGCATCCTGCCAGGGACCAAGTTGGGGAAGGATGGCTGTATACATTTTATATAAGAACTAAGAGCATGCAGTGATTACTCCTGTATCTCCACTATCCCAATTGCTTTTGTACCATTCACGTACTCTACTCTCAGTTGCTCCCATTCACTCAGGATGCAACTTCCTTGAAAATCCAGTACTGCTTCTTTGTTAACTACAGTATTTATTAGAAAATAATGTGAACTTTTCTTCTTCATCCAAAACCATTAGTAAGCAGAAAGTACCACATACTTACTCTATGGAGAAAAGTAAAACTAAGAACTCGACCTCTTATGCTTATAAAACACAACAAATCATCTTTTCTAGGAAACCATTAACTCTCAGCCACATTTGAGTGTAAGAAATAATATTTTGTCTGCCTAGTCTACTCATAAAGGTTTATGTTGATAGATAGAGAGGCTGCCAGATACTTTTGCTGAGCTGTTGCAGAGTTGCTGTGCATTATAATGCAATTGTCATATTTGGTGAAGAGATGTCTACATTTTCAAGGGACAGGAAGAGTTGTCTGAGGTGAGTTTTTACACTGGCTAAGGATTAAAAAGGATTTTGTGAGAAAAGATTTTAATATATACATCTTTGAGGTCAAAAAGTTAATATAATTGTAAATCATTGTCACCAGTATGGTAAAGAAAAGACAGCCATATATTATCAGTATAATAACTGAAACATTGGAAGAGTAAGAATTCTAGTTACTCAGAAATTTGAGTAAAGAGATACAAATTTTAAAGTAATAAATTCTATGCACATTTGTTTTTATCAAAAACCTGTAGACAATTCCCCAGTAGCAAACTTTCTTCTTCTTTATTCTTAGGAATCTGTAAAACAGTGTTTGAATCAAGTTATGTAATCTTTAATTATCCTTTTAAAGATATTTTTTTCAACTGGAACAGTTTTAGGTCCTTATTTCATCATTACTTGATGTACAATCCTTCATTATACATCAGTGTGAAGATAATATGTGCTAGACAACCCAAATTTTGCTCTGAGGAGATATTAGTATGTTCTGCAATGTATCTCTAAGTGATTGGCACACATATATCTGTACTCTCTATTTAGACAAGTCTATTAAGAAAGGTATTAACTATTCCTCTTGAGCCAAGCCTACAATTATTCTTTAACTGCGAAATCTACTTTGGAAAACACAACGTTAATGAAAAGAAGTGATATCAAGTTGGCAAAGCACACAATGTTCATACCTCCTCAATCTGAGCATAAGAAAAAATAAGTAGTCCAAAATCCATGATCAAAGGCGAATGAGTGGCTTCAGAAAGCATCTCCATTTCCTGATCCTGCATTCACCAAATTATACTTTAAGTAGCCTGGTGACATGGTTGGATTTTTGTTCTTGTATTTAAGGGCTTCTAAACTCTCAAACATAAGAGGACCCCCAACATACAGTAATAAATTACCCCATGGTGAAAAGTACTGCACATGCAATCTATAAATACTAAGATACATGGCTAAGAGGTACTAAATAGTAAGTGCTCAGCTTTACTTTTAGATGCCTGCTTGAGTTTGCAATGTTAGTATCTAGGAAAAACAACCAATTCAAGCTTTATAATAATTCTAAACTGAGCAGATATAGTATCAGGACAGGACCTGTAAAGCTTGAATCTTTATGGCTCCATTTGGGACCTTAGTCTGTTCAGCTGCCATCTAAATTTGACAACATATAAATTCCCAAAGCATATAAGATTTTGCCATTTTTCACTCAGCTCAAGTACTACTTCTGGGAATGTGTGCAAGCATTTGAGTTGTGATGCTATCAGGCAGCTTGACACTTAAATTCTGAGAAGATTCTTGAAATAGGCACCCACCCATCTATTTACTGTGTTCTCAAACTCAATCCAGAAATTGATCTAGAACAAGTTTATTGGAACAATCATCACAGAAAGCAGAAAGATGGAGACAATTTCTATTTTCATCCAATGCATTACTTCAGAGCTTCTTTTCTCTTCCATTGACTGATTTGCATTTGGGTTTTGAAGTCAGTTATTGTCCTTGCATCCTCAAAACTGACCGATAAGATATTCTGAGTTGGGGCCTGTTCCTGAAGATCTGCCCTATCTGATGATGCCCTCTTCTGAGACAGGTCTCTTAATCTCTCCCAGGTTAGATGTTTTACTTCATAGAAAATCCTCAACTATTTAGCACCTTTTTCTGGGTCCCCCATATATGTTCCCAGGCACAAGGAACGGGTGTTCTTACGGTTTTTTTGGGCTGCTGAGTGTTTAATTGTTTTATACAGATTGACTCAGGGGGAGAAGGAGCAGACTTTATACACCTGATAGTCTCCTGGATACAATTTTCTTATGGTAAATACCTCCAATATAGGAAATGCAAGACATAAATACCTGACTTTGAAATTTAATGGTGGATATCTTCTCTTTGATACTTTGGCGGGGGGGAGGGGAACTCCAAGAAAATATAAAAAATAAATCTCACTGCCTTGGCTCAGGCAGCTGTGAATCCCCCCCATGCAAAAGGAGACCCTTTTCTGCTGTCTGGAAAACTAGCAGAACTAAAGAGTGATGTGGTGTCCTCAGAGCAGAAAGAAGGTCCAACAGTTTCTCTGCAACTGAGCCTCAGAGCTCCCATAAAACCAGCCTCCTCCAGGCCCTAAAAACTCCAGCAGTAACTGCTACCTCTCCACATCCACTATGTATTTCTTTCCTAGTGGCTCCTCCCACTCAAGGAAGAAATTCAGAAATCCAGGACTTCACCATTCTCAGCTGTAGCTCAAGCCCCTGGGACCACATGGTACTCTCATATCCCGTGTTGAGTGCTGCAGAGTTAAATAGGTCAGCTATATTATTTGATTCATTATACTTTGATTAAGTGGGGTTTGAGCATGTTCTTACTACAAGCTGTGCTTTATATTGAAAAAACAAATAACTCGTAAACAATGAAAACAGAAGAAACAGCCATCTATTATTATTATTACTATTGAAGGTATCACAGGGTATAAGGTACTGCCTTGAAAAATTCAGAGGTCTGTTTGATAGGCTATGAATGTGCATAGACTGCTATAATACAAAGCAGGGAAAATATTAAGATCTTACATGAATGAAAACCTCTGAAAGTGTCTCTCTCAGTGACTGAAAAATGAACCTGGATTTCTACCTTAAATTAAAGTTCTAACTTTGCCACTTCAGATCTTAAATGTAGGTGTGATGAATGTGGGCTTTGGTGCAATTTCTTTTCTTTTTTTTCTTTCTTTTGATGATTTTCTTCACAGACGTGGATATTGTTAATACAATGTATTGCAATATAATGTAATTATGTTATTTTAAGGATACCTGCAAGGTATTATTTACAAACCTACGTACTTGTTAGGTTACTTGGTTATAAAACTGTCTTAAAAGTCTGCAGTTATACAAAAAGGTGTTATGATGCAAACAAGGCTAACTCAGCAGCAATAAACCAGAAGCTTAGGCAGCATCTGCATTTAAATTAAGCTGCTATAACCTCTTTAGAGTAATATTTAATTAAAACTAGGTTATTTATATTTCTCTCTACTGTACTGATCCCATCTGAAATGTCATTGGTACTGATCCTCTAGTGCAGTTTCACTGAAAGCAGAGCTGTACCCAACAACATCAAATGAGGATAAGGTCTATCATGTTTAATATCTTCATCAGTGACATAGACAGTGGGATTGAGTGCACCCTCAGCAAATTTGCAGATGACACCAAGCTCAGTGGTGCGATCGACACGCCTGAGGGATGGGATGCCATCCAGAGGGACCTGGACAAGCTTGAGAAGTGGGCCCGTGTGAACTTCATGAGGTTCAACAAGGCCAAGTGCAAGGTCCTGCACCTGGGTCGGGGCAACCCCYRGYRTCAAKVYAGGCTKGGBGATGRARGGATTGAGAGCAGCCCTGCTGAGAAGGACTTGGGGGTACTGGTGGATGAAAAGCTGGACATGAGCCAGCAATGTGCGCTCGCAGCCCAGAAGGCCAACCGTATGCTGGGCTGCATCAAAAGAAGCGTGGCCAGCAGGTCAAGGGAGGTGATTCTGCCCCTCTACTCTGCTCTGGTGAGACCCCACCTGGAGTACTGCGTCCAGCTCTGGAGCCCTCAGCGTAAGAAAGACATGGACCTGTTGGAGCAGGTCCAGAGKAGGGCCACAAAAATGATCAGGGGGATGGAATGGCTTTCCTATGAAGAAAGGCTGAGAGAGTTGGGGTTGCTCAGCCTGGAGAAGAGAAGGCTTCGGGGAGACCTTATTGCAGCCTTTCAGTACTTAAAGGGGGCTTGTAAGAAAGATGGGGACAAACTTTTTAGCAGGGCCTGTTGCRACAGGACAAGRGGGAATGGCTTTAAACTAAAAAGGGTAGATTTAGACTAGGTATAAGGAAGAAATTTTTTATGCCGAGGGTGGTGAAACACTGGCACAGGTTGCCCAGAGAGGTGGTAGATGCCCCATCCCTGGAAACACTCAAGGTCAGGTTGGATGGGGGTCTGAGCAACCTGATCTAGTTGAAGATGTCCCTGCCCATGGCAGGGGGGATTGGACTAGATGACCTTTAAAGGTCCCTTCCAACCCAAACTATTCTATGATTCTATGATTCTATGTCTACGACTATCTTAATACACAAAAGTTGGATTTTTATTATGTTTGATAATGTAAACATTACATTAATTTCTAATTTTGTAGCAAATTCTTGTACAAATTATCTTCTGTTTGTTTAACTAAAATATGCTTAAGGCTCTCCCATTTGGTTAGCTGGATAGTAATTGCACACTTTTGGTTTAGCTTGATTTCATTGTTCTTGTAGTCATATCATGAACCTGTAAGCGCTCGGTTTCCCAGGCTGAACGAAAGGGCTTACAATGACATTAAAATATTTTATTTTGAATAGACAAAAAAGATATTTCTTAAATTAAGGGATCACTTTCAATCCTGGGGGAGTTTCTTTTTGAAACTCATATGAGAAGGAGAAAAAATGTTAATTGAATCTTCTCATTTACACCTTCCATCTGTTTTCATCACAGCTGCATCTGCTTAGATACTTGAGAAGCAGGTCAAGCTAACTTGACTTAATGGGTCTCAGCTGATTACTGTAGTAATTTAATAAAATTGCTACAAGTAGGAAGTAGAACTGGAAAGAGAGCTTACACCTTTATATTAAATAGAGAAGATTTAAAGCTATTTTTCTTGGCTTTCAGTTTATCAGAATAAGTTGGGGAAAAAAACCACATAATTCTCTTCCATGGGGAATTTAGTCTCTTTTTTTGAGCTATGTAGCACTTTGACCATTGTATTTAAATAGTGCTTCTTATTGAGAATTTGCTGGTTTGCATATTGGTTTTTTTCAGTAAATACTATGCCTAATTTCATTTGTTTTCTTCCAGAGCTGACAGTTCTGCCTAGTTTTCTGTGGGTTTTTTTTCTTTTCTAATTCTGTGAATTAACATATTTTTATCTTTTAAATGTACTCTTGCAGTCTGCCGTGTCCGTCTGAAGATATATGATAGGATCAGATTTTTTTTTATGGTGTTTAACATCTACCTTTTGAAAACTAATCTTCTTTTCAGTGCATTGATTTAATGTTGTAACTGCAGTAGCTTAATGATGTAAGTGAAACATATTGTTTAGACTTAGTAAAGGATATTTCTTCCCTTCTAAATCTTCCTCTTTTTAAAAATGTTCTTCTCCTATGAAGATAAGCTTTCTGCTTTGTATCCCCTGCATTATATTGCTAGAAAAAAAATTATAGTTTCCTAAGGAAGAAAATTCACTAGTAAGATTTACCTTATCCAACTTCATCCACCTAAGTTAGCTTTGTTGATTCTCCCTTTAGCAGGTGGTGAGAGACCGACACCATTACAAAGTAACTCATTCCACCTATGGACACTAATCACAGAATAACATATTTATATATATACAAGTATGGAATTATAACTAATATACCAGCTAAGTCAGTCTGGGAGTATTAACCCTTTTCTATCCTGTGAGAACTTCTAAGAACAAAATTATGTCTTGTCCAACATGAAGATGACATTTGTGAATGTGCTGAAGGTCTGCTGCCTAACTCTTGCTTGCTATTATGAGATCTGTGCTGATGAAAATTTTGCTGCCCTTGATGGAAGGAATTTTGCTCCACAAAGCAATGTGTTGCTCTTACAGAACGTCCGGTGTGAGTAACAGAAAGTGGAGAAATTGTGGGAGAGTCAGAGGCCATAAAGAAGTCAACAGAGTGGTCAGTGAGGTAAGCATTAGCGGGTGCATGCATAGTGAAAATTAATGATGGTTGTTCTGAGCACATTTATCAAATTAGGCATTAGGGGTGCAAAGATGGAAATGTGTGTATGTCTTAATGGCCTGGTGAAAGTGGACAGGGGCGTCCTTCATCTGTTGGAGCTCAGAGGTTTATAAATTGAAGGAGACCACAAAGAATCCAGGTATGGAATTAAGCTAAAAGAAAATTAAACTACTCACTTTAACAGATTTTCTGTCAAAAGTTGACAACATGAAAAAAAAGTGGTGGTGAAATCTTAAAGATCAAAGTTGATGTTGATGGAAGTAGGCAAATGAGGCAGAGTTGGTAGAATTGCAAATCAGGATGCTTTTCTTGCACTTATGTTGCAGACATTTAGCTGAACTGTTTGGAAGTCACAAGCTCTGCCTAAGATAGAACAAGAGGAATGTTGTCAAATTATTTGTCCTGGTTTCAGCTGGGATAGAGTTAATTTTTTTCCTAGTATAATAACTATAATGTTGATAATAACATAATAATGTTGATAGCAACAACTAAAAACATCAGTGTGTTAAGTAGTCTACTAGTCAAGTATGGAATACCCCATTGGTCAGTTGGGCTAGCTGTCCTGGCTATGCTCCCTCCCAGCTTCTTTTGCACGTGGCAGAGCATGGGAAGCTGAAAAGTCCTTGACTAGTAGACTACTTAACACACTGATGTTTTTAGTTGTTGCTATCAACATTATTCTCATACTAAATCCAAAACATAGTGCTATACCAACTACTAGGAAAAAAATTAACTCTATCCCAGCTGAAACCAGGACAGTATCCACYCCTTATTCCATACCATTTACGCCATGTTCATACATTCTCATTAACCACCATCCTGCTTCCCATCCTTTGATATAATACACAGATATCATTCCCTTAGTCTATGGACCACCCCTGTGAAATGTCTGTAAAATGTYCATAAATCTCCACAAAATGTCCATTGAGTCCATTTAGTCCATGACTTTGGGCTCCATCTGTTATGGTGGTCACTCAGGTCAGGAGAGGTGGTGTSTTGYRTGGAGTTATTGGGCACCAAAGCCAGCTCAGGTCAGGTCACTGCTGCACTTGCACTGCTTCTTGAAAGGCTTGTCCTCCATTGGCTCAGGTGGTTCCTGCTATAGTAACTCCTATAACATGCAACTCAAATCATGGGTTACAACAATTTAAAGGTGTATCCATTACAATGTCCACCCCTGGTCCCTTTGGGCCAGGTTGTAGAGTTTAACATTGTAATGAACTCCTCCCCTGGCTCCCAGCATGGCTAGCAACAAGGGGTTTCCGCTATAGTAATTCCATAACATGCAACTCAAATCCCGCGTTACAACAATTTAAAGGTATTTCCATTACAATCTCCACCCCTGGTGCCTTTGGACCAGACCATAGGGTTTAACATTGCAATGAACTCCTCCCCTTGCCCCTGCTCCGGCTTGGACTTATCCACAGGCTGCAGTCCCTTAGGGGTGTACCTGCTCCAACTGGAGCCCTATCTATCAGCCACAGTCTCTCCAGGGGTAAACCTGCTGCGGCATAAACTTATCCACAGCCACAGTCGCTTTGAAGTGCACCGGCTCCAGCGTGGCCTTACCCACAGCCACAGTCCCTTCAGAAGTAAACTTGCTCCAACATGGCCTTACCCATGGCTGCAATTCCTCCAGGGGTGTACCTCCCCTGTCATGGCCTTATCGACGGCCACACACTTTGAGGTGGTCCAGCATGACCTCATGCACAGCCACTGATGCTTCCAGGTGTACCTGCTGCAGCATGGACTTATCCATAGCCACAGATGCTTCGAGGTGTACCTTCTCCAGCGTGGACTTATCCTTAGGCCACAATCCCTTCAGAGGTATACCTGCTGCGGCACGGACATAACCACGGCCACAGATGCTTCGAGATGTACCTGCTTGGGCATGGGCTTATCCACGGCCACAGACACTTCGGGGTGTCCTGCTCCCACGTGGACTCATCCACAGGTCACAGTCCCTTCGACTCGAGTTCACACTGGAGTTCCAGCTTCTCCAGTACAGCAGCACAGAAACAGCAGCGATGCCCTGGCCATCTGCCAGCCCAGGCGCATCGCCATTGCTGTTATCAAAATGTTCCCAGGCACAGCAGAGTAAGATGATAAGCAGTACAGCAAGCAGCAAAAGCAAAAAGCAGCTACTAATGAGAGCAGCATGAGACTCTAATATACAGTAAGGCAAGCAAGCCCCATGGCAAGCACAGGAGCCTGCCAATTAATAGCTAAACAGCAATAACAGCTATAAATTCAGTCTAGCACATTCCAATCAAATCTGTCGTTATCTCAAACCCTTCGAGCCCCATGTTGGGCGCCAAAAAGGACTGTCGTGGTTTAACCCCAGCCAGCAACTAAGCACCACACAGCCGCTCGCTCACTCCCCCCTGGTGGGATGGGGGAGACAATCAGAAGAGTAAAAGTGAGAAAACTCATGGGTTGAGATAAAGACAGTTTAATAGGTAAAGCAAAAGCCACGCACGCAAACAAAGCAAAACAAGGAATTCCTTCACTACTTCCTATTGGCAGGCAGGTGTTCAGCCCTCGCTAGGAAAGCAGGGCTCCATCACACATAACAGTTACTCAGGAAGACAAACACCATCACTCTGAACGTCCCTCCCTTCCTCCTTCTTCCCTCAGCTTTATATGCTGAGCATGATGTCACATGGTATGGAATACCCCATTGGCCAGTTTGGCTGATACTGTCCTGGTTTCAGCTGGGATTGAGTTAATTTTTTTCCTAGTAGTTGGTATAGTGCTATGTTTTGGATTTAGTATGAGAATAATGTTGATAACACACTGATGTTTTTAGTTGTTGCTAAGTAGTCTACCAGTCAAGGACTTTTCAGCTTCCCATGCTCTACCAGGTGCACAAGAAGCTGGGAGGGAGCATAGCCAGGACAGCTAACCTCATCACRTTACATGTGATGGAGCCCTGCTTTCCTAGCGATGGCTGAACACCTGCCTGCCGATGGGAAGTAGTGAAGGAATTCCTTGTTTTGCTTTGCTTACATGCGCGGCTTTTGCTTTACCTATTAAACTGTCTTTATCTCAACCCATGAGTTTTCTCACTTCTACCCTTCAGATTCTTTCCCCCATCCCAGTGGGGGGGGAGTGAGCGAGCAGCTGTGTGGTGCTTAGTTGCTGGCTGGGGTTAAACCACGACATTATTAAAAATGTCGAATGAGATGCAGTGTTGAGTATCATTGGCATTAGAGTAGAAGCTAAGGTTAACAGTATAGTGTAGATACAATGAGTAAGGAGGAACACAAGAGAGCTGAGTGCCAAGGAATCCATGTGTAATAATTACCTTCCTTTTCTCCCTATCTTTTTATTTAAAATCACTTTCTCTATCTTCACCTGGCAATAATTACTATCCTCTATATTTAATCCTGTTCTGAGAACTCATCCTTTAATTGCCTATGCTGAAGCATTCCTAATTATTCTATAAGTGTTTTAGGCAAACGCTTTTCTAAACAAATACATTTCTAAATTTCTTTGCATCAGTATGTTTAGTTCATAGTGCATAATTGGTTACAATGCTAAAAACATAAGGTAAATCCATAGAAAAGAGTTTCAGACTGACTCAATATAAAGGATCAGAATGATGAATGGAGGCACAATCAAATCATACTTTATAGCGAAAAAAAAGATTTTGAAAAGATTTGGAGTTTTGCTTCAGAAAGATTTTGAAAGCTAGTAGCTGAACTATCGAAACAGCACAAACCCCAGAATTTAAATAAGGACATATTCTGGTCACAGCTCAAATGTTGGGTGTTTTTAATGTTATTACATAAATGAAAATAGCATTCCTTCAGAATGTCAGAACCTCTGTGAAAGTGAAACTGTGACATTCTTTGAATGCTTCTGTTGTCTGATACTGTGCAGGCTACCTCCCTGCACAGGGAAGAAAGTGAGTCAGGAAGGGAAGCTAGACAGAAAGTACACAAGGGCACACTTAGTGAAGGGTATATGGGAAGGAAAGACAAAGAAAGAAAAAAAAGAAAAAAAAAGTAGAAAGTGAAGCCAGGGGTTATTCTTTCTGATTACTAACAACTCCCTCCTTTGCCATGTCTCTGCCTTGTTTAGACTCCCATGAGGAGATGTGCCAGCCTTGAGCTTTTACATAAATGTTGCAGAGGGCCTGTCTTTTTACATAGGTGATACTCTGCCCTGCTTATTGAACCATAGCCTTTGTCTGACTGATGGAGAAGTAGCAAAGTACTGACAAGGCTTAGCAGGAGAAGAGTCCTGCTGCAGCACTCCTGACGTTATGTATGTTAAGGTCCCTCTTAGAAACTTCCATTCTTCTTCTCACCAGGTACATTGCTGCTGATTGCAGAGAAGTACCTCTTAAACAAGCTGCCCCTTTTGCTTTTTGTCCTTTGGAACCACCTTTATTAAAAGGTGCCGCAGAAGAGGGCAAAACTAGAGGATTAAATTAATTCAGAGTGGAATTCTGAGATTCACAGAGTCATGCCCATAATTAATTTGATGTATGTTTTACATATCGAGTATTCATCGATACGTACACAGAGTAGGAGTCACAAAGATAACCTTTTGGACTGTAAGAAAACATGCTACCAATGAAGCACTCCATTAATATCTAACAGAGACCTTGAAATAATTTTCTCATTATTTTCAAATGTTGTAATCCATTCATATACCCTCTTTCAAGTGGTCTTTGATATCTGAAAAAGCTAAATGCATCTTTTAAATATCTATTGTTCCTGATAACAATATCAGAGCTATCAACATTTTGAAACTGATACAGTTATCTTCCTGTTAAGGATCAGCCTCTCACACCTTCAAAACAAATACAGAATGTGATTTTTATCATAAACTTACATCACAGACAGAAATTGTTCATAACAGCTTTTGTAATCAGGATATATCCAGTAGAGTTTTGATGTCTAGTTGAAAGAAAAGGAAACCAGCTGTTCCAGAACTGACACTGCAGAATCAGTGCAGATTATATTTATATTTATTTATACATTATATACTTACACAAATATTTATTAAGTAATATCTAAGAAATGTATTTTTTATGGCTGATTTCCATCTCAGACTTCCATGCACAAGTACCAGAACAACATGGAAAAGCTATTTTTACAACAATTTCTGTCAGGAATAAGGCTGGTCTTTACTTCCCTGTTGCTCATTTTCATTGGCTGGATTTATTACATTTAAGAGCATGATCTTTCTTTCTGATGGTTTACAATAGCACGTCAAGAAATTTTAACTAGTACCAGAATTTCAGCAAGGCTCTTCTGTGAAAACGAAGGGTTACGTACCTTTGCAATAACCATGAAAACCTTTAACATTCCACTTTCTCTTTTAGCTGCAAAAAGGGGTGTCTGAGAGGTACAAAATATCATGATCACTTTTCTGTTTCAATTGTGTCTCACCTGGGGTGGTGAAGGGGGGATAGTTATGCTCCTTCACTGTGCAAAGCAGGCATGAGACTTCTGAGAATGTTCTGGGAGGGCTCCAGGTTTCCTCCCTCACCCCTGGCACTTGGTCTTGTCCCCACTTCAGCCTCTTCTTTCTTTTTTTTTCTTTTTTTTTTTTTTTTTTNTTTTTTTTTTTTTTTTTTTTTTTTTCTTTTTTTTCAGTGCAGGGTCTCACCCTCTCTTTCCTTACAGTTATCTTTCAAAGCAGTCAGTGGAAATTTTCTCAAGGCATGTATTAGCCTTGGCTGGCACCTCACCAGCAAACAACCCACTCTCTCCTTGGGACACCATATTGCTGCTGCTTTTATTATTCACATTATAATAGCACTTTACTGTGCTAGGTGTTTACAAGCATGTTAAAAAAAAAAAACCAACAAATCCAAAGGTACTACCTCTCCATATATCATTCCCCTGTGCCCAGCTGCTCTACTTTCCTTAGTGCCTCAAATGCTCTCATGCAGGGCCTGCAGAGACATCTGACATGAGAGCACAAGAAAATATAAGAGTATTGTGAGTCTTCTTCTGAAGATGCAAGTGCTGTCCAGAAACACTGAGGTAAAAAGGGGTTGAAACAAACTCATATATTTCTTGGTCATCTACCTTATGATGCACAGCATAAACTAACAATCTATTTTCACTTGCTTCCTGAATGTTTTTCTGGGATTTTTTCTGTGGTACTCTTTTTGATGAACATATAGCAGGAATTTAAAGACAGAACATTCTTGAATAATTTACCATTTCAATTTCATTAGTGTTCTTTCGCACTGCATTAATTTCTAACAGGTGGCTGTAATGTTTAACTTCAAATGGATCTGATAAAAATGTGTGAAGGGAGAAAGCATTTGCAGAGAGATGGGCTTGAGACAAACCCCAAATAAACACGTCCTGAAAACATGCTTTGGATCCTGTTCCAAACATTATATTTGGTAGCTCCCCTCAGTGTGCCATCCCACACATCCTGCTTATCCCGCTCCAGTGACATAGTGACAGGAGAAAGCGGCTAGGACGAGCACATACTTCTGTAATTTGTAGGGCAGGTCGGGCCATAGCAGCAAAATTGCTGTAAAGGTTGCTTCTCAACATATGCACTAGTCAGCCAAATATTTATGTGCATGCTTAATACTATAGCTGTCCTTAAACTTAACCTCATTCCCTAAAGCACTTACAGACTGACTGACAGTGGAGCACATGTTTATCTTTCTTTGACATGAAGTATCACTACAGTTGGGCTATGGTCCCATTCTTACATGGCTAGAATTTTTAGGAGAGAAGCAGCTAAAAAAAGCCCAGACAACCTTAACTGGCCTGAACTACACTCTGATTCTGAGATCCTGTAAATGTTTACATTGTGCATATAAATGTGTAAGGACATGATGAAAAAGTCATTTAAAATGATGAACAATTTAGAGAAAAATAAGATTGTATTATTTGACAGGGTGAGAAAAATTTGTAAAGCAATCCTATTTCCAAAAATGTATTGGCTAGATGATAGGAATAACTGTCCATATTGGATGATCTGAGTCTGCTGGTGAGTGGAAGGACTTTTAAACAAATCTTTGCTAGTTCTAGGTGGTTTTCATGCTGTACTCAGCTATTCACAAGGTGATTGAACCATGTGTATGTACATTACTATTGTTAAATTTTAAGAAATAGAACTAATTAATCATGATTTTTTTCCTCAATTTCCTTTTAATTTGTCTGGCATTTTTTGAGCATCCTGTGCCTTATGAATGTCAAACACCTGCCACACTGTTAGCTGGTATACTGAATGTAGTGATAGGATGCTATACATGTACTGCTTTCCAAAATCAAATGAACTCTTTGTTTTGAAACCTCCCTGCCACACAACTTTTTCATTTGTCTTGGAATAAAATCATATTATTTTATTTCTGTCATATATTCTTACTAATACTATTATGGCCTGACTGTATGCTTGCAAGTCAAGCAGAGATAGATTGCATCAGGACCCTGAGCCATTACTGGATGCACTCCGCCAGCACACAGTCCTGTTGAGAAAGCTTGTTGTTTTGTGGGACTGAGCTTCCGCTGACAAAGACCTAACACTCTTAATACTGCACAAGTCCTTCCTTACCCTTTGGCTCATGTGGGTGGGGGTGCCAATGCTCCAAGAAGGAGACCTGCTAGGTCTTAGTATGGTCAGAAAATGACACTTTTACCTATTTGACTCTTACTTTGGTATGATGCAGTAACAGTCCTGCTGTACTGCTTGGGGTTTACCATTATTTGAGGAAACTGGTTTTGCTATGCTGTCAGTTGCTTAGCTTTGCAGTTCTAAAAGAAGCTCTTCCTATATTTTTGCTTTTAACACAAATAAACAGCAATAAAGCAAAATTCCTTGAAACCCAAAATAAGGGGGTAATTACAGGTCTGTAATGCTACCAAGGTTCTTTGAAGACTGTTATGGTATCATCTCTTTGCATTGAACCAAAGACCCAGTCAGCAAGGCAGGCAGCTGCGGCAACGGCAAGCTCTGTGGCCGAGCACCAGGCCGAGGTGTACCGGGGGGCTTGCGGTGCCAGGGAACCCCGGGGAAGAGCCCCGCCACCAGCCACCAGCTCTCGTGAGAGAGGCTGACGCGGCTTGGGCATTGCCAGGAGCAACCGCCGGAGAAGTGAACAGCCCTCGGGACCGCTGCGACCAGGGATCGGGAGGGCGCACAGGCAAGGCGCCGCAGTTTGCGCAGCAGTTCACGCACAAGGGTGCATGAGAAGGGCTGTGCGCCCTGCTTGTAGGCCCACAGCCCAGGGAAGTGCTCTAGGTCTCTGCCAGAATGGTGGGCACTTGCCTCAGAGTTAAAAGCAGTGTTTCTACAGAGAAAGCCCCTGAGATATCTGATGCTTCCAACCAGACGGAACTGCTAAGGAAGGAGACTTCAGTACAGACGGTAGGTTGCAACAAGTCCCCAGACCCTTCTCCTGGAGGAAAGGTAAGTACCTGCAAAAGGTGTGCACAGGTTGATGATCTGTTGCGTCAGGTGGCCAAGTTGCAGGAAACAGTTAAAAGGCTGCGCAGTACTAGAGGGGCTGAGACAGAGATAGTGGTTTCAGAACCACGCTCTTATGGCAGACACCACAGAGAATGAGGCACCTTGGACGCTGATGACCCACAAAAGCAGGACTCTGCTTCAGTCCCCACCCTCCAGCATTACAAGCAAAAACAGATATGAAGCTTTAACAGCTGTAGACACCCACGAGCAGGGTCTGCAAGAAGAAACTGTACCAGCAGCACACAGTGGATACTGCAAAAAGAAACGATGAGTGCTCGTAGTGGGTGACTCTCTGTTAAGGGGCACTGAGGCACCCATCTGCTGGCCTGACAGGCAGGGAGTCACGAGAGGTATGCTGCCTTCCAGGAGCTAAGGTCCAAGATGTTGCCGAGAGGGTGCCACAACTTGTCAAGACCACAGACTACTATCCATTGCTGCTCTTTCATGTGGGCACGAATGACACCGCAAGCCAGAACCTGGGCAGAATCAAGGAAGATTACAAAGCCCTGGGGGTGCAAGCAAAAAGTATTGGTGCCCAAGTTATCTTTTCTTCCATATTACCAGTTAGAGGAAAGGGTGCAACCAGAAATAGACGTATAATGCAAATCAACTTTTGGCTTCATGGCTTGTGCCGTCGTGAGGGTTTTGGCTTTTATGACAATGGGACATTCTTCCATGACTATAGCCTGTTAGGGACAGATGGGATCCACCTGTCTAGAAGAGGCAAGGGAATCTTTGGCAGCAGGCTGGCCAACTTGGTGAGGCGGGCTTTAAACTGAAGGACTTGGGGGGTGGGGCCCAAAGTGGCAATGCTCACACCATTGCAACCAACTGGGGAGTAAGCCAGGCCAACGAGAGCAGTGACAAATGTTCCTTAGCTGCCTCCCAAGATGAGAACCAGAAGACCAACCACCTCAAGTGTATGTACACCAATGCACGCAGCCTGGGGAACAAACAGGAGGAACTGGAGCTCCACGCCTAGTCAGAAAGTTATGATATCCTAGGAATAACTGAAACATGGTGGGACAACTCACATGACTGGAGGGTCACGATGGATGGCTATAGGCTGTTTCGTAAAGGCAGGCAGGGAAGAAGAGGAGGAGTAGTCGTGCTCTATGTTAAGGAGAACCTTGAATGTATAGAAGTCAACTACGGCGATTGTGGAAGCCCTATTGAATGCCTCTGGTTCAGGATCAGAGGGGTTGTGTCCAAGGGGGATCTTACAGTAGGCATCTGCTACCGACCTCCAAACCAAGACGATAAAGCCAACAAAGCAATATTTGGGTCACTTAAGCAAGCTTCGGGTCAAGAGAACCTGGTTCTTACAGGTGATTTCAACTACCCAGGCATTTGTTGGAAGAACAATATAGCAGCTCACATGTCATCCATCAAGTTCTGGAATGTGTAGAGGACTGCTTCYTCATACAAATGTTAGATGTGCCAACCCGTCCACTGCTGGACTTGCTACTCACAAACCAAGAAAACCTGCTTTGTAATATCTCGGTTAGTGATAGCCTTGGCTGCAGTGATCACAATATTGTGGAGTTTGGAATCCTGCTGAGCATGCTGAAGGTTAGTACTGAGGCAAAGGTTTTAGATTTTAGAAGAGCAAACTTCAGCTCACTCAGAGCTCAGTTGGGAGGGATTCCGTGGGAAGCTTCCATGGAGGATAAAGGAGATAGCAAGTACTGGGAGTTTTTCAAGAATGCTCCCCTGGAAGCACAAAACCAGTTCATCCCCTTTAAAGGTAAGGGAAGCAGGGGGAGCAAGAGACCGCCCTGGCTTAACTGCAAGCTTCTGAGTCTGCTCAAAACCAAAAGAGAAGCATACCAGAGATGGAAAAGCAGACGAATGCCTGTTGAGAACTATAAGGGCATTGCCAGGGCATGCAGAGATGCAGTTAGAAAAGCAAAAGCTCAGCTTGAATTGAAATTGGCCGGAGATGTCAAAAACTACAAGAAAGAGTTYTTCAGGTATGTAAACAACAAGCAGAAACAGAAGGAAAATACTGGCCCACTGTTAAACAGGAGAGGTGAATTAGTCACCAACAATGCTGAAAAGGCAGAGGTTCTCAACACTTTCTTCACCTCTGTCTTTACCAGCATTGTTGGGCCCCAGGCCTTGGGAACAAAAATCCAGGTTGATGCAAACACCCACCGTCAGTGAAGGAAAAGTTCGTATGTGAACTATTACAGGAGCTTGACCCCTACAAATTGATAGGCCCCAACAATATCCACCTGAGGGTGTTAAGAGAGCTGGCTGATGTCTTTGCAAGGCCGCTCTCCACAATCTTTGAGAAGTTGTGGAGATCGGGGGACATCCCAGAAGACTAGAAGAAGGCTAATGTCCCCATCTACAAGAAGGCTTAAAGGAGGATCCAGGAAATTATAAACCCATCAGTCTTACTTCAGTCCCTGGGAAAGTTATGGAACAAATCCTCCTGGGGGCTATCACAAGTCAAATGAAGCACGTGATTGGGAAAAGCCAGCACAGATTCACCAAGAGCAAATCATGCTTGACAAACCTGATTGCCTTCTACAACAAAGTAACCTGCTCGGTTGATGTGGGGTGAGTGGTGGACATTGTCTCCCTGGACTTCTCCAAGACTTTCGATACCATTTCCCACAGCCTTCTGCTAGAGAAACTGATGTGTTACATTCTAGACAAGTGATCTGTGTGGCAGGTGGGGAACTGGCTGACAGGCCACACCCAGAGGGTGGTGGTAAATAGCTCCTTTTCAAACTGGCAAGCTGTCACAAGTGGGGTCCTCCAGGGATTGATATTGGGCCCAACGCTGTTTAATATCTTCATAAGTGATCTGGATGATGGGATCAAGTGTACCCTGATGAAGTTTGCTGATGATACCAAATTGAGTGGGGAAGTGGACACTTCAGAAGGGAGAGCCACCCTTCAGGAACACCTGGATAGGCTGGAAGAGTGGGCTAACAAGAACCTTATGAAGTCCAACAAAGATAAATGTCAGGTCTTGCACCTGGGAAAATATAATCCAGGAGTGCAGCACAGACTGGGATCTACCCGGCTGGGGAGCAGCTCTGTGGAAAGGGACCTGGGGGTCCTGGTGGACAAGCTCAATCTGAGTCAACAGTGTGCTGCTGCCGCAAAGAAAGCCAACAGGATGCTGGGTTGCATCAACAAGGGCATCACCAGCAGAGATAAAGAAGTCATTATCCTACTCTACTCAGTGCTTGCCAGGCCATACCTGGAATACTGTGTTCAGTTTTGGTCCCCGCTATATAAAAAAGGTGTGGACAGGCTGGAGAGGGTCCAGAGAAGGGCCACAAAGATGATCAAAGGACTGGGAAGCCTGCCATATGAGGAAAGCCTGAGAGAACTGGATTTGTTCAGCCTTGAGAAAAGAAGGCTTAGGGGAGACCTTATCATCATATTCCAGTATTTAAAGGGTGGCTACAAAGAAGAGGGAGACTCCCTTTTTACAAGGAGTCACATGGAAAAGATGAGAGCTAATGGGTACAGGTTACTCCTGGGGAGATTCCAATTGGACACAAGAGGAAAATTTTTCACAATGAGAACAATCAGCCATTGGAATAATCTCCCCAGGGAAGTGGTGGATTCCCCAACATCAGACACTTTTAAGATTCAGCTGGACAGGGTGCTGGGCCATCTTGTGTAGACTGTGTTTTTGCCAAGAAAGGTTGGACCAGATGATCCTTGAGGTCCCTTCCAACCTGGTACTCCATGATTCTGTGATTCTATGAAAGTGTCATGGTTTAACCCCAGCCAGCAACTAAGCCCCACACAGCCGCTCACTCACTCTCCCCCCACTGGGATGGGGGAGAGAATCAGAAGGGTAAAAGTGAGAAAACTCGTGGGTTGAGATAAAGACAGTTTAATAGGTAAAGCAAAAGCCGCGCACGCAAGCAAAGCAAAACAAGGAATTCCTTCACTACTTCCCATCGGCAGGCAGGTGTTCGGCCATCTCCAGGAAAGCAGGGCTCCATCACGCATAACGGTTACTTGGGAAGACAAACGCCATCACTCCGAATGTCCCCCCCTTCCTTCTTCTTCCCCCAGCTTYTATATACTGAGCATGACGTCACATGGTATGGAATACCCCATTGGCCAGTTGGGCTAGCTGTCCTGACTATGCTCCCTCCCAGCTTCTTGTGCACCTGGCAGAGCTTGGGAAGCTGAAAAGTCCTTGACTAGTAGACTACTTAGCAACAACTAAAAACATCAG
>JAYKAV010001831.1:1148155-1183937 GCA_035582835.1 Phoebastria nigripes
TAGCTGTCCTGGCTATGCTCCCTCCCAGCTTCTTGTGCACCTGGCAGAGCTTGGGAAGCTGAAAAGTCCTTGACTAGCAGACTACTTAGCAACAACTAAAAACATCAGCGTGTTATCAACATTATTCTCACACTAAATCCAAAACACAGCACTATACCAACTACTAGGAAAAAAAAAAAAMAACTCTATCCCAGCTGAAACCAGGACAGAAAGAAATTCTCAAAGGGAGTAATCAGGTAGAAAGCTTGTTTTCAATTTCTGCTCATGCCTTTAGAAAAGCACATCGAATTACTGGAGATATCTTTGTATGTAAATATATAAACTACAAATTTTATAAATTTTTATAGAGAGACTATATAAATATATATATATATATATAGCCTAAAAAGTTATAGCTGATTCCTTTGTTGGATTGTTTTTCTTTCCAGAATCTTTCTAGATTAACTGGGCAAAATCTGAATGCAAAATCGGGTTAAAATAATGAATATACTTCGAAAACACAGCAGTTTTTCCACTTGTATTTATGACCAGACAAGTGCTGATTTCCCTCGTCTAGTCTGTTCAAAAGGTACTGTTTATTAAAAAGAAAAGAAACCATTCAGAACGCCTGAAAACTTGTACTTGGGCTCTTGCTTCTCCTTGATATGTTTAACTTGCTGTATAGATTTAGGGTTTTTTTTCAAACTTTCCTCGAGTTTTTAACGTCCTGCCTGGCAACTGCTGGCTCGTGAAATGCTGAGCACAGCACTTGCTGAGAACCAATAAAAAGTCAAAGACTTGATGTCAGGCTCTCTTAGACTTATTTAATCACTATGAGTGGAAAGGAAGACAGATTTTGATTAAGACCAGCTAAACCGATCAATAAAGTCCTTGAACTTGCATAAGTCACTACTGGCTACTTCCAATAACAGTGATAGCCTGTACTTAGTAAGACATATCCTTACATTAGTACCTTCACATACGAGACATACATGTGGACAACCACTGAATACATATGTATGCTCCTGTAAGAGGGTGAATTATAATTCTTAACATTGTACTGCTGTGGCCGTTGGGAGGTATAACTCTAGCTAATTTCTTTTTCATTGAATCTGTGGGAAAGCTGAATTCTAAAATGACACTCAGATAGCTATATATAAACATAAAAGGAGACTAAATGTATAGTGAGCAGCGTGACAACTTTGCAATGTGCAATTTTCACTAATTCCGTTCTTGATATACTAGTCCAAGTTCAAAAAGGGGAGAAGGTCAGGGTGGAGGTGCACTACTTCAGGATCCTCTAGATCCATTGGCTATGAGACTTAAACAAACAAGAAATTACTTTCATTGATTAAATGTAGATTGAATTAGTAGGAAAAAATGACAGGCCCTGCTAAGGTTGTGTCCCCTAGTCATTGTTTAACTCAGCGTGACAGATTCAATCTGCTCAGCCCAAAGGAAGGCCAAAGATGTCACAGACTCTGCACAATGCTAGAGCTGTAGAAGAGCAAAATCGAAAAGTTGCACTTTATCAACTCACAGCCTGGAGCCACTGTTCTCATTTGGGTTGTGTTAGCAGAACAATGAGCTACAGCAGGCTCAAGGCCGCTCCACATAATAATTATAGGTATCCCACAGGCAAAGCTCTTGTTGCTTTTAAGACTTGACAGAATGTGTCTTGTAGGCATGACCTAGCAGATGGGGGACTTTTTTCTTTCATCTTTTCCAAAAAGCCACCTAGGAGAAACATATAAAGAATCCTGATAAGGGATATATTTTCTCCTAAAGGGGTAGGTTGATTACTATAAGCTGCTCCTCTTTTTCGTTCACCTTAAAAATAATTGCTGGTTACCTTAGTGGAAAGAAGTCAAGTATAGCAACAGAAGCAGGGATAGACCTTTTGCTCTATCCTGCTAATTTGTGTCACCTACTGCACTGCCTTATGTATTGATGGTAGAAAAAATGAAGCAGAAAATTAAGTCTGAAAGGCGTTTTTGTCCTGCTGTCACTTTGTACAACATTTAGTTCAGTTGACATGACACTGTGCCTTTTGTTACATAAAACTGTCACATTGTCCCCTTCTGGTTAGCCACAGTTGCCGGCCAAATCAATAATGTCTGTCAAAACTGTCAAATAATGAAGACAGTCTAAAAATATCTGTTATAATAGATAATATTTTTAATGACCATTAAAAAATACAACAAAATTATGTCACCAACAATATGAGCAAAGAAATGAGATAAACTTAACTATTAGCCCAGACAAACCAAACAAGGATGTTCACAGATATATTGTCATTACTGGACATTTTAATTATTTCATAACCATTTTCGATGGTTTGGCATGCTACTTTCCTTTGAAGACAGTTTATGACTACTGAGGGACACCTAAAACACCTATTTAGTGTATTTTGTTAGAGTTGTTAGGTACTATTGCTTTGGTTTTCTTCAGTTTTTCCAGGCAAAACATAAAACACAGGCAGCCTTGCAGAATACAAAAGGAAGCCAATGGAAAAATAAGGAGACTGATTGTCTTTTCCACTTTTCCACTCTTCTGCTTGGACAATGGTGTGATACAGAAACTTAAGGCAAAGGATACTGAGATTTACAAACCATAGTTAATGTCTTACGATGGGATTTTCTTTTTACCTTCCATTATTTCAAACTGAAATTCTTCAGATACTTTTTTGTTTATAGTTTCTTCCTAGAAGCTCTGGTAAACATGTAATTTATCTAGAATATGGAAGAAAGGATTAGTGCCCCAAAAGGACATGGTTTGTCCAAAAGATGCTGCAGTGCTGGCCCATGAGACTGTGCTTCCTCTCTGGATACTGCAGGAAGACACACAGCCAAATTTGCCTACTGTTCTCCCAAACAGTCAGAACAATAAATATCAGTGCTATCCATGTATCTTTCCAAACATTGTCCTTTTGTTTAGCAGATATTTTTAAGAGAATCATTTGGACTTCAGAGTTACAAACTGTGGGTTCTGCAGTTATTTCAGATTATTTCTGGAAGACCCAGCAGAAAATGCAGGACTGGTGTAAATGTTCTCAATTATGTCATGCTTTTTACGGAGAAAAGGAAAACAGGGATTTGCAAGTTTTATGTAATTTTTTTACCTGGACAAAGACACCTCTTCTTCTGAATTTTATGCCTTCCATGTCTTCACAAATGTGATTTCAGCCCCATCCTGCCAACTAATCAGTTTTACCTATTCAGGCAAACTCATGCATGCTTTTTATAGGTACTTTGACCACGTACAAGTTGAAGGGGAAAGCAAAGATTAGGAAGAAACAGCAGCCACCAGATCCAAGAACCAATAACTCTTTCAAGCAAATTGAAACCTTTTTATAGGTTGTCCTGTGTCTATAGGTGCCAACAATATGGGAATTCTATTTTGCTCTTTTTCAGCTCAGAAAACTTTGCTCTGTAGATTTTGATTCTCATGTTTCTCCTGCTTGAAATGAAAATACTGCAATACTACCAGGCTGAAGACCATAAAAGACTTAAAGAAACTGAATTTTTGGTAGAAAAATTACATTGCAGGCTTTCTCTCTTTTTATGACAATTAATTATACCTAAGTATTGTACATGTGAAAAATATACTGCAATAACAGATACATAGATTGAATATCCTGGGGACTTCAGACATATCAAAGTGATTTGAACAGACTTTCCTGTTTACTCTCCCGCTCCCAAGAAAACAAAATTTTAAATAATAAGAATGTGGGATTGATAGCCTCACAATTTTCTATATATTTTAAAAATATAACCTCTGAACACAGAGGTTTAAAAGAAATAATAGGATTTTCTAGGCAGGAACATATACTTCCAAATACTTTGCTTTGTGCGGGTTTTATTTTGAGCTAGAGTTTGGTTTTTTCTGATCCCAGATACCTGTATCTTCTCCAATAACCTGGTCTAGTGTTTAACCAGTCTCATGGAGGGATGTTTAAGGAGAACTTCCATTGTTGCTCCTCATTCCTCCAGCCTGTTGGGGTTCCTCTGAGCAGCAATCCTGCTGTCCTGGGTACCAAAAATTCCCCTCAGTTTGGTGTTATTCACAAACTTGCTGAGGATGCCTTTGCTCCCATCATCCCAGTTGAAGATAAAGATGTTAAAAAGTATTGGCCCCCTCACCCCCTAAATAATACAACTTTTAGGCAATTTCCAGGTAGTATTTGAACTGTTTGCCACAACCCCTAGTGCCTGCCAGTCAAGCTGGTTTTTAGCCATGTTGCACTCCACCATCCAATTCATATCTCCTCTGTTTGGCTGGCAGGATGCAATGGGATATTGTCCTAAAAGCCCTACTACAGACAAGAGTCRCCTTCTGCCCTAGTCCACAAAGCCAATCATTTCATCAATAGAAGGCAACCAGTTTCATTAAACATAGTTTGCCTTTTGGTGAGTCTGTCCTGGCTGTTCTCAGACACCTTCACTTTCACTTGAATTTTAATGTAATTTCAAGTCAATATGAAGGGAAAGTATTTTGCTGTGAGGGTGGTCAAACACTGTAATGGGCTCTCAGAGCGGTGGTGGAAACTCCATCTCTGGTATACTCAAACCTGAACTAGATGTGACCATGGGCAAACCTGATTCAACTGGCCCTGCTCTGTAGTTCCCTAGGTCCTCTTCCCTTCCTTTTTGAAGATCTGCCTCTCTGGCCTTGTATAACTCCACCTTATTTACATAGGCCCTGTTTGATCCTCCACTCCTGTGGCAAGTACATATTTCGCCAAGCACATCTTTCGCCAAGCTTCCCCACTAGGCATGAAGACTGGGAGGCTGGGGAGCAGATCTTGCTGTTAAGGACTGAGGCACCTTAGTACCTCAGCCTTCCCCATTTTCTCCTCATGACCAGTCTGCAGTAGATGCCTACCACAATATCCCTTGGCTCTGATCCCAACCCACAGGATTGTCCATTCTGCAGCACAGTTCCAAGCATTTAAGCTCTTGTTTGGACTGCAGCTCCACCTATCTTCCCATGCCTGCCTCCCCCAGGCTCTAGCTCATATCCATCATTGCAGCACTCCTCATGCAAGCTATTCATTAGGCCTGCAAATCTATCGTCATGAGTGTTGTGCTACATATACTGGTACTACAGCTCATTCATGAGTAACCATGGCCAAGGGAGATGCTAGTCAAGAAATCATTGCTTATTCAGGTGATAAATCCATGCTAACAAATAAGAAATAATGTCTGTAACAGAATTTTTTTAATTATTATTTTGGACAAGGAGTATCTTAAGAAGATGGCATTTTAACTCTTGGAAATGGCTGTATTCTTACCAAAGACATAATAAATGAACTCAATAAATAGCTTTGTATTTAAAAATTGCCTTTATATTTTATTTTACAATACTTTTCTGAAAGAACTTCCTTTTTGCCAGTTCTAAATGATTCTTTCAGTCAGATACATAACATAAACTGAAGACTGGAACAGGAACCTGTTGTGGCCTTTAATCTAAGAAAAATCCATTCATATATATTGACTGCTTTCTAAAGCATGAATCAGAAATAAACTGATTATGAATATTTTTCTTAGTAATTATTTCCTGTACAGTTGGTTGTGGCTTTGTGAACAGGCTGTTTCAGTCAAATGAAAAAAAAAAGCAAACTAAAACTAAACTTTTGTGATCAGCAAGCTGTAGAGTTCAATGTCTTGAATGGTGATCTTTTATTACATTAATTAAATGCAATGAAGAAGGTTACCATCTGACCTCTAGATGGGCAAACCACATGCTGTCTTTATGATTTAAATTTTTTTCTTAGTTCTTTCTGTACTCTTAAACCCAGAACTCTAGGAGCTCCTTTCACTATGTTTCAGTGCTGCGCATGTGGGTTTTTTTAATTTTGTACACTCAAAATTTAGAAATATGCAAATACCTTTGGTTTATACCAAGTAAAAGTAGAATAGTAGTTTAATTTTTAAGTATTTCTTTAGTTCTGAGGGTGTTTACCCCATCATACACATGAAATTCTAGTTTTAATAAATTCCTTGATTTAATTCATGAACTGTAAGATTCCTCAATATAGAGTAAATTAATTGGAATAAGTCTCAGTCTGACATATCATAGTTTATGTTTGTAAACTCATAAAATAGAATGAAGTGTTGAAGTCCTTGTATTCTGTGTGTTCTGTTTAAGGTCTTTAATACACTGTGGTAAATGGCCTGTATATTTCACAAAATTAATTTATTAGACTTTTTCTAAATTACAGATTTTGTTCATACTTTCTCAAGGTTTAAGGCAGCATAAAGTCAGAGATTTAATTCTTGTGAAATTTCTGCTATTTCTCTGTGCAATAGGACAAGAAAGTCCTATGAGAAGAAAACCACAAGTGACAAGATTTTCTCTCACCTGATTTGATCTAGGATTTAATTGTGTGGTGTTACAGCATATTTGCAAACACATTTTAACTCATGTAGCTACAAAACACAATAATATGTTTTAGTATGTATCATGGAAAATTAAAATTTTGAAAGGTTAGTATGCTACTGATACAACTGAAGTATGTTCAGAAAAATGGACATTATTCTCTTCTAGATGAGACAATCTGTAACATTTTCTGTTAGTAGCCTGAAGTACTAACCAGGGAAGTGACTCAATTTTTTTGCCTCAATTTTTTTTATTTTATCCCTGCAAAAAACCCTGCATATATTACCAAGTCAGTTTTCCACAGTGTATGGAAAAAATAAACTTCTGTATTCTCACAGAATATATTTTTTCTGGATCATTTGTATAGACTGATCTTTACGAAAATAGGCAGAAATTTTGGCCTACAAATTTCCCAGTGTTCATACATATTTTTTGGAGGTCCATTCTCTACAGTTCTTACGTCCAGGTCTCTGACATTCTTCCCTGTCACTATTTTTCCTTCAGTGCATCTTCAAAATTGAGGACTAACACCATTTCCAGGAAAATTTAATTTTACCCACATAAGAAAAAATTTGGGGGGATTCTCTGCAGAATTTGTGCGTAGTGGAGTTAAGTACTTATTTTTTCTTCATTTTTTTAAAGCTCTTTCAGAGCTTTTTTCCTTCAGTGACACCAGGAGAAAAAGCTATTTTCTTAGTTTGTATATTTGGGATCATTTTCTATCTTTTTTTCTTTTTAACTACAGGATGAGCAAATTTCACCCACTGAAACTGTAACTGACTTTTATAAGAGTTGAATTTCAGCCAAGAAGAAATGAGTAAGTCTTCGATTCTGATTAGTGTACTCGTGATAACTCCTCCTGTTGTGAGAGTTGTCTTAATTGAGTCTTCATTCAGTCCTATTTATTGATGATCACATTAAAATTTTCAATAATATAGGGTATTTTGATTCTTTGACCACTTACGCTGCCTTTAAAAGACATCATCAGTCACCCAGGAAGCTTCCACATTGAAAACACACATTCGCATTGATTAGATACTGTCTTATGGCCCTTATAAGGAAATCTAAATAGGATATGTAGCCAAAAGATCTATGACTTTTGCACAAGGTGCTAATGAAGAGTTGGATTGTCTCTAGGACTGACACAGCTGTGATCAGGAGTGGGAAGGAATGGTATTTCCCACTTGCCCATCCCTTAAGTGCATTGTGGCTCTGGACACCACTAAAGAATTAATCAAAGACTTAATGAACAATATTCTTCCCCATCAGTAGATGGATGGGGAACATGTGAATGGCTCTACATAACAAGCAGGGCTTTCCAGGTGAAGTTCAAGGAGTAATCTACAACCTCCAAAAGGGTTTAAACAATCTTCTTTTTCCTGCATATCTGCCAGATCTGGAGGGGGGAAAAAAAAGAAGAACAGAAAAAAAAGCTTTAAAGACTGAATTATGTTTCCGTTTTGAGTTACGATAGTCTTTATCCCTTCTTCTCAAAAAACATCATAACTGAACATAGGAAAATTATTGATAATTTTTGATTTACTAGATGAACTACAGCCTCTTAAGTTCACATTTAGTTCCCCAGTGATCATTTAGGGATTATTATAGCTTAAAACTTATTTTTAAGCCTTGAAGTCTGTATGGGTAAGTAGTAAAAGGAACCACTAAAGACTATTCCTAAGGTCTAAAACAAGGCCTAATATCCTTAAAGAGACCAGCGTACAACTGTTTAATCCATTGTTTGAATATTCTGTACAATTAATAATATGCTAAATCTTACTGACATTTAAATCCCAGCAAATGGTCAATACAATGCAAATATTCCAAGAACCTGTTTACTAGCAATAGAGGACTGAAATTTTCTGAATTTGAACTTCCATTGAAAGTTTAGTTTTTGGTAAAAAGGGATGCGTTTTTTTCACAAAAAAAGATAGTATTTCTTTAGCAGATTTTATTGAATGACCTTTATATTGCAAAGGAAGAGTTCTAGTCTTCTGCACATGATTGTGTTTCTCATTCCCTACCGTCTAACATGTGAGAAAGTCACTTTCAGAGACTGCTGTCTTGTCTGTTACCATCCAAGTATCATTCATGTCCATCTTAATATTGTTTTTAATTCTGTTTTGCTCTAACTATGTCACCTTGATACTATTATTCATTGCAGTAGATCCTAAAAAACGGTAAATCTTTATCCCTATACAGATCAGTAGCTAGTCATGCCTCAAAAAGCTTGGCAAAGCAGGAACAAATTTAACTAAAAGAAAACTAATGTAAAATGAGCAGAATCAAGTATGAGGAATGTGGCAAATGTCATAGAAATCATCTCAGCTTGGGGAAAAGTGGACAGTTTTGAATAACAGAAATAAACTAAATGGCATAAAATGTATAAGAAGAAAACAACCACTGAAGGGAAGCGGTGTAGGTATCTAGGGGGTAAAAAGGGCAGATGGAGGCTGGGATGCCAAGAATATTCATCTTTTTCTTTACTAAAAATTGTGGTGTTCTTGGTGTTTCTGAGTATTTCACATTGGTGGCAGAGATGAAAGGAAGTATTTTTTTAAAATGTTTGATCTGTTCTTCAGCTGCAGTAATCTCCCTGACCTCCACGGTGCCAGAGCTCTGGAGCTGTCAGGTTCATTCCGAGTGAGGAGGCAGTTCAAAACATCAAGTCACAGCCCGTGTCAAATGTTGAGCACCACCAAAAAGCCATTTATGAATCAGTTCAGGCCAAATACTTATGCAGACATTATTTGGCATATAAATATGAATAACAAACATATCCAAGAAAGTTGCAATTAATTCACAGATTGGCACAATTTACAAACAGAACAAAAAGCAAAACTTCTCATACACTTTTTTCATTTTGAACTATACAATGTGCTCAATTTATAATCTATACAAATACAGTCTACCTAAAACAAAATTATTAGTCGGTCCTCAAATACACCTTTCTCATATTTTCTTCTTCTTCTTAGGAAGCATTGTTTATCTGTAACATAGCAACATTTCGTTTCAGAGCTTCCTGTTATGTAGTAATTTAAGACTGGAATTGAGGTGGGAATGGTCACTTTATTCCATGGGTTTGGGTGGAGAAATCTACTGTTTTTGTACATCAGGCAAATTATTCAATCAAGATAACATCTGGAAGCACAGTGAGGATTTTTTGTTTGCCTTTTTTTTTTTTTAATAGACCAGCTGTTTTTCCATTATAGTCGTCTTTTCACAAACAGCCTTAGATATTCAACATGTAATCCTATTGGGATAATGATTCATCAGCATACTCTGCCTCTACAAAAGAGGAGACCAAACAAGACAGTTTTGCAGTAACATTGTTTCAGACACAGTTGTAAATTCTGCCCAACACAGCATGCCATACTGTTTAAAGGAATATTACCTTTTAAAACAAATATTTTTTCAATAATATTTACTTATTATTAACAAAACATACCTCCTTTTCCAAAATTAGAATGACAGTTGTCTTTCTCCTTATTCTGTCATTAGTAAAAAGGTGAGTCAAAATACTTGAATCATTTGCTATTGCTTATGTACTCAGGGGAAGCTATAGAATTTATTGTAGAATTGTTTCAGAAATAATTGTTTGCATGACTACATAGTTTGTGAATTTGGTCCTCTTAAACTTTCATTTGGATTTTAGAGAGAAAATACTTTTCCAAAAGGTGTCCTTTATTTCAAGGGGAGGTATTTTTAGAGCCCAAAGTTGAATGTCTTTTTCCAAACCATTTGGGGGTTAGATTTAATGAAGTTTTAGCTGCCTAACCTGGGGACCAAACATGGGGACTAAAACTGCATCTCAGAGAACTCCTGTCTACAGGTTTCATATCCCCAGAGGCCACAGAACATACAAGGTGTCTTCATTTTGATTTGAAAGGTCCCTACTCAGCAGGTTGGCACCTACCTCCAGTTCATGCCACTCGGTGAACCAGAACTTAGGCATTTTTCTTTTCCCGGGGAACACTAAGCAGTTTCAGAGTATGCCTACTATGCATTGACTTCCAAGGCAGCTGCTGCTCAGAGACTGTCTGGGCACTAGTCAACTTGTGGGAGGTGGTGACTGACTTTGCATCACTATTTTTTCCCCCTCCCTTTTCCCTTCACTTATTAAACTGTGTTTATCTTGACACATGAGGTTTTTTCACTTTTGCTTTTCCTATTCTCTCCCCTGTCCCACTGTGGAGGGGTAGTGAGCAAGTGAATGGCTGTGTGGGTGTTTAACTGCTGGTCAGGGTCAACCTAGCACAACAGTTGGCCCCCAAAAGCAAGCCCATCCAGCTGCCTGGCATGCACCATCAAGGGACCTCAAGGCTTGGTGGCTCATCCGTGTTTTTTCCTGCAGAGGTTAGAGAGAGAGCAGTACATTTGCTTAAATGTGTACCTATATTAAAGTTACGTATAACTTTAAGTTGTACAAACATGGAGTCCTTTGTGTTACAGTCAGATAAGACTGCTACTTCTCTGCTTCATTGTCTGGTCAAGACGTCTTCATTGATATGCTTTTGACATTTTGTTTACTGACTTCAGATGGCTTTGTGCAGGTGCTAATGGGAACGAGGCATATCTATATTTTCCACCTTATTCAAAAGTTAGGTCTTGCATTAAGTCTCATAACAGCTACTTGATTGTTTGGAATTTGGCTTGCTTAGTTGTTCATTATACTGTAATTGTCTTTTCCCCTTATGTTTGTAAAACTTCTCTACATCTGCTGTACTTCGTAAGAAAAAACATCTTCTAATTCCAGCTCTATCCTACTCATTGTTATGTTGGAGATTGGTCAGCCTCTGTAGAAATATATCCCTCCATGAGATTAGCAAGCCTCCAAACTTTGAGGTTCTGAACTGCTATACTTATCTACCCCCAACCTATATATTATGGTGCTTCTTTAGCAACTGAAAATTCCTATACTATCATTTTTATGGTTATTTACTCCATTTGATGACAACATAAAGAAGAAAACATAACCTATATAGAGGAGGAATTATAAAGGCCAGAAGACATTATGAACAGAATAACCTTTTTCAGATTTAGAACTGCTATTTTTCCATCAAAAGCAGAAACACATTAAACCTTTTAGTTACCTCCTCTCTAGTTATTAATACAGATTTTGTAATTTGTGTCTCTAGAGCAGTGAACAGATGGCACTTGAATCTAGTCTAAGCTTGTTTAACTAATTTCTGCCAATCAGGAGGGCCCATTTCCTTCAGTTATGATGAGCAGTAATGATAAGAAGGTACCTTTCTAATTGACTGTGACATACAGACATCCTAACACTTTTATCTCTTTCTGCTCAGAGATTTTTTCAAGACACATTTCTCCTAAGTTTTATGCAACACAGAAAGAACAGTGAATGCACTTAGTTATTTGTCTTATTAACTATTTACAGTGTGACTGAAAAATAACTCTATTTTTTCTGAAATGAAGAGTTTTTGCTTCTACACTTACCTTTCCAGTTTAAGCTGTGCAAAATCTCTGGGAGACAAGTGGGTGTATGAGTAAGCAGTCTTCCATTGCCTAGTGGTTATGACATTTCATGTAAACATGGAGGTCTCCCAGGACAAACTTCTGCTCCCACTACCGTTCATGGTTTTGTGGGTGGTTGTTTTTCCTCAGTGGCTATGTCAGTTAAAATACACAAGAGAGCCTGAGGGCAGAGATCAGTGGCAAGGTCTTCCTCTTCCCATACCAAAACCCTCCAGTCTAGAGAGTAATACTCACTAGATCCTACTTTCTGGTTGGCTAAATCCTGAAGATTTGTACGCAGAGCTATATATACAAGAAGACAGGTGGGGAACAACCTTCCAACCACAACTGCTATTATTTGGTGCTTGGGTTTCAGTCTTAGCAAATGGAAGATGTAGATAAACCCTGCTCAGATATGGTCTCCTACATGCCAAATGGGTGGTTCAACCACTATGTACGTATGCTACTACGTAAAAGGAGGAGTCTTTTTATCATTATGCTCTAAAAGCAATCTGTGGTCATACCTGCCTGCTGTAGAGACCCTGGGAGTACATGCAAGGTGCATTTGCAGAACACTGACAGGTGGAACCCTTCAGGCACTTACTGTGGAAGAGTGCCTACAGTTTTACTCCAGATAAACTTTAGGTCACAGGAAAGCTGCTGAGCTGCTCGGTCCTATTGAAAGTGTAGTGCAGGAAGGAGAATCAGAACTTCAAATCTGGGGCATCAACTGAATTTAGGCTTGCAGGATCAAGTAATGGCTGAGTAGAGGATTTTTCAAAACCGGATTTGGGATGCAGACACTCAAGTCCTTTCTTACATCTCACCCTTGTTGTGCGTGAAATACATGATTGAATCATCAAGGAATACATCCTTAATTTGTAAAATTTTTTTGGCTGACTGTTTTCTCAGCTGTAAAATGAACAATGACTTAAAGACCTTAAGTTTTATACAAAGTTTTAAAGGCACATGAAACTCACTGTTTTTGAGTATGATCCTTCGATAATCCCAAACTTCTCTAATAATATTTGATATTGGAAAACTGATGCAATTGAGTCTGCAAGAAAGTAAATCTTAATTGGGCATGTTCCTTGTAAACATATTTTTCTTGTGTATGTTGCGAAGTTCACTATTTTTGTGTGCTTTGAATTGCCTTTTACAACCTTCTTATTTGCTAATGAACCTCTCTTTATAGTAGTTCCCACCCACAACATTTGTTTTTGTCCACTTTCAAAAATTGTATCTGCAAGCTTGTGTATATTGTTTGACTCTCTTTCCTACTGTGCTACCTGTACTGTGTTACTCTTTTTTAATTTTAAACATTAAAAATAAAAGGCTGTTTTGAGCTACAGCCTTAGTTGTCAATAATGAAACACCTACAGAACCAATTTTTAGGCCTGTCTATTTGTTGTGTGCATTCTTCCTTTTCAGAATGGATATAGTAAGATGCATCTTATCTGTATTATTACATCCATGCAGTGATGGATTTTTTTACTGTAGAACTGAGCCATTATGAGCATCCTGATCTTAAAAGGAGCTCAATACTCACCGCTCCCAAGGGAAACAACAGGAAATGCTCAACAGCTCTGAGAACCAGCCCCTCCAATGTAAATTGTCATATCTGCAAGAACTTAATGGCACTGTAAGAATTAATTCCAGTTTTCGTTTCTGTTGCTTTCTTTATTTACTTAACTACAAAATTTTGCTTATCTGCAACCTTTTAAGGCTGTTTCTGTATAAAAATAACTCACCAAACTGAATATAATTTGGATGTTTTAGGTCATTTGTTTTGTTTGTCCAAATGCTCTATCCTGATGTTTTAGATTTTTGATGGTTCATCATTATTCACATAATCTTGTACACAGTGCTGTCCTGAGTTAAGTTGCACATTTCTTATGCAGCTTTAACTATCTTGATCTTAATGTTATTCTAGTCTGGCTTGCTTTCCTAGAACCTTAATATTACCTTAGTAAAGGAAGAGTGTTTATAATGCATGACACAAGGAAGAAAAATTACTAACTGATTTAACAAATTAACTGTATATTCCTTGTATTCAGTTCCATACTACTCTATAATATTAGGAAAAAGTAAATCTTTGAAAAACCCTGTTATATTGGATCACTTGTACCCTCTCTCAGTTTATACAGACAGACATGCATTTCAGGAAATCAGGTGTTTGCCACACAGTCTAGGCATTTGTTTGGTGCATTTTATATATATTTTTATGTGTATGTGTTTGTGTGTGTGTGTGTGTACAAATATATATATATATATATATATACACCTGCATTACAAAACATCAAGCACAGTCCACTGGGTGTTGCTATATTGGTATAGTAATAAGCACACATACTATATAGGTACTGCACTGCTTCCAAATAATATTTGTCATGTTCCAGATGCTTGAAATGACAGTCTTTGTGTATAATATGTCTCCACCACAATTTAGACCACCATACGCTCATTTGCCCTCAAGTAGGCCTATTTAAAGTATAATTGACTGCCCTGGCAATTATTGTGAATAGCAGCTGTCTGCTGGTAAAAAAAAGGCATATATATAATGAGAGAGAAAGGATCAAATACAAGCAATAGAAAAAAAGCATAAAGAAAATATCTATATAAGGTATTTTAGACCAGATTTTATCGTGGAAAGCCACAAGGCCTATTAGCCATTTCCAATTAGGGACTATCAAAAAATGAATGAAAGTACTCATCTATTTATGAAAAGCAGCTGGGTCTACCCTAAGTATAAAACTGGCAAAAGTTTATTTGTTCTAAAATTGTTACAGCTTACAGCACTTCATTTATTTTCATTAACTGCGTTAGGTTTTGTTGAAACCTTTGTTGTATCATGTTCCTTCTGTATCAGACAAAAACACCTTGCTTTGTTTTTCTCCTAAATAGCTACATAATTAGATGGATTATTTCATGTGTCTGTGCGTGTGTTTGCTGAAGAGAACAAGCCAGATAAATTAGCACTTAGCAGAACACACAATAGCACATAATATGCCCTTGTGTTTCATATAAAGCTTTATTTGTCATTCATGGCTGGTTGGCAAAACTGACTTTGCTTTTGAAAATGACAGGTGGTACTCTGGTGCTTTCTGTATGAGAAAGAGAAACAACCTTCACCAAGACAGCATCTGTCAATAGCTCCTGTGATTTAGTATTCAACCCTGGGCTTGTGTTTCCTCTAAAGTTTTGTTTCATTTGCATCTCATAGGTCTGACATCACCAAGCCAATTTAATAGTTGGGATTCTATGCCACAAGTCACATTCAGTCCCAAAAAGACCTTCCTCTTTCCTCGAGGCCTGATTATAAGACAGGTGAAGTTCAGTATATTTCAATAAGCTCCGCATTCCATGTCAGGAATCAATAGCCCTCCTCCTTTCTTTAGGGGTTATTAAATTGCAGCTGTAACATTAGCCTTCTTTATCTAATTGATTGTCTTTTCACAGGGCTAAGAAAATCAATAGCAGTCAATGGGACTGCCCTGTTTTTCCTTAATAGATGTTTTCTCCTAATTGGCTGCCTGGGTGGCTTCAGTGAGCTCAGTATGTTTTCAGAAGTCCACAATATGTTGCAGCTCTTGTAAACTATTTTACCATGTGCAACGGTTATTGATTTTATAATGAAATCTAGAAAATTCAATAGCAATCAGGAATATAGATCAGGATTCCTAGGTACGTTAAGGCAAAGGGCAAACTCAGTTTGCTACCACTTCAAGCTGTGATCCAATTAAATATGTCCTTAAAGTATTATGTTAGCTAAAGACATTCTACAAAGTCAGTTGATCAACTCTTCTAAATTTCATATGAAGAAAAAAGCATCAAAAAGTTTCAAAGTTTTTGACCATGATGTCCAAATTACAGTTGATTTTAATCAGCAGAAGAAAGTAAGAATGTATGACATTTTCAAAACTGTGCTGGTCATTGAATTTTGTCCACCCTGACCTCTTGAAATATTCATTCAAATAAGATGCCTACTAGAAAATCAAGTTAAGAGAGAGAAAGGGTGAGGTAGGTGGGGAGAAACACTCAGCGCTACAAAAATGATGCATTTGACCTTTGCTGAAAAGGTCAGCATGTCAAATGCCTTATTCTCAGAGTCCACTCAACACTTAGAAGCTCAGTTCTGCCTACGGAGAAGCTTTGGAGGTGGCTAAATCTCACAAGCACTTATTTAATGTCATTTCCCTCTACAGTGTTGCTGCCTCAATTCTGTTCTATACCTTGATGGGATATCTTTACCTTGCATGAGTGTCAGGCAGAACAGCAGCATCAGCAGCACATCAATCACAGTCTGCAAAGATCAGCAGTCAGTGATGTAAATAGTAGGTACTAAGATGCAGCCTACATTATATAAATTTGTTACTGACTTAAGACTTGCTCTGCATTAGGGCACTGCATCTGCATTAAAGCTCTCCCTCAATTATATACCATGATAGAGTGACAGCAGCTCAAATTTCTCTGATAGCGACAAGACCTCAAAATTTCTCCAGTGAGGAGAAACAGATAGAAATACCTCACTGTCTATTATCAGCCTCTAAAAAAAAAAAAAAAAAAAAAAAAAACCAAAAAAAAAAAACTTAACCAGTCTGATTCTGTCATTTAAAGGACAGGAAATGTTTCATGTATCTTTGTTTCCTAATCAGTAAAGGGAACAAAAAGAGAATAAATGAGAAAGAAAATTCCATGTCATTTAAATGACAAATAGAATAATTTATTCTCTGATTTTCTTCCTTTGTGTCATCTTTGTTGTCATTATTGTTGTTCTAATGAACAAAACAAACCTTTTGCTTGTTCCCCATCTTCAGTGGAGGACTCTTCAGTGGACTAGGCCATCAAGACATGGCAAGTTTCTTTTTAAAATGAGTATGGGATTATTGTTTGCCTGAACACATGATGAGATTTGTATGTGTAAAAGACAAATGCTTATGTACAAAGGTATAGTAATGAAACAAGTTTATCACTATCTGTACACAAAATAGTGATCAAATATTGTGGCATTAAAGGGAACTAACTTTAACAAACATCAGAACTGTAAACATAAATTGCCAGCCTATTCTAAAATCACAGGGAAGGTTTTCTTATTAGCATGTATTTGTCACAAACATCACGGAAATCTGTAATTAGAAGTACTGAGTACCCTATAAATTTTTGTGTTTTGTATGAATGTGTTAAAATTGTTAAAACCAATGAGAATTTGTATATATTCTGTAATTTGTATTCAGCCATAATGAGAACCATATACACAGTTTAACACATTCCATAATCCTTGAGAAAACTGAAAGCAAATGTGTATCTATATTAAATCTGATAACTGCCTGGCCTGTATCATAAGAGGAACTTAAGAAAAATCAGGAATCTGCAAAAGATTATCCCATGAACATGCTTTAGCCAGACGGAAAATGTTTGTAAACATGCAATAAAATATCTTTGATTTTACCCCAGATTTCTTCTATTCCGTACAGATTAACTAAATAATTGACAGACCATCTGTCTATATAAAATAGCTTTCTTATGCCTGCCTCTCTTTTGTCTTCTTTGCGCTGCTAGTTCCTTCTTACCAAGCCAGTTCACACTTGGTGAATCTCTTGCAGTCATTGGGAAGCATTGTCAGACTCTCATGTGATCTGTCCCCGGGCCCATCCCGAATTTTTTGGGCACACCAAACATGTCTATTCATCCAACTGCATAGAGTGAAAAAGGGCTAGTGGAGGCATTGTTCCTCTGCACTCCTGTTATATTTGGATCATGTGTAAAGAAGAAATTTGGGATCTGATCTGGTGAGATATTGGATAGATGTTAAGTCGTTTCAGCATCTTGTCATAACAAGCCCTGATGTCCTGCCCAATGGCACACAGAAGCATAAACTTGCCTAATTGCTTTGTGGCATTATGGCCTAAAAGAAGAGCCCCAGTCTAGCAGAAGGACATGGTAATTCTTGGCATAACTTTCTCTGTTATTCCTGGTAGAAATTTAATTCTAAAACCAGCATGAGTTTTTTGTGGCCTTTGCTAGAATATGGAAATATAAAGAGTGGCAAGAGAATACTGGCATAAGTGATTTTTTTCTTTTTAAAACCCAGTCCAGTTCCTGGGAGAAAAGAAAAAGGTTTGCTATTCATTGCAAACTGAATTATGCCTGTAGTTAATGAGGTCAAAGCAAGAACAACAAATATGAATCAGATCTGTTCTCTGTCCAGGTCCTGGCGTAACTGACTAAATGTAGGCCAGAACTCGTCTAGATTGTTCCTAGTGCTGAGCAGCACTTTCAGCCAGTCTGAAATATGCAGAGAAATGGCTCTTGCTTTGTTCACTTCTTGCTGTATTTAATCATGGATTATCATGTTTTCTATCTCATTGGAGACTTGAAGGATCACAAGTTAAAGATAGGTCCATTTCACTTGGATGAATTTGTATCTTGGATTGCTATCATATTTGAACATTTCAGGTTTTATAGCTGCCTCTTTTTTATTTTTTTAAGGTATGTTATCTCCACATAAATCCTTGGAATTAATATCTGAAGAGATATTTTAATTAAATACACATTTCCCATGATTTAAACAATTGCCTTTAGATTTTCCTAAAATCTGAAATTCCTGAACTCCTGGTAAGACAGGTAGGAAACATCACAGAAATGGAAAGGAGAAATACGTAAAATGATAGCAGCAAGCTGTTTTTTATTCTATCAGTAGAGGGACACAACCAAACACTTAAGCAGATACCCAAAAAGTATGTATTTTTTTCGTAGTATCAGAAATAGTTTTGGCCAATTTTTTGCCAAGAATAAAACAATAATAAAAATAAACTCTCTTACATGTAGGGCAAATGTGAAGGGTAGAGGCCAAATACATTTTATTACCTAAAATTTTCAGAAATTTTATCTGCAATCTTATAGTCGGGGTATCATTTTCCCTTCAGTAAGACCTTGAGTAAGACTTGAATTTCAGCAGAAGTGTCCATTCACTAGCAGTAATGTTATGAGGAGAACGGCTCTGCTGCTGGCATTCCTGAAGTTTCTCAATATCTTTGTGTTATTATGACATAACAATAAGGAATTAAAATAGGGAAACATGAAGATGTGAAGTAGCTATGTAAAAGAATATCAATTTGCATGTGGAAATGTGGGTTCCCTAGAACTTTAGATGTATCCATTCAGTGTTTTAGCACTGTGACTACACTTGCCCTGGAACCTATTCTGTCTGCAAAATGGGTAAACATATAATAGGTTACAAGATGAGTCCTAAAATTAGCATGATAACAATAATAGTGTTTACAACAATCTAACCTGAAAACATAAAATACCTTTTTATTGCAGCGCAATGAAAGAGAAGCCTTGGTTTAAGAAAAAAATGTCATGTAGGATCTTGCAATATTGGAGGTGGCAATGCTAATTGTTTTTGCCCACTTGACTCGCACCTTTCTGCTTGCTTTCCTGATAGAAATGGCTATTTCAGCAAAGTGCAAGAGTATATAATTCTTAATAGTGTGCCTTCATATACACAAATAAACTGTTTAATTTTTTTTCTTTTTGTAGGCTTCTTAAAAGTGCTAATGGAATCAGAACAAGATACTACTGAAAAAATCTCTTTACAGTAAAATTACATTAAATAAAGAGTGTGAGAAAGTTGTAAATTACTATTAAAGTTAAAATGTAATATCATGAAATACTTAAATTAATTTTTAAATACCTTTTTTATATTTATTCTAACCATTTCGTTAAAAAATAATTGCTAAGCAGTTACTAGCCATTTCTTGCAGTAATGGCATTATCTTTTCTTCCCATATAATTGTAAGAACTAATTAATAATTGGTACATATTCTACTCCATTAGTTTTACAATTACACTTTTCAGATAATACTCTGTGTCCTAATGTTCTCAATTTCTGTCTCAGAGACACCTCTGCTAAATAACAGAATTTCTCACTCAAATCTGCAATTCATATGATATGTCAGGGTGAGTATCTGTTTTCAATCACAATCATTAATCTATCTGATTCTATTGCTTCTGAGTATATTTATGTATCAGGCACATTTTTCTAAAATGAAGATAAGAATGCAAATATTGCATAATTTAAACCAGAGACCTTGTTACATTCAACCACATTTTTCATTTAAATTGCATGGTATATTTAAGTCATGGCAGAACATGATTCATTTAATCTTGGTCATTGTATTTCTAGAGTAGGCTATAGAAGAAAATTATATTCAGGTTGCAGATTTAATAGGAAAGGATTGTTCCAACTAGCTATTTTCATCTGGAGGCAATATTGGTTTAAGTATCTGCCAATTTGCTATACTCCTGCTACAAAATCATAGTGGTCCTAAAGGAGGCCCACACCGTGTTAGGGCCAAATCCAATAAAGGATTTAAAGCAAGCAAGACTAGGGCAGAAGTTGGTCACTGAAGTCCTAAATTATGACTCTATTCTCAGTTGCCAGCTAACTCTGGAGGTGTCTGAACCTCATAAACTACCCTGTGACTTTGAAGTTTCCCAGCCATCTAGCATTCCCTTAGAGAGGCTCAAGCTTGTGTCCACTTTGAGTGAGCGAGCCTAACACACCCCAAGAGGTTTTGCATCTTTTTAAAGTACTGTTACGTCAGACACTTTGATCTAAAGTACAACCAAAGCAAAAGCTGTTTTTGCAGCTCAGTGGATCAAGTTATTATTTAAAAAAAAAGTGAGACGCAGAGATTCGATCTTATCCCCTGCCSTAAGTGTTCAAATTTCTATTAAAGCCATCAGAATACAAGCTGCCTGGGGACGGAAGGCAGACATACCCCTTCTGCTGAAGGTGTGCCACTGTGCAGAAGGAATTCAAGATTTATTTGGCCAGAAAGAGCTCACAAGAGTGAGTGTGATGCTCTAGCCCTATGATTAGGGCACTCACTTGTGAGGTAAGGGACCACGGCTCTGCTCCCAGGACTGCTTCTGTATTTTACCCAATGACTACTTAATGGATGTACAAGCCCAAGAGAGCAGGTAAGGAAGCAGATCTTCCACTCACCAGAGTGAAGGCTGGCTTTTATGTTCTCTATGTAAGGATAATGGAGTGGTTTTTTACCCCTTAGAACCCCATGTGGAATGTTCATAGTCAGGACAGAATATGGGCAATAATAATTGTACCCGATAGCACTCTTTTTAGCCTGCACAGGTTCATACTCAAGCATGAATCACATTATAAATAATAGAATCTAATAAAGCAAGACAGAGCAAAAGAAAACAATGCTCCCGTCCTGTGGGAAGATCCTGCAAGCTTGTATCTTAATAATGGCATACTAGTGCCTATACGCACACTGAGTAAAATGTCTTCCCTGGAAACGGGGCCTCTCTAGGGTGATTTTATGAAGCAGAACCTGAAAACGTGCTGCTTCATGTGTGAATTTGATTTATTATTTCTTTAATATAGAATAAAAAAACCCAGCCCTTGCTAAACTAAAAAAATACATGCATTTACTGTGAAGCTGATAGTAGATGAGGAGAAATCAATTTTAAAATGACTAGCACATCAGTAGTTGGAACAAGATACTCATGAATGCAACAATAATTACTTTAGAGTCAGTTTGGCAGGAGATTCAGAGCAGGGTCACTTTATGACTCTGTACTGCCTTGTATAGCTATCCAATCTGAATCACAGTAGCTCCTTCTCTGTTTTCCCTGGGTACTGTCTTGAATGCCTGCCTACAGCTCTGAAATGGAGTAGCAGAGAACTAAAGCTAGCCATATGTGCCAAACAAATGAGCCTAGTCCCTCACTGAGGTATCATTCTTGCCTCTTTTTATTCTTTTCTTTCTTTCTCGGTCTCTCTTTGTCTTTTAGAAGGTGCATTTATTCACACATAAATGTTCACTAACTCCCAAAATTCATCTAGCCAGATTGCTGGTAAACTCCAGTGGGAGAAGCCAGCGCCTGAATATTTCCAATTTATTCCCACAGGTGAAAAATAAGTTATAGGAACTGCTCTGCAGGGGCTATTAAAGGATGCTGTCCATAGAATTAGCAGTCCTCTCTCATGAAGGGAACAGTCCCTCTCACCCCAACCTTCCCTATGCCACAACAGGTCAGTATCCCTTTCACACTTTCTCAGGACCATCCCATGCAGCCCAGAAAGGCAGACATGCCACATGTCTGTATCCACCTACATCTCTGCCAGCAGATGACTGCTGTCACGGTCTGCAGCATGTTGGGTGCAGAAGGTATCTCGGTGCTTGGACCTTGATGAGCTGTGGGATCCCGTTAGTCTTCTTGACAACTTCTCTTGCTGCCACATTCTTACTAATTCACTGTGTCTCCTGACCCTGCAAAGAAACTGCTGAGTGTAGACTTGATTCAGTGTAATCTGAATTATAGGTGCATAGATTATAAAATCAGAAGGCACTCTCTAGTCATCTCATCTGAGCCACTAAATAATGTAAGCCACAAGAACTTTGTGCATTAAATTCTTGCTTAAACAGGAATTAGTCCAGTTACTTAAATGGGCAGGTGAGGTCCCATGTTCTGAGAAAAGTTATGCAGGATGAGCACCCTGAAACACAAAATCTCAGGAAGTGATTGACGTCAGCACAGGGAAGTAAATCAAGCCTGGGAAGATATGGCCCCTTCCTGGAAATCCATAAGAAAATTTCCACATCTAATGGCAAAGGAATATTTTAGTATATTGAAAGGAGATGACACGATAAAATACCAGTCATAAAATGTCAACACATGTGAAATGATGATCATTTTGAATAAAAAATAACCTATCACAACCAAGGATGAAGCATAGCTGTGCATGAGAAAATTTAACTTGCCTGTTTTCTCTGGTCAGAGTTGTGAAATACAAGTCATGAGATTTTAGTATCAGGCTTTTGTATGGTCTCTTTACAACTAGTTGTAATAGGAATAAATCTATAAAGCAAATTCAGATCATTAAAAGCAAATTTCTTTCACTGACCTAAAACTGAGATCATTCCTTTTGCCTACACATTGGCTTCCCTTAATACTACTCGGTGCACACCTGTGGTATATTAGCTGCTACCGTTTTTAAGTGTTAAAAGCAATATGTATTTCAGACACTTGATTTATAGTGTAGCCAAACTTTCAGTGAGATGCACTTTCCATTGTTCATGGCAGTCCTGCCTGCAAGCACCTGGCAGAACGCAGCCTGTGGGAGGGTAGGAGGATCCAGGCTGCGCAGTCTGAACGTGGCTATTAGAATAACAATAGAAACTGCAGAAAATCGTTCTTAGCGAGTTTATTTCAATAGTACTGGAAGTTGTGTGTGTGTGTCTTTATCAGGGAAGGAACAGTTGGAGGTTTTTGAAGATCAGTTTAAAAAGCTGTTGAAGAAAAAAAGCTTAAAATGTGAAAAACTTGAAGAAAAACTGCTAAAGAAATTTAACTCTAAAACTCTTATGACCTAAAACTAGGCATGCTAGGTAGGTGTGTCAGAAGAAAAGCATGCACATCTTAAGCAAGGGACCTAAAGAAGTCATCTGATGTTCCAAAATCCTGGCTGGGCACGGGTCTCAGAGGGGCGGAGGGCAGCTTTACGCTCTCCTGCAGGTCCTTCCTTCTAAGAGCTCGACAGAAGGTGAACTCTGGTTTCTCATTAGCAGATATGCTAATATAATTTGTCACTGTCTGAGGGAAAATGGAGGTATTTCTCGCTCCCCCTTCTCAAGTCCTGCTGACTCCTATGAGCAGCTGAGCCCCCACTGTAATGGCTGGGGACGGCCAGCAGAAAGCATGTGAAATCATACTCCCCTCTGAGCCACAGAGGCTGGAGGGCAGTGCAGTAAGTTAGGCTCAGATGTTTCACGGGGCTGTCCTGCTCCGGTACTGCAGACCTGCAGACCTGCAGAGGCAGGGTTGTCCCCTGCACACTGCATGCTCCACAAGGAAAAGCTGCGATAACCAGTTCAGTAAAACAGAAAATAACATTTATGGAAGCCTTACCTCACAAGTCACATGGCTCGCGTGGACTTTTCCTTCTTTGTTGTTTGGGTAGGTACCACAAAACAGGACATAACCTAGCTCCATTCTTTCTCAGATTTAATATTCTAGAAAACTGAATAGTTATTTGTTATATTAGGCAGTTTTCATTCATTGTGAAGCACAAGATGTAAGCAGAGCTACATTAATACTAATGTACATGTTCTTAGAAATGAAAAACATATACTGAATGATTATCAACATCATTAGGCAACCAGTAATTTCCTTATTGAGAAAGAATAATAATGAGGCTCTTAGTAAATCTCAGACAGCACCAGAAAGACTTGTGCTGTGTATCCTTCATATTCACAGGAGAGCTGGCAGCCTACCTGAGCCTCCCCTCCCGTGTATGTTTCCTGCAATAAAGTCAGTTGTAACAGTGCAGCATATTGCTTATGTGGCTGCCAAGTTTTAATTGAAATGTTGTGATAAATTTCACTGCCAAGGTCAGATGTTATTTTCTGGTTAAGAAGGGTTCAAGTCGGTCTCTTAAAAAACCACTCCTGATTTTTATAGTGTCCAGTGGTCTGTTCCTGGAAGTTGATTTACCACAGATATGACCTGCTTACTCTAGGCTGACCTCTTCCAAAATTGTCAAGACTCGGGTTCATTTACAGACATTGGTTAAAAGTGTATTTTAGTAAACCGGGTTCCATTTTATTAGTGTGAAAATAGGCCTCACCAAATCAATAAGACAGGAAGCCTTCATTTTATTGCTTTAGACTAGAGACTTAAAGGTCACTTAATATAAACAGAGTTGGGCACATAGCAAAGACAGCAGTAAATGCTAGAAACCTCAACACAGATAATCTTGGTGGCCTTTCATTGGAGAAAAAAAAAAATCAAAGGCATCTTTATATCTTGTCTTCACAAAAATACAAATTTTCAGTGATCCAATATGAGTTTGGTTATAAAACATTTACAGAGCTAGTGTACTTTTATGAACATATAAATTAAAGGGAAGATTTCAATTACTATGTTATTTAAGAGGCAGCTTGTAAATTATGAGTTTCATAAATAAACTGTGTGAATGAGTAGAATTAAAATAGAAGCAGTAAGTGTATAAAATATCTTTGTGAAGTAGCTGTAGTCATAAGAATTCAGTCCATCAAAGAATTTTCTAATACACGGTTTGAATCTATTTTTTATATATACTTACAATAGACCTGGTAAATATCTATAGTATTGTACATGTGCTCAACAACATAATTATTTCAAATTACATGAGTTTCCATGTAACAAAACCACATCTCACTAAAACTACACTGCATTTGGTAAATTAAGGTTATTTCTAAATGGTAACTTTTTGCCAGCTCAAGAAATGAAATATGTAATTGAAATCTTTTGATAACAAAACTAAAGTAGAAATAAATATACCAGACTAATCATCCAGAATCATTACCAGTCACACAAAATAAACTGGAAACAAAATTGTATTTATTATCCAGTGCTGCTGTCTGTTTACTCAAGAACACTTTGGAAAAGTAAACAAGTAGGTTTATGAGGAAAAGCTCCTCTAACAAGATCTTTTATTATATTATTCCCGCTGATATTTGCAAAGAATGGAATTATGACTTCTGTAATTGACAAAAACAGATAAATTACCTTCATCATTTAATTCACATGAGCAGTAATTAGACTTGAAATTTTAAAAAAAGGTTTACATTTCTATCTTTAATGAAAAATCAAGCCAATTCTAAAGCTTGCAATCAGAAATTGCAACTATTTTCAAGGGAATTTCTGTCCCCCCCCAAATAAAGTTTACAAGTGTAACACTCTGTGGGTATGAAGATGCTATTTCTTTAGAAACTATGTAAATATATATATATATATAGGTAGCTGATCAAGCAGCTTAAGAATTTTGCTTTGCAAATTTGTGTCACAGGATATGATTGCTTTTATAATGTAAAGTGCAATTATTGCAGATCCAAATGCTAACTTCTACCTTTCAAGGTAAACTTGCTGTGTTCATCTGAGCTGCATTCATGCCTTTACAGCCTTTCTGCTCCATGTTTTATCCAACTTGCCCAAACTGGGCACATCCCATAAATCTCTGGCATATTGTGTGCAAGAAACTTGCTTACAAGGTCCCAAAATATCCAAACTGGCCTAGCTGTTTGTGCATGATGTCTTCTGCTGCTGGCAAATCTCCTCTGGGGAATTTGCACTTTAATCTTGACTCTGTGCACCACAAGATGCTCCTGTCTGAGAGGCTGGACTCTTTTTCCTACCATACCTCTTTCTGTCAAAGCCTTGGATCTCTTGCAGGACAATGTCAAGCATCACAGGTCCTAGTGCTGGACCTTGCCACTTGCAGGCTACTAAGGACTGTGCACTGAGGTGGTTAATAGCCAGGCAGAGGTCTCTGAGCACTCTGCAGTACTCAGGGAAAAAAGGCTGGGCTGAACAGGGAAGAGCACTGACATTCATTTATACCAACCCCAAAATGCCAGGCATCAAGCCTGACCCTGTTATTGGAGGAACATTACAAGAAGACAGATATACCAACATTTCTCCTGATCTTCAAACCTTATTCCTATCCACAGTCTCCTCACTCATTTACCTCTTCTCCCAGCCATCCTTATTACTACCTTTCGCTGTCCATCCTCTTCCACAGTCCTTACTACTGTTTTCCTTAATACCATGCATGAGCTAGTAATGTGCTGGGGTAGGTGCTTAGGCTTCACCAGTGTGGTCCTCTGTTGATCTTTCAGTAAAGTTTCATGACTGTTCCGTTGTTCATATCTTGTCCTTCTGTTCTCTGTGCATCTCCTACAAACCTCCTGCACTCATACGGCCGCAGCACACAAGGGCTCTCCCTTTGCTCTGGTCCCCGTGGGGCCCCAGGGCAGGAATAGGGAGAGGGCCTCTTGTGAAATGATGATCCCTGTCCTTAAAAGCATTCAGACCTGCAACGTTGCTTGTCCTTAATTCCACAGCTGGAGTATACTCCACCTGGTCTTTTAATGTAACTCTTGTGCCTCTCTGTCCCATGAAGCAGTTACACAAAGCTACCTTCATGGAGTTTGCCTCCTGGGCTGTGGCAGAGGTCCACTCCCATGGGACCCTTCCAGATGTAAACATAGAAGGGGACTGGAGATCAGGCCAGGGGAAGGTATTTTCCTAATGCCTTGACTTCTTTGTTTTTCCTGGCAATTTTGTTATCATGAACCATCAGGATCTCTGTGGAAATTTGCCAGTCTTTTAACAGGAAGAATTACACAGTCCCTCATTTTAGAGCAGACAATCTTCAAAATCTTATTCTGATACTGGACAGTTAGACTATTCTGCAGTTACAAGAATGCAATAGAGAGGTGTCTGTTGGGGCACCCAAACATGCCTCCTTGCTAACAAATTTCAAATTGTATTTTGTATCAAATAACCTTCCTCCTAATAGTCATGGAGGACTCGCATAACAATCAGAAGTATAGATCCTAGATTGCATTAATTTTTGTAGGGCACTGCAAAGACATGGTGGCATGGTGCAGTGCAATGGAGAAGACGCTTTGATCACCCAGTGAGGACTGGGAGAAAGCTAGCCAGTACTACATCCATAATTCCCAAAGGGGATTAGCTCAAGCTTAAGCCAGTTGTGTTCATGTTTCTCTAGGTGAGCTAGACCCAGGCTTGACCCAGCCTTCAGCCACAGTACAAGTTAATAGATATACACTGGGTGCAATCTAAGAACTGCAGTTTGGGTGCAGGTTCATATTTAAGAAAACTGGATCATTTAGATGTACTTACTGCAGCTGTAACTTGGTAATAGTTTAAAGCCAGCTGCGCCTTCATCAAAGCACTGTAGCCTCAGGATGTAAAGCGTCAGTCTGCTATACTCATATCTACTGCCCTGTCTTTATGTTTATCTGGCACTGCCTGCCTTCCTGCAGCCAGGACAAGTCCAACATGAAAACTTCACACTAGTATAATCTTTGACTTGATTATGTATCCATGCTTAATGCAGATCAAATATGTGCTACTACATGATCCAGTAGAGCACAGATCCTGTATTATCAGTCATCAGAATATGGCTTCCCCAAGATCCATATCTGCTTGATGGCAACTCATTAATCCAGGCTTGTATGCAAAATAATTGCCTTCACAAAGTTTGATTGATTCCAGCAAGGCTTCTGGAAGCAAAGTAACATTCAAGAGGAGAAAGGCTGACAGAACCTAATCCTTGTGACAACAAAATAAAATTTTTAAAAGTGGTTATTATTAAATATTTTTTGCTTTCTAAAGCTAGTTCCAGCTGATAACTAAAAATACAAACAGGCTTTCCCTTTTGCATATGGTTCAGATATAATCCTTTAGACAAGGTAGGGACTTAGCTGTTCTTTTACAAAGGATTTTTATCATAATTCTGAATTGACAGAATCTTCAGTTGTCATTTGGCTTTTTTATTCCTGGCATAATAGTTATAAATGTAAAGAAAGTAGGCTGTACTCCTGTGTTATCCTGAGGAGATGTCAACTGTTTACAGGGCACAGGTTGTTTGTTGCAAACACATGTAAACAGTTCTTCAGAGCACATTTACTTTATATCTTTATGGGGGGCTGATGAGCTCACAAGATGCTAATCAAAGTAGGACCAACTGTCCTTTGCTGCATCAGCTGCTTTGCTGGTGTTTTGCCATTGAAACTCCTTTTGTTTTTTACTGGGTAATAAATGGCAAGTATGTCTTACTTGTTGGCCTCGTTTCAGAGGATATGTTCCTTTCTTTCAGCTTTAGGTGGACTTGAACAGCTAAATATTACCTATCCTCGGGCACCTAGGTGGTAGTCTGCTTGTCATACGGACTTGAAGGTAATTCAGTTCCTTATTACTTTGGTGCTTTCTTCTTTCTGTCAGGCAGTGAACATGGAGTGGAAGTATAATTTCTTTCCCTCTGTGAGAGGGAAACTTACAATGAAATGTTAGATTGGCAGGTAAAAATCTCTGGTCTTCAGAAATTCAGATTTTATTCTAAGGCCACATTTCTAGACAAAGTTTATTCAAATGAATAATCATCAAGCAGTCAAGCCATCTAAATGTGAATATTGAGGAACAATTATCCAGTGTTACACAGACAAGTAGCTTTTTTCCTCTTTGTCCAGTCGTTGTTGCTAATTTTACTTCTTATACAAATCATATACAATTAAACAAAAATATCTGCAAGCCCACATCTAAGTGGCAGGATTTTTACAAGTGCTAGTTCATAGGATATGTTTTAGCAACTGTACACTGTCATTTCTAAAATGCTATTTTACTGACCTTTTAAACCACCATATATATATAGATAAAAATTGCAGCATTAAAGACCCCAGTGTGCGTGTGTGTGTGCATGCACAAATCTGTCTCTGTGAGAAAGGAAAAGAAAAGAGAGAGGAAATAAAAGGAAAGAGTCATACATTTAAGGAGATAAAGTCTGAGAAAATAATTGAAGCAGAAAAATTTTCAGGACCATAGGTATTTTCTTTAAAGTACCACAATACGTTTGATCATCAATATTAATACCAATTTTGGCTTGCAGACATTTACCAACATAAATGTTTCCTTTAATTAAGTCTCTTCACATGGGCATCATGCCAAAATGTATTTCTAGTACTGGTTATCAGCATGTCTTTTGGTATGCTGAAGAGACGTGAGGCGCTCTTCCTCCACATTGCAGGTTTCTATCCTTTGTCTCCTAGTGCCTGATGTGTGGGTGGAAGCTTCAAAATGTCAGTGCTGGAGGGACTAAATGATATTTAGAACAAGAAATAATGAGCCCTTGAACTTAATGCTGCAACAAAAATGAAAAAAATTACACAAATAAGTATTTGAAAGTTTGGTAGCAATGCTTTCTAGATGTATTCAAGTATATAATATCTTTGTCTGAAGTAGTAAATTCTCCATGTAGTCATTCCTAGCCAATGTGCATTATCTGTCCATTGTCTTGGTCCTGAAGACCTGTCTCCATAACACAGCTAAAAAGTTACAAACTGTTGTTCCATGGAAGATCCTGCTTTTCCCCTGGGAGCTGCTTTTGTCTTTGGACAACAAACTACAGAAAAACTCAAAGCTATCAGTGAAGCAGTAATCATTTCTATAAAATATTAAAGAATATGTTAGAAGAAGTGCCCTCATAAGAAAGCCTCCAAAAACTCACTTTCAGCATTATACCCTAGTGGGAAAGCAAATCTAGGTAGCAGCACAATTAATATCTGATACAGCAAAAAAGCAGATGTTGGTGTTCTCTGGATTAACCAAAGATGGGGAGGTTAGTTTGGTGGCCAGGATATTAAGTGACCAAATCTATGTATTTAGGGGCGAATATCCTCTTCCAGAGCCCTGATGTCTGACGCACTAAACCTGCAGCTACCAACTTCTAAAAGCAAGTAAATGATCTGTAAAAGGTCTCATAAGGGATCTGTGTTTTTAAATGCGGAGGAGCATATGTTAACTTGCTTAACTGTATTCTTGGTGATTGGCCCCATTGAAATTAATGATGAAATTGTTCATGGGACTGTTCAGTGCCTTACAGAATTGTATCCTGTGAGTTAGTTAAGTTAATATGCAGTCTAAAATACCTTCAACAGGTTAGTGATAACTCATAACACATATCTTTTTACGGTGTCAGACATCACAAAAATCTCACTTAAACAACTTTGAGGAAAGCAGAGATACAGCCAGCCTGGTGATTAAGATACAGGACACTTGGGTGCCGTGAAAAACACCTGGGGCTGAAGATCTATTCACAGTAGACATTCATCATCAGAAGTGTTGGAAAGTTACCATGACTTTGATAACTTCCAGTGGATCAGAAGGGAGCAAAAAATAGTTATTGAGCAATAAAGATTAATTTCAAGTTATTACCAGTGAGGAACTCCAGCAGCAACTCTTTTTAACACAATGCAAATTGAAAAATCTTACATGTCTTCATAATCTCTAGATGCAGTTGCAGTAAGGGATATATTCTTCAGTGATTACAAAAATTATTTCATGTTTTTATGAAATAGTTTTAACACTGTGTATATGTTGAGAACCTACATTCTGAGATTTGCAGAGAAAGAATAAGTGATTCCAACTGAAGCACACTATTTAATGAATTTTATTTCAATTATATTGAAATTTTCATATTTAACTTTCATTTTATAATTTATCATTTTATAAAAATATAAATTACATATTATACAGAATATGTATTTTTACATTCCATAACTAGCATAAAATATGTTATATAGTATAAATTAGTGCAATCACTGTTGCATTAATATAAATGATAATGATGATTAGCATTATGCTAATCATCTATACATATTTTCATGTCTTTTTAGTAGATACATAAAGATAATGTATAGTATTTATCGTTTATTAGAACTTACATGCACATCACAATATCTTTACACACACATGCTATTTAGATATTGTTGATGTTTACAAATACCAGTGACATTACTGAACACGCAAAGCAGTTGTACCAGTTATTTTGGGGAGGGTTTTTTCTTTGTCTTGTATTTTCTTACGAATGGGTCTCAGCTGCTCCCTTCCACAATTTTACTCTGAGGCAATAAATAATTCAGTGTGCTAATTTGACAGATGACTCTCCAGGAGCCTCCTACCATTACTAGCACCATTAGACCATAATATGCATGATGGGCATAGACCATTCAGCAAATGTCCTTCAGTTGTTTACCCCTAAAGAGCTGTGCTCTGTGCAATTAACTAATGAAGCATTATGGGCTTTTTTTCCCCTTCCCTGCTATTTCAATGTATCAATGCAGATTGTCTAAAGGCAAAATATATTTTGTTTTCTTTTGGTAAATGAGTATTTATGGGGAAGCTGTAGACTTGTCTCATGTTCCACCTCTGTGAGTAAAGAGAAAATAATAAGATGCTAGAAAAGGAAGTAATTATTATTTAATTTTTCTTTAATGATTTGCACAGCACACGTGTAAGAAATGCCTTGTATGAAGATGACAGAAAAATATGAAATTAGGTTCAGTATTATGTCAACTGAGAAACACTGAATACATAGTTCAGGGCTTTATGCCACCTTTGTGCTGGCTGGACTCTGGATAGCTGCAAGAATCAAAAGGAGATCATATTAAAATTGTTAAAAGCAAGTATTTATTAATTACTTAGGGATAAATAATGGCCTTAGAGTATGCATATGAGATGAATACCAATATTGCACAGTATATTTTAATCCAATATACAGATCAGAGCAGCCACATTGAATTAAATATGTTTGTTAGAAAGAGAAGAAAACAGAAAATATCTAAAGATAAATAATAAAATTTAAAGAGGAAGCTACAAAAGCACCTATTTTTGTTGGTCATCTATGATATTGAAGTTTCTGTTCTATGGCAACTACTATTACAGCCACTCTCAGTACAGGACAAATGTGGGTATGCACAAATAAATCCACAAGAGAATCTTCAAAATTGTTACTAGATTTTCCCGTAACATATGTGGTTAAATGCATCATGAAGGCAATTTTAAAACTGGATTTTCCCTAGAAGAAAGGTTCGGTCTCTCTCTGAATTTCTTTTTTCTTTAGTGTCTCCAGTTCCTCACCTGTACATGTCAATTCTCTCTGCTCCTTAACTCTTCTCGCTCTTCCTTTCCATGACACATCCCCTCCGCTTTGTTCTGTGTTATAACCCTTAGTTTGTTCTTAGTTTCTGAGCATGACTCTCTTTTTTCCTACATTCTTATTCTGATGTGTGCAGGATTAATGCAGTTATCACTGAGCTGCTTTGGCTGACACAGCCCACCACTGCCTATGAAATCTTTGTGTGAGATTGTACATTATACACAGCATCAGTAAAATCTTTCATAGTAAAGGAGAAAATGCAGTTGCAAGCCTGAACTGAATCCTGTCATGGGAATTTATTAGCACTATCTAACCTTTTCTTTCCTACACTTTAAAAGAGACTCCACTTTCTATAGAGACATAATTTTGTGGTATTTTCTGAAGTTTTATGGGTTCTACATTTTTTTAAACAAAAATGTTATCAGAAATATCAGAAATTAAATGTGACAACTTTCCTATTATTTGTTCCGTAAAATAGTTTTAATTTTCTGTTCAAATCTGTTTATTTATAACATAACTTCTTGCTGTCCTAAATAAACTTTGTTTCTGGTCCTATTCCTCAGGCCACTTTCTCCATTTTACACTAAACTGCTATTGGATGAAAAATGTCCTGCCTTGGTGGTATGCTATCAGACTGAGCAGGGGATATAACAAGATATACTGGGAAAGTAGAGGACTGCACAGGAAGATCCAGTCTATGTCAGTTATACAAACTCCCTTCAGCTCAGGGTGCAGAGAACCAGGAGAAAAGGTTGTATACCCTTCCCTGTACCCAGGTTTATCTACCTATCATTAGCATAAAAATTATGCAAATAGTCTCTGTATTATCCCAAGCAGATCTGCTCTCCGTTTCTTTTGATCTACTAATCTGATCAGTGAGAAGTCATAGAGCCAGAGGAAAACAGATGAGATGGACTCCAGGGAGTGAAGCAATCAGTCCCTGGCAACAGGAGGAAAAGGAGGCTCATCCTGCTCCTGGGGATGATCTGGCACACAAGTCTACACTTTTCAGGGAGCTGTCATTAAGCAGGATTAGCAAATTAAAGTTCGTGATGTGTTCAATTGCTCTAGTAATGAGAACTGTGCAAAAGGTAGAAATATATTCCAGTTTTTCCTTACTTACTCCAACTTCTGAATGCATATCTGCACTGATCCTGCATTTATTCTGCTTAATCTTCAAAACCTACTAATTTTCACAGTATTTGTTCATTTATAGCATTCACAACTATAAATAAATCTTCTCTGTTTCTGCTAAAGAAATGTAGTAACACTCCACTAGAAATATTTATTCTCAGAAACAATGGAGAGTTTTTTACTGCTGATATAAAATGCTTATATGGGAGAAATACATAAATGCTTGTAAGTGCTAGGTATTAATAATATAAGTGATTAGAAAGTATGCAAGTAAGCATGTTCATATAAAATTTCCTATTTCCATGCTCTCAGGAGCATGTGGCCTTGAGTAGCACTTTCAAAAGCCTGATTAAGGTATTAATATGTAATTAAAAAAAAAATTAAAAAGTAGACATTTTTCTCTTTATTTTTATAAGAAAAGTTTGCTTCAGTGAAACTTTCCTGCCTTCCATTAAACAAGCTTTATGCTTGAAATGCAGCATATAGTGGCAGGCAGATAGTAATAAAAAGACACGGGACACAGGGAACCAAGAAAAAAAGCAAACAATTTTCATTGAAAACAAGGTTTATATGGTTGTAGTGTGTGCTGTATTGTGCCAAACAATGGTATTAGCACCTCCTTAGGCCTCATGGTAAGCACTGGACATGTGGCTTTAGAAAAAAGAAACTTCTCTCGTCCCACTTTCTCCCAGTGGTGCTTTGTTGGTTCACAGCAAGGGTCTGACTTCATGTCCTGATCCCACTTTAAGAGGAAGTCCAGCTCAATTCAATTTGCCTCTCCGCCTTTTAGTAATGAGACAACATGCATGTGAGCAAGCCCCATGATAATGCAGAACAGATGGGCAGATTTTTGTCTAATTAGATTCTGGACAGCTTGTTTGCTTGTAGTAAATGCGCGTATATTTAGAGATTTCACACTTATTATAGAGACAACAGATTAGTCAAAGACAAGGACAGAACGCTTTGGGGTTTTTTCTGCTTAACATAGGTGTAGGTCTACTAAAGAGACCTGTTTGATAAAATCTGCAAGTGTAACTGAATTGTTCTTGGCTATCATGCTTTTCATGGATTGAATGGTGTGCACTTTGATCCTGGAAGACAATGCACCATACACGAACTCTTCTTTTTGAACAGACCACTAATAAAATAAGGGTTTCCAATATTTGTGTCACTTATATTTTGCAATATTTTGCCAAGCTGTTTCAATTACTATACAAAGACAATGACTCCAAAGAACATTTCATCAGTCATTTAGTTATTCTCTTAATACATATTTACCAGTCTGCATTTTTTAATGTTTCCATTAGTATCCTTACAGCATTTTGAAAGTTTGCTAGCAGAGCATTGAAATGTTCTTGGGGGAAAATCGTCATTATCTGTGGTGTCATATTGCCTTACAGACAGAGAGCACAAAGTGTATTAAATGCAAATTAATATTGCAAGACAGAAAATGTACTGTATCCAAGGAAATATATGGTACTGGCATTCCCATTGAACCTAATAAGGTTTCTCTACTTATTAGTTATTCACCTAGAATACACTTCTATTCACATTAAAATGTAATTTAAGACAAAAAAAAGTAATTGCTGCTTCTCAACGTACTGTGAGTTTGCACCTGCTATATTTGAGCCTACTTTCCATTCTTTATGCATCTACAACTGACTTTGGTTTTAAAGTTGAGACTATAGGAAAAGTGCCAGATCTTTCCAGTATTAATAATACATTTAAAAGAGGAATTCAAAGAATAGTGCTGTATAGATACCCATCATCCTCATGAGTCAACTCTTAGAGTATCTCAAATGGATTCATCCTGTTTTCCCTTCACTTCATGATCTAGATGTGGAGAGGTGATGAGATGAGACTAGCCATCTTGATGTGGATATACTGATAACATTCATCTGTGTATCTTGTTTTTCACAGGTGTGACTAACTCTACTATGGGGATCTCGGTGTCCAGATAACAACAGCCTGTATGACACCCACCACCTTATTTCTGATTAGCTCAGAATTAAACTGTGTAAAACTGAAGTAATGCTGGTCGGAAGGGAAGGGTTGCTTTGAAATATAAAGTGTCTTCCTTTACCATTTCTCTTACTCTTATGTATTATTCTTCTGCAATAAGAGAATTGATGCCTAAAACTGAATTTTTGTGGAATTAGGATATTCTCCCCTAGAGATGGAGGTGCCTAAAGTCAGGATCTGCAACATAGAATCATAGAATTATTAAGGTTGGAAAAGACCTCTAAGATCATCGAGTCCAACCGTCAACCCAACACC